>VDFB02000015.1:5092212-5692212 GCA_007258455.2 Sequoia sempervirens | reverse complement strand
CCCCCACATCAGCTGTCACCTCCTCTATAGCCTCACACAGGTATGTGGCATTTTTGAATTGGGCAGAAGCATCAATGGACTTCATGAAGCGGTGTCACTTGAAAAAATAAGCAAAACCAATTATTCAATAAATTAAAAAACATAAATCAGCCATATTAAATTATTAATCACTAAATCAAATTCAAATTTCAATGCATTGAGGGAAGTACAATTACCTCCGGAGGAAACTAGGAAATTCAGCAGCGTCCTATTTCTCCTATCGGTCCAACCATCATTCATAATGGTGCAACCAATCCTCCTCCACTGCACGTGCTGCTCCTCTAATTGTGCTTTCACATCTGCCACCTTTTGAGTCAAAAGTGGGCCCTTTAATTCATCTTCACTAGGGGCTTTGAACCCCGCCCCACATATGGTTATGGCATCAATCATGTTTTGCCAAAAAGGTGACCTAAAACATGTCATAAATAAATTAATAAGTTACATAAGTATTGTAAAATGAAAAGTTTTAAGTTTTTAACTTTAAATTTGAATTCGATAATGAGATACATCTAGATTCTAAAATTTAAATATAAATTTTAAAACAATTAAACGAAAAAGAATTACCTGGCTACATGGAAGGGAATGGTGCAGTAGTACCAAAAGTATGCAATTGTCTTTTTTGCTGCATCATGTGCATCCTTGTTCCAACCCATGCTCTCAAACGACGGTTGGGAACTAGGAGTAGTGCGTGGTACAAAATATGAGTCCACCCTAGATTTATGAACTCTAGGGCCAATGCTAATACTGCCACTACCACTAGTAGTAGCAACGCCACCAGCACTAGAAGTACGCATAGGCATAGCTGGTGCAGAAGCAGAAGCACTAGCACAAGCACTAGCACTAGGACGGTATGGAGGCATGGAAAAAGCATCTCCAACAACACCAAGTCCCTGTCCAACTCCAACACTCGCCAACTCCTGCCTCTGTTTCTTTTTCATTTCTTTTTGCATTTCAAAAGTTTCTAATTTCACATGGTTAGTGTTTCATGACAAGTTAATTGGGCAATTTTTCGCGACTTTTACATGATTTTTTCATGATTTAAATCCTTATTGAAAATCACAGTTGATTAAATCGGGGATTTTTTGGGGAAAAAATTGTTTCGGCCAAAGATTTTTTTAAAATCGGGATTTTTGCGATGTTTTTAGGATTTATGCTTCTATGGGTCATACCTTTAGTGTGTAAATCTCAAAGACCTTTCTCTCCAATATGTCACATTCCCTCATGCCAATGCATTGTTTTCTCTACAACCAAAATACAAGTTATATCTATTTCATTACTAAGCACAAAAACAATAAAGCTATTACGTCCATCACTCATAGTGCTTGCCTCAAGCTTGAACTTGAATTTCTTCGTAGGTCTTCTTGGAGATTTAGATTTCTCTCTTAGAACAACCTCTCATAATGAAGGCATCCTTTGTTAGATTCTCCATCAATTTTTGCCTCGTTTCTTCTAATAACAAGAATGTGACTACTTCCTTGAGCTTTAATTTAGATGATGTACTACTAATGGCCATAACAAGATTATCCCATGATTCTAGCAAATAACATAACAAAGTAATGTGTTTTCCTTCATTTGGTTAATTGACTTAACACAATGTTAAAAGCATTTACATGCTTTGCCATGAAGTCAACATCATTCATCCTCATGGAATATATAGCTTCTTTTGGAGAAAAAAATTGTTTAGAAGGGGCTTTGTCTAATATATATATATATAGCAACTCCTCCAACCTCTCACACTAAATCTAGGCGGGTTGTTCAACCACCTTAATTCTCTCCCTTCTATTTTTGTTAGTTTTTATGATTAGATGTAAAAGCAGTAATTTAATTCAAAAAATCAGACACAATAGCACAGCATATACCTTGGGAAAACCCTCCTCTTGAGGGAGAAAAACCCAACAACAAATATCTCTCTTATATATATAAACAATGGCAACAATACTCTTTACAATGAGGCCAATCGCAAGGCCAATATTCAGCACCAACAATGGCAATAATAACAGATAACAATCTGCCCTTCCTTAAAGTCAAATCTGCACTTGAATGAATTCACAATCTGTCCTTGAAGAAATTCGCACTTGAGAGAAGGATCTGCTCTTGTTAAAATTCGCACTTGAGAGAAGGAAATAATTGAACTTGCTTGATGTCAAATGAAGTGGGAAAGACCTTGTATATATACATTTTGATAGAGAGGTCACACCTCTTCAAGAATAAGGTTGGCCATTATAAGAAAATATATTTACAAATAATAATAGTGAATTACAAGGAAGGTCGGCCAAGATGGAAATTACATTGTTGCCTAAGTGAAGCACTTCTTCACTTGATTATCTCAATAAATGAATAGCCGTTAGGCTATATGAATTTATGTGTTCACTCGTGGCTGGAAGAATGAGCCCGAAGCTGCCATAACATCAACACTCCCTCTCAGTTAGGGAGAAATACTTCCAGCTGTACAAGACACATCACCTCAACGTGATGTCAACCGCCATGGCTACTCCCATATGTGGAAAAGGAACATATCACCTCATCGTGATATCAACCACTATGGTTACTCCCATTTGTGGTAAAGAACCATATCACCTCATCGTGATATCAACCATCATGGCTACTTGTTGTGACCTATTTCACACATCACCCCATTGCAGATGGGGACCCTCAGTGGTTTTCTTTTAGGGTTTATCTTTGAGTTGCAATTTCATAAGCTCTGTTACTCCGGGAGTTTCAAGTCAGAGTCTGGAGTCATCACCCGAGCCGAGTTGAGAATCCAAGCCTGAAACTGTGCTTAAATGTCATAGAAGTGCTCAGAAGACTTGGGAGACGAGGATCGCCTGTCCTTTCGCTCAATTCTGATACTTCCTACTTTTTAGGGATTTTTCTTTTTTGCTTTTTCATTTTTGGCACTTTTGGACCATTCTGGAATTTACTATTTTTAGAAAGTTGCTTTTTTGCTTTTTCTAGTTTTAGTAAGTTTCTATTTTTAGAAAGTGCTAGGTCCCACTGATAGAGGAGTCAAAGTTTCCATCTTTAGAATCAAAAGGCATTGAAAAATCAAGCAAAAAATCAGAAAAATCAATCAAAAAGCAACCAAAAATCAGGCTATTAGATCAAAAATCAATCAAAAGATTAGATGAAAGGCATGCAAAAATCAGGAAAAGCAGTGGAAAATCAACCAAAAGGCGAGTAAAACGCATCTTGGCTGAAATAATGTAAGTTTGAAGAGGGGCGCCCAAAAGGTAATGTTTGAAAGTTCTCCAAGTCTGCCCAGCAATGGAAAGGAGAGGGGAAAGTCTGCCCTTGCATGAGGAAAGTATTCTTCAAAGTCCGCTTGGGCACTATGGAAGAAAGTTCACCAAGTCCGCCCTTGAGAAGAGGAATAGAAAATGGAAAAAGGACAAGGAAGTCCGCCTTGGAGATTGGTGGGAAAGAAAGTGGAAAGAACCTTGCCAAGTGCGCCCAGCAAGGAGAAAGGAAGAAAACTTTCCAAGTCCGACTTAGGAAAAGAGGTGAAATGGAAAAGAATTCAGAAAGTCCGCTAGCCTTTGATGGGAATTGGAAAAGCCTATTGGAAGTCCGCCCCACCATATGACTTGACAATGGAAGGAAACTTAGAAAGTCCGCTTGGAGAATGGCAAGACTATTGCAAAGTCCGCCCCCAAGGAGACAAGCCATGGAAAGAAGACCCTCAAAGTTTGCCAAGGAATGAAATCTTCAAAGTCCGACTTAGGAAAAGAGGCAAGTGGAATGAAAGTTGAAAAGTCCGCCTAGACCATCAAAAGCATATGGAAAGAATTTTGTGAAGTCCGCCATGCCAAGATGATGGGTGGAAAACATCAATAAAGTTCGACCTAGGAAAAGAGGATGTGGAATAAAACTGATCAAGTCCGCCTAACTTGTGGAGAGGACACCATGAAGTCTGCCATCACTTGAAAATATGGCAAGAACACTCTAAAGTCTGCCATGAGAGAAAAAAGGAGAAAAATCCATGGATTAAATCAAGTTCGCCAAGATAAACACAAAAAAAAATACATGGATAAAATAAAATGTTAAAGGTTGAAAAAAAACAAAAAAAATCATATATTAAACCTTTAATAATTTTCCAACACTTAGGAAAATTCAAGCTTCAGGAAAAATCTAAGAATTTTGGATAAAGATGAAGAGTGGAAAAATTAGAAACTTGCCTCGATAAACAAGAGTCTAAGTTCGATGAACTTGAGAAACTGCTAAATGAATCAAATTTCTCAACCTTATAAGGCGTTTCAAGTCATTTTCAACTCACAAATTCGATTTGAGAAGTTAAGCTCTCTCCAATTCACGAGAGATAGAAATTTTAAGAGAATATTTTTCGAGAGATAGAATTTTTTTGTGAGATAGAAATCTTGAGAAAGAGAGGTAGAAATCTTGAAGGTTGAGTAATTTGTCGAGGTGAAGAATAAAAAGAAAAGAGAAACTCTAAGTTGAAGGTCAAAATTTTCAGAGGAATAGCTTGCTTTTTCGGCCACAAAGGCAAAGTTTTTGAAGGTCAAAGTTGAATTGCCATCCAAAGAGTATAGTTCTAAAGTTTGATGGAATTCTTCATTTTTTTTTTACTTCTATCTTCATTTATCCTCAAAAAATTTTACTAAGTGTTGTTACTTTCAGTTTGCTTTTTTGTAGAATTTAACCTTCAACAAGCTGAAAGTTAAAATTTTCAAGGAGAAAATTTAAGAAAAAATTGTAATTAAAAGTTTTAAAATTAATGTATTTTCTTTTCTTGTAGGTTGATGACCACCCCTGGAGAGTCTTCGAAGAAAGCATAGATGAAGTTCGCGAGCAAGGGAGTTCAACAGGAGTCTAAGATCAATTCTAAATGGAAGAACATCGCGGATACAGACCTCAGACACGTAGACCTCGAGGAATTCAAGAAGAGAATGTTTGGACGAAATGGATTCTTGCCTATAGCCATTGCTCGAAGAATGGTGCGCAACGGAATCTTCTAGGCTGTTGGATTTCCTCCGGCAACCAAGTGTGCTGAGTTGATGGTCGAATGCGCTAGGAATTACAACCCAGAAGAGAGATAGATCATCGCACCTGACGGAAGAGTTTTAGCACATCTCGGAGAAGCTGCTATCCAGGAAGCATTCGACATTCCCAAATATGTCCAGACTTCTTATAAAACTAAAGAAGAGGCCAAGGGAATTTTTGAGGACCGGATAGATCAATGTGCCACCGTCATCAACAAAACATGGTTTGAAAAGCCAAGGGCTTCTGCAAAGAAAATGCCTAAGAAACTGCGCTGGACAGACTTCAAGGAGGACTATGGTGATATAATTTTTCTTTTGAACAGGATAATGGGTAGTCCACAAGGCGCGCCACTCGAAACATGGATATACTTTTTCATCGATGAGATCACCTCAGGAGTCAGAATGTTCAACTGGTCGAGGATGATCAGTGATAACATCCATGAGCAATTGATCAACTTGGAGAGGACTAAGTCATTTTATATGAGTTCCTACATCATCTATCTATTGGAAAGAGCCTATAGATATTCTGGATTAATATGCAAAGGCGTTGTGGGTAACGGAGAAAATGAATTCAAAGTGTATGAATGCTACCCCCAGTTGCAACTGTCTGCCAAGTCTCATTTCAGAAGAGTGCACGATGCATTCCTGATGTACCTCACGAGGATACTACAAGGGGGGACACATCAAAGGCTGACTCACGAAGCCAAGAGCCTTATCAGCAGATATGGATCCTGGTACATCTAGTTTCCGAGATTCACTTATATTAGAATTCAGGGATTCACTAGAAATCCGTTCAAGCCTCCAATTTATCCCACCCACATAATGATTCTGTTGGAAGTTCTTAGGCAACTAGAAACTTACCAAAATTTCCAGAGAGTGAATAGCAAAGCGGCCATCACTTTCCCGTTCTTCATTGGCAACATGGAAGAATCTTGTCCATCTGCACAGGCAGCTCAAGGCGCCAGGCTAGAAATGCAGTGGTATCCATTCATGTCGTACTGGTCTAGAGCCAATTTCGATCCTCACCATCACATCAAAGCCTTGAAAGGAAAGAAATATAAACAAAAAGTAGACCTGGAGGACTACTGGGCCAACTCTACAGATGAATTCGATGTGAGGAAAAGATTATGGTCCAGACTGCCAGTCAGTCTAATCAAAATGACAAAAATCTTCTATGTGTCAGACCAACTTGAAGATGATGGCGAGTATACACAGCCAGGTTTTGATGAAAGTTAACCTCTTCTTCCCGTGCGATGGTCAGAACCGAAAATATCAGACTTGACCACCTTCATGAGACCTGTCATCAAGTATTCACAATGGTGGGCAGATCAGTAGATTAAGGAACTACTGCGGAAGGGTGTGCCTTTGACATACACTCTGATGGGCGAAGCAGAGTCTTACTCCTCAAATGCTGGTGCATCCCAGGGAGATGAGCCAATTGAGAGCTCTGCGCCCAAGAAAAGGAAGGAGACAAAAGAAAAAGAAATTGCAGATGAGGAACCTGCCAGGAAGAAGCAAAGGCCAAAACCTCTTCATTTTGTTGTGTCCGCAAACGTAAATGAAATTTTAGACATTGATGAATCTCTGGAAGACATAAGGATTCCTTCTCCTATCCCTATTCAGCCAGAAGACGAAGAGCGTCCATCTCCTACAAGCACCGAGATATGGGGATTTGATAATGAAGTTGATATCCTAGATAGTGGATTTGAAGAGGGAATGATCTCTGCTCTCAAAGGAATTCAGGAAATTCCAGACGCACAAGACATTCAGGAAGAACAAGACATAGAGCAGCCCACTATCCCAGATTGGTCGAAGGAGAGACTGAAAATAAAAGAGCAAGAAGTCCCAGAAGAAGATGACATGATCGATTTCTTAGCCAGATTGGAAGCAGACAGTGCAAGGAAGCCTGCCAAAACATTCTCCACTATCCAAGGAGATGAAGTTGGGCATCATACAGTCCAAGTTGTTGTACCAACAGTAGACAAGTCAAGAGAGGAAATTACTCCTCAGGAATATGCCATCACCACTGTCGACCTGGGCCCAACCACTAAAGGACAGGAAGTGCAAGAATTGGATAGTTTTGTTGCCACTATCAAAGCAAGGCTAGAAAAGGAGGTAGCAAAGAAAAAAGAATATAAGCGAGAGGTTGAACGACTCAAGGAGTATATTCAGCATCTGACTAAGCCTCTTGATCAAACCATCTCAACGGCTCCTCCATTAATGAACACTTCTCAGGAGACTTCCGAAGAGGAGAAGAATATAGCCAAGGAGACCAAGGAATGGATAACCAGCAAAAGTGAATAAGTGGCTGTGTTTGCCGAAAAACTGGCATTGGTATACGAGCAAACTTCCTCTTTGCTCTCAAGAATTGCAGCATTGGCGAAAACATGGGATAATGCTCAGGATATTCGGGACAGAATCATTCCATGTCTCAAAGTGCTTAAAGGAGTTCCGAAGCAGGAACCAGTTGATGGAAAGGTGATTGTAGCAGGCGCAGCTTATGATTTTAGCAGCTGGTACTTGGCATTGATCTCACGAAATGAAGTCCTAGAAAAAGTAAAGGCTGATACCATCCAAGTTGAGGGAAGGACGAAGGAAATCCGGGAGAAGATTCTATCTGTGGCTACAAATGCACTGGAAAAAGATATTGTGCGAGCAAATGACATGCAGCTGGAAAACTTGAAGCACAAGGTTCAAGGAATTTTCTTCACCACCACTGGGCCGATCCTCAAACAAACTTTGACTAAGGTGGCCAACTTCCTATCCATTTTCCATGCCTTCCAGCGGCAGGAATCTGAGTGGGAGGATGCTTTTGCAGAATGTTTAGATGATTTGGATCTGCTTGAATACAAGGTCAATGCGCTGCCACTTGTCATGATCGAGAAGGTCAGCACAATAGTTTCCAGATTTATCCAGTACAATGCCACCAAAGAGGATAAGGATGCGCCTCCCCAAGGATAGCTCTTCACTTCAGTTTACTTGCTATTAACTCATTCATCACTAACTGTATTTTTGGAAACCCTAATTAGGGTTGTTTACTTTTAATCTCTACCATTGGTTTCAAATTAATCTTGGCCGTTTATTGTATTCCTGAAACTCTATATAAACCCCCAGTCTCTCATTTCATGGATATAGAATAAATGCTAGAGAGATTTATGAAATTGTTGCTTAAGACTGCTTTGAGAATAAAGTTCATATTGCATGAGTTGCTTTGAATCCTTGTATTTTCAAGTGGTTGCATGGTTCCATTCTTTTCTTCCATATAGAGTAGATTAAAGTAGTATTTGATTTGAATGCAAGTTAGATGAATGATAGATTGATAGTATAGATTGGTGGAACTTCGCTCATACTTTCTTTGGATGGATGATTTCCTTTCAATGTGTAAAGTTAGACTGAGCTGATAATGTGGATGCTTCAATTGCTTACTTTGAATAATATTGTTCTCTAGATGGTATCATTCTTGGTAAGAAAATCTTAAGCACAAATCCCAGAAGATTGCACTAGCTTTGTGTAGTTGTCGTTTCCCTGGCGAAACAAAGTTTGGTTCCTTAGTTTCACTTAATCTTACCATCTCTTAATTTCATAGGATTAGTATAGGACTTCTAAATCCTCGTCCCTTTTTTCCTTTCTTTTTTTTTAAATCTCAAAATCTAAAAAATTCAAAAAACAAATAGAGCATTCAACGTCAAATCAACCTAAGTCCTTACTTTTTGAGTAATTTGCTGACAAAGGTCCCTTTGTGATACCAGCATATCACATCATCCATTGATCTTGTCCACACCTAACTTACGAAACATTGGAATTGCCATATGATCTTTCTTGCAATCTTAGCATACGAGGTAGTTTTTCAAGAGAGGATAGAGCGTCTTTGGACTCTTTATTCTAGAGTGTTCGGTGTGTCATAAAACACGCATCAACATAGAACTGGCGCTAGAAGGAGGGCCACAAACAGCGACAGTAAATTACTCTCAAAGTGAGCAAGATGCAGTATGGTGTTGCCGCACAAATTTCCTTTTGACATACCTGTTGAACAACCGAATCAGGGACAAACCGATATTATTGATTAGTTGTACTCACTACCTTGGAAGTCACAAACAGACCGTGCTCAATTTGGACAAACAAGCTGTGTTCTTGCCAGAGAAGAAGAAAAAGGACGATGAATCGAGGAAGCAATTCAAAGGGATTTGATAAGACAAAAGATCGATCGTCTGAAACAAGCTTTTGACGAGATAGAACGATCAGTCGCCATAGGCTCATCCTCAAATTCAAGCTTGGCTAATAGAATGAAGAATGGTGCTTCCGGGCAACGTTCCTGATCCAGACGAAGATCCCCAGCCAGTGTTGCAACCAAACTTGGGTTTTCATGACGAACAAGAGGACATCATCACCAAATTGTTCAGCCTTGCGTGGCAAGTAAGAAGAAATGCTCCAGATTGGTTTTGAATGTGCTTCATACTTCAAGAAGAAGAAAGAGCCCAACGAATTGACTTCAATATCCAAAGAGATCTTCTTGTCGAAAGATTTACTATCCAAAGAAATATCAAGGCTAGAATCACACAAAGTTTACTATCCCAAGTTATAGCATGAATACATAAGAATTCAGAAAACATGAAATGCTTATCTCTTAATAGTTTATATATAAGAATCAACCTATAAGTGAAATATGTAGCAAATATCAAAAGATCAGAATGAAGGGATAAAGGAACTTATCTTTATTGAATTCTGATATAACTCTTTCTTCCATCTTTTACTCCTCTTGATAATGCTAAACTTAGCACAACAAAAGACAATCTGCACAACAAAAAATTTCTTGAATGCATTATGCAGTTAGCATGTAGAACCAACCCTCTCCAAGAGTCAAGGCTCTATCATAGTTCATGTTAGAATTGCCAAGATCTGATTGCAAACCTGAAAATTACCTTCCACAAAAGAGGAAAACGAAAAAGCAGATATTGCATAAAATCATGCAATTTGATATATTCGAAAACGACAATTAATTACAAGAGATAATTTGCTTTATAAAAGCAAAGATTCATAAACCTAATCTTATCTTGAGCAACAAGATACCTCAAAAGATAATGATAAAAATAAATAAACCTAGGAATTAAATAATGCCTAAGTAAACTTATGCTAAGTGTAATTAATAATTAATTACACCAACACCCCCCCATAAGTGCAACTTAGGGAGAAGCAGATTATTATGCAAATATGAGTCCCGGCAACAAGGCCTGATCAGGTACTCATGTACAAATGTAAAGAGAGAGAAACCCCCCTCAGTGAGATGAACTGCTGCGAAGAAGCACTGGAAGAACTCTGTAGAGTAACACTGGAACTTGATATAGGCAAGCAAGGAAATATTCTTCTGTATACTACTGAAACCGGATGAGAGTCACTGATTGACTCAAGGAATCATGATTAAAGCAACAGAAGACCCGATGCCACGGAACACTCGAAAACTTCAAATTGGATCAACTCTGGAATCTGTAAGCAACAGTAGATGAATGGACCCATAATGATGACAAATCTGGAAGTTGTGTCTCGAAGCCAATGCTAAACTGAAACTAAAACTGCCCATAGGACGAGTACCATCAAGATTCTGGAACATTCACCATAAAAACATGGCCTTCAAATGGAAAAGATCTGAACCAATGAGGATCAAGAACCATAAAATCCCAATGTGAAGTGTGAACCGAAACAATCCAACGATGTGTCTAGCTAAGCAAGAAATAAGCTAAAAGGAGACAACAGGAAACCAGACAAACTCATGCGAGTTGTCACCAAAATGAAATATGGATGCAATAACCCCCCTTAATGGAACTTTATATCAGTTCGTTTATTACAATACCCAATGATTGCATAAGGAGATAATGCAAAATTACAGAAACATAGGTGAAAAAGCAAACCTAGCACACTAAACAAAAATGAATGCATGCATAAAATAAGTTACACATTTTCTGGAAATGACCTCAGATCTGCATAGAGGCTGAAACCAGCTTTCCGACGCCGTGAAAATCGCGAAAAACGGATAAGCGAGTGAAAAGATATGCGTCCCGGAGTGAAAAAAAGGCAACATCTGACTTCCGAGGCCGAAAAAAGCATCAAAAAAGGAAAAAACCAGAAAATCACACCTGCACCATTGCATAGAGCTCGGAAACAGCTTTCCGGCGATATCTCGTTTGCAAAAAAATGACGCCGTATGTGAAAGTTATGGTTGTTTCCATCAAAGTGCTCAAAACTTGTCCGATTCAGCCATGTGAAGCCCTCAGGGGCTAAAAAAAATCGGCCCCTGGTCATATGCAGGACCAGGGGCTGGCGGTAGGCTTCTGGGGCAGAGCCCCTGGTCACCCACGTGACCGGGGCTGGGGCTGGAGACCACCGGCTGGGCGCTGGGCTTGGCCCCCGGTCACTGATAGGACCTGGCCCGGGGCTGAAGAACCCGGCAGGGTCTGAAGCGTGGCCCGTGGATCTCCATATGGCCGCATTGAAAGCCGCGGGGGCTAAGCATGAGCTGGCGGAGCAGGAGGTGGAGCGGTTGGTGGCGGTGGCCACCCGGTGGGGTGGCGGTGGCCACCCGGTTGTGTGGCGGTGGCCGCCCGGTGGCGCGGGGGCGGCGCCATCGTCCATAACTGGCAGCGCAGAAAAAACTCTGCGTTTTGATTTTTTTTTTATTATTTTTGAATTTTTTTCGAAATACGAGCCTCGAAATGCGTGCCTGGGGGCCGTACGGCCCTTGGGCAAAAAAATTTTGCTTCTCCGGACGACTGTGTCCAAATCGGACAAGTTTTATATGAAAATGGGGGTTTTTGGGCGCTGCGAATCCAACGGCGAGGTCCGTTTGGGGCCAAAGTGCCCCGAAAAATAGGCGACCCCCAGATCTATCAGATAAATCACCGATCTGACAACCCTCGCAGATCTGGCAAACGGTGATGAAAATCAATGAAATAAAAGTCATTTCTGACTTTTTCTAGCGCTCTGAATCCAATGGAAAACCCCGATCTGATCCAAGATGCTGTATAAATGTACTCAAGGATTGAAACCCTCGAGGGACCTCGAACGAGCTCTGCAACGAAATCCTGCAAAAAGGCTGAGAAGGGGCTGCGAATCGAGGCTCTGATACCATGTTAGAATTGCCAAGATCTGATTGCAAACCTGAAAATTACCTTCCACAAAAGAGGAAAACGAAAAAGCAGAGATTGCATAAAATCATGCAATTTGATATATTCGAAAAGGACAATTAATTACAAGAGATAATTTGCTTTATAAAAGCAAAGATTCCTAAACCTAATCTTATCTTGAGCAACAAGATAGCTCAAAAGATAATGATAAAAATAAATAAACCTAGGAATTAAATAATGCCTAAGTAAACTTATGCTAAGTGTAATTAATAATTAATTACACCAACAGTTCATGCATTAGAGAATGATATCAATGTGATCAACTAATCACCATCGAAAATGCAGTTCTCTTTTCATCTCTGAGTCACTCAGAAATTTTTCACAACTAGCATGAACATCTCACAATGAATGAAAGGTGTCTTCAAGGGATTTCATCTCAGAGATCACTTATTCAAGAGAAAACACGATCTTTTCTACACACACATGATAAATAAACGACATCAGATCTGCACAACTCAGCAGCCTGAGATTTTATCCCAGATTAAAAAAAAAGTATAAACAATAATAAAATACTTATCTCAATGAAATCAGAATGCTTTTCAGGTTTGCACTTATCTATCCTGAGATCTGAATTGATTTTGTTCCCATGCTCATGCGATGAAAGAGTTACGACTTCCTTCCATAAACATGGCTTAGAGAATTTCTGCACATCCAGAACTCAAAACAAGCAATGGAATAGTAACTTGAAAGACACGGCTTCACAACAACATCTCTATATGTATAATTCCTGTGAGGTTCGCTGACTGGATCAGGAAACCTATAACAATCTGCTAGTAAAGAAGAAGAATAGTATGTTATGAGAGCAAAACCCATCAAGACTGCAGGCCCTGCAATCCATCCCAACTGTGCAACACTTCATGGCAGCGATAAAACCCCTGCCCCTATCACTAAAGTGATAAAATGTGCAGTTGCAGTCCACAATGTGCCCGCAACACACAGACTTGACAGCTTTTTATTTTCCATGCGTTCTAAACATGACTAAGATTTGAAAAACTTCAAATTGACTATATACTACTCGATAAAAATGCTTTCACCTCCTACGCCAACAGTAACATTTCCAACCAACAATAATGAAATAAAGAAGGGCTCTTAACAGAGCACGACCCAGAATAGCTGCCGCCCCCAAGATAGCGCCTTCTAAAACACCTGATGGCCATTGTTCACAATGGCGCTTCGGCCTTGATCGCCCACCTAAATAGTTAGATTATTCAAATCCAACAAGCGAATTTTGAAAATTAAACTTAGGCGGATGAGGGAATGTCGACAATCTTTTAGCTCCTATGGTCTCTAGCGACTACCAAACATATACCACCGAACTGAGTCTGTCTCTTTCTAGATCTGACTTATGTTGCTTGGCCAAACCTAATCGGATCTTTACTTAACCCGCTCTGATACCATGTTAGTTTTTATGATCAGATGTAAAAGCAGTAATTTAATTCAAAAAATCAGACACAATAGCGCAACATATACCCTGGGAAAACCCTCCTCTTGAGGGAGAAAAACCCAACAACAAATATCTCTCTTATATATATAAACAATGGCAACAATACTCTTTACAATGAGGCCAATCACAATGCCAATATTCAGCACCAACAATGGCAATAATAACAGATAACAATCTGCACTTGAAGGAATTCACAATCTGTCCTTGAAGAAATTCGCACTTGAGAGAAGGATCTGCTCTTGTTAAAATTCGCACTTGAGAGAAGGAAATAATCGAACTTGCTTGATGTCAAATGAAGTGGGAAAGACCTTGTATATATACATTTTGATAGAGAGGTCGCACCTCTTCAAGAGCAAGGTCGGCCATTATAAGAAAATATAATTACAAATAATAATAGTGAATTACAAGGAAGGTCGGCCAAGATGGAAATTACATTGTTGCCTAAGTGAAGCGCTTCTTCACTTGATTATCTCAATAAATAAATAGCCATTAGGCTATATGAATTTATGTGTTCACTCGTGGCTGGAAGAATGAGCCCAAAGCTGCCATAACATCAACAATTTTCACTCCTAAATCTCTATGTGAGTTGTGTTAGCAACTCACATTATAATGCTCACACACAATTAAATACTCACTATAATATAATATTAAGTTGTTTCTCAACAACTTAACTTACATAGCTTTATTTTATTATACATACTAACAATGCTAACCTAAACACCCATGTGAACACTAATTCCTAACTCTCCCCTTAGTGTGAACATGGGGAGAAAGTACATCATATGAACTGGAAACATAATCATATGCCTATGCATACTTTTAGGTCTGCATACTGCTCTTTGGATCTTCTTGCACATGATCACCTACATACAAGAACCTAATCTGCTTTCACTTCCAGTGAACTTATCACCTACTGACCAAACTCCCAAGAAGTCTAGTAGTCAGAGGATCTTTGTAGCTAGGTGCTCTCCTATATAACTGTTTACAATATCAATGATATCTATATTCTCCTCTTTCTAAACTTAGTAGGGGAATGTTACAATGTTTTATTTTGCACACAACAATGAAATGCAACTAATAAAAAAGGCAACCTCATTGTTAGTGGTTGACAAAAGGAACTATTTAGCCTCCTTTCTCCAATGCCTCCTATTGGATATATTGTCATTGATGTCAAAGGCATTTACGAGATTGTTAGAATATTGTCATTAATGTGAAAGTGAATGAATGTGATAGTTGTCATTGACGTCAAAGCTGGATATATCACAATTGAAAAGAAGATAATACATGAAAGAGGACTAACAAGGCATGATCTTGGACATAAGAAATTTGCAGCTAAGGTTTGGAACACAAAAGAAGAATATGGAAGAACAATTTTGAATACGGAGCTTCATCTTGGAGCCACATTTAATTGGAACAATTTGAAGAAAGAATTGCCCATTTGAAGGTCTATCAAAGCTCACTGTATTAAATGTGAGTCACAATGAAGTTACATCCATGGACAAGGTTTTTGTCCTCGTGGATCTTCGGGCTCTCATCTTGAATGATAATGAGATAGATTCAATTTGTAGGTTGGATCAACTTATTAATCTCACTACTCTGGTGCTCTCACATAACCCCATTCGTGAGTTGGGAAAGTCATATTGTCGATTGCAAACAACTGGAACATCACTAAAGTGCTGTGTGGATTCGAAAGAACTCCGTCTTTCTCATAATCAGCTAATGAATCTCCTGATAGAATTGGAGTGGAATGGCAAACTTCAAATCCTAGACTTGGGACATAATCATCTTCGCCTATGGTCAGAAATACAGGTTATTGGTGTTCTACATGAATTGATAAACCTCAACCTACACGGGAATTGTGTATGTGAATATAAACAATATCAGTACAAGAATAAATAATTTCTTCCAAACTTGCAGATCCTTGATGGACATCTTGCTGTGAGCATTCAAAATCACCAGAAGAAAGGGAGTAGATCATTGAAGGGCAATGATCATGAGGATCTCAGTGAAGATGCCAATGATATAAATGCAAATCTAACAACTCACAAGAATAAGGGACATGAGACTACTCGTAAAAGAAATTCTAAAGAAAGCAAGGGTGAAGATGAAAAGGAAAGAAAACTGGACAAAAGTGGCAAACAGGCCTTTCATTGATCTGATTGCCCCTTTGGAAAAGGCTACAGAATTAAAGATTAATGAAGGAGAAGCAACGACTAATCATAAGATTATTAAAAGGAATAGCAGCAATTGCCTAAGACAGAGTTATGGAGGCCGACTCATAAGAATGAAAATATATTTTGATTTGGCCGACCACCATTAAATGATAGCCAATGTTATGATGCTGGCTGACCACTATTAATATAAGACAATGATTAATATAAAAAAAAGGATTAATAGAAAACAATGATTAAAGAGCAGTGATATATATATACATTGAAAGGCAGTGATTAAAATAATTTAAAAGGAAACAATTAAAGTAAATGAAGTAATTAATAAAGATTAAAATGCAACAATTAAAGAAGCAGTGATCGAAGTGATTTAAAGAAACAATTAAAGTTTCTAAAACGGCAGCGCTTAGTATTAGAAAGGCAGTGATCAAACATGAAGTTTTTGTTAGCAAAAGATGCCTCCATTATAGATGTGTTCATTCATAAAGTCGCCTTCCTTGGAAAAGTATACAAGAAGTTTATGATTATTGGTAAAATTTGTGGAAAAAAAGGAATAAATCAATATACCTGCAGAGGTATATGCAGATCCAAAAGATTTTTGAGCAGATGTATAAAAGAGTTTTTCAGCAGACTTGAAAGAAAGAAAGAGTCCAGACTTAGAGCAGAATTATTTTTGAAGACATTAATGAAAATGCTATAAGTTGAATTATGAAAGAAAGCATAGATTGTACATCATCTAAAAGCAAAATTGATGTATGAGAATATATGAAGACTTGAGAAGAAGAATATTATACAGATTCAAGAGATAAATGATATTATTGTGGAGCATATATATAAATGAATATGAGAGATTTATGAAGGATATGAATGTGAAAAGACAAAGAGAATATAAGAAGAGAATTTGCAAGCATACAAGTATATTTTAGTAAATGGGAAGAAGGGAATTATGGAGTGAATAAGTGAAGGAGATTGAATTATCCAACGTCCATTGTAGAAGCAACGTTCAAGGTGGAACTTGGTTTTGGAAGTTGGTGCTTCTTAAGGAGAGATTAGTGTCTCTCGCTAAGTTGGTGCTTAGTTGTGAGGGTTGGTGCCTCCAGTAGGTCCTATAATCTCCCACCCCCCCGGTACCAACCCCACCGTCCCATTCGCCCTTGGCATTCTTGGGGGGATGGGAGATAGGCGGGGCCCTTGGTGGTGGGGTCCGCCTCAGGGCGGTGGGGTCTTGAGTCGGGGTGCATGAAAGTCCCAACGCGTTCATAATCTGTAAGGGCATTACGTTGTCCGAAGCTCCACTGTCAATTATGCAATTGCTCAGCTTAAAACCTCCTATATATAAAGATATATAGAATGGCTCGGGCTTCTCTTCTGCAGGAACTGAGGACTGTAGCAATGTCGGCTGAACGACATTCTTCTTTTTAAGAACATTCAAGATTCTATCCAACTGCTCTGGATGATCTTGTAAATACTCCAGTTGAGATATCTGTACCTTTGTCTTCATCATGGAAGACACGATGTCAAAGCTCACTGAAGACGTATCTAAAGCTGCTGGCAAGATATTCTCTTGTGAAGGTTTAAGATTGGAAGTAGAAGCTACTTCCTTTGCTTTTGTATTCAAATTCCGCTTTTCCTCTTCCTCCTTCTGTGCTTTGAAATGCTGAGCACGTGTGAACACAGGTGAGGTGATATTTTCATGATTCACTGCGAGAGAAAAATGACGGGATTCTTCTTCTTCATTAACGGGTTCTCGATCAAAGTATCCCGTTGCAGAGTCGCCATCAAACTCGTCTGTCTGTGAAGAGACGACGTTTAAACTGGAAGGTATGAAGTCTGAACTAGGAGCAGAATCGGCAAATCCCATGAGCTGATTCATTCTTTGATTTTCCGGGCAAGTAGCCCCGGTGTGCTCTGCTGAATCATGGAACGTGCAGAAGACCGTAGCCTTCTCAGCTTCATTATTTTGTCTCGGTTGTCCTTGCGGAAACTTAGACTTGAAATTATTGTACGGCTGAAAATTATTCCTTCTCGGCTGATATGCTGGTTGTGGTTGAAAAGGTGGTGGTGCGGGCAAAGCTGGTTGCCCTTGAGGTGGTGACTGTCTCTTCAGTATCATCACCTCATTTGCTACCTTCTGTAGCAACGGATCAGCCGACGCTTGCACGAGCGGCCTGATCGAATCATCTTTTCTTGCCGGTTGTAATCATGTTATCTTCAAGCTTGATTGCTTCCTCCTGAAGGTGTTGTAGATCATCTTCTTCGCTTATCTTCAGGAAAAAGGCAATTTCTGACGACAACGCGTTGATGAAAGAACTCATCAAAATCTCATCAGACGGATTCAAAGTGTGAGAAAGACGTGTAACAAGGCGACTAAACCTTGCCACGAATTCCCTCATCGGTTCATGCTTTTCCATCTTTGAATTTGAGAGTTGTGCAAATAATCTATGATTGTCCTCGGCAGGCTTGAATCTTGCCAAGAACTTCTCGCTCATGACGGCCCAACTGGTGATAATTCTTGGTTCAAGATTGTTGAACCAGTCTGCTGCGTTGTTCTCAAGAGTCTCCACGAAAAGACGAACGGCGATGTCCTCATGCGCAACATGCAAAACGGAACAAGCCGCCGTGAATGCTGATAGATGTTCATCTGGATGTTTGGAACCATCGCCATGAAATCTCGGGAAAAACTTGCGTGATCCCTTGGGCAATTCATGATGTCCTAGTAGAGCCAACGATCCAATATTGTCGCCCCAAGGCAAGGGGGCTGGACGTCTTGCGTTTCTTCCATTACGACCGTTGTGATCATCACCATTGTTGTTGTTATTACAATCACCCATCTCTGCAGTTGGAGTGGGAGTCTCTTCTTCAAAAATTTATGATTTAGTAAACTGATCAGGAGCTTCTTCAAAAACAGGATCTGGTTGGATAGGAGGATTACCTCTCCTCCTTCTAATATAAACTCGGTACGCCAGGATGCTTAATTCCACGCGGGAGGTGGCAAAACTGGTCTACCTGCTGCAAGATCTGCTTTTTCTTCTTCTTTATCCAGAGTTGTAGCTGCGTGTCTCCACTGAGTGGTAGATGTATGATTTTCAAAAATAAACGTGCGCAAGCTACTGATAATATCTGACTGTTCTGCTTCGATGAAGACTAAATTCGGCTGAATAACAGGCGGACTTAGTGCTGGTTGTAATACCTGGAGCAGTAGGACGCCAGATAGTCATAACCGTGACATGAAGTTTTTGAGGCCTCGTGCCCCACGGTGGGCGCCAGAAAACTGTTGGCGTAACAACTAGCACCTCTGGAGTAAGAGTTGGTACGGACAGCTATGCACACTACGCAATGAGTGCTCTTCAAATTAGGAGGGGAAGCTCCCTCGTTGTGCTTGACAAAAGTACTTGCAAATGGAAATAAACTAAACTATATCCTGTCTTTTTGTTTCAGCTGTAGAGGTACAAGGCTTTCTCGAAAACTATATACGTTGCAGCTGAGAATTTTCTGGTTTCGCAGATTCACTAACTACAACTAAACTTAATTACTTAAATTCTATCCAGTCTCCTCAAGAAAACAGAGCATGAGGAAACGGAGCAAGGTTTGACTATCGACGATAAACGAGTATAGATTCTCAACTTGAAGGCAAGGTGGCACATCTATCAGCTCAATCTAAACAAGTTTATTGGTAACAACATCACACGATAAACTTAATACGGATTCTCTACTTGAAGGCAAGGTGGCACAACTATTATCTCAATCCGAATAAGTTTATTGTTCACAACAACACACGATGAAGAAGTGCAAATTCTCTACTTGAAGGCAAGGTGGGCACAACTATCATCTCAATCTGAATAAGTTTATTGAGCACAAAACAGATTTATCTAAACTATGGAAAGAATTCACCATTATAATTGCATGAAACCCTATGTGGCATAACAATTCATTATAACAGCAAAGACGCATGAACAAATACCAAAAGAGCAATATTGAGGGCAAGGTAGGCACACCATATATTTCTCTCTCGTGCAAAAGTTAATTACAAATGAGCAAAAACTCTTATTTATATACATCAAGGTGTAGGTAACCCTAAAATCACCTTGAGTCAACTATCTTGCAATGCATGCAAGATTTATTGCTAAGCCCTAATAAAGCAAACTATACAGTTAACTGGAAAGCTACCGTCAGTTAACCGAAACATCTAATCTAAAAATGGACAATGTGCAAGCATGCACGTCCTTATTGAAAGCGAGTTAACTGGAACACTACCATCAGTTAACGAAAAACCCTAAATGAAACTCCAAGTGTGTGAAGCTAATCTCAGAATAGATATGCATGAGATGAAACAGCGAGTCAACTTGAGAAGGTAACGCCAAGTTTAACTCCGTGTATAATGTCTATCCGAGAGGTGGGCACTGAAGTTTACTGTGCGTGATCTCGAGCAATCAATCCCTCAACGAGATTGTTAACTGCATCACTATTTGTCGAAGAATGCTATGTCGATGCAGCATATCCTCACCAGCTGTGATCTGAGACTGAAGTTCACCTCTGCTCCTTGTTGCCTCATCGAACAATGATGACATGACTGTAAGCTGAGTAACCTTACAGCCAATGGTCTCCCCACTGAAAATGGTATGAATGAGTGCCTGGAGCTTTGACAGAACATCGGTAAGCTCAACATAGGCACCAACCTCAATTTGATATCGGCACGGTAAGCGAGAAACTAAAGTCCTCACAAACCGAAGTGCACTAGTGACGTGCTCTCTACTCTCAGCCAACTCTGACGCCAAAGTGTCCTTTATCTTTGCCTTGAAAACCAATTGTGTTTTCCAAGAGTAGATAGCTTCTCTATCCTCTGCATATGTGATTGCATCATATGCCACACTCAGGTGAGCAATCATAATCTCATCCCGAGGTTTGTTAATCGCCATATCTCGCTCCTCATCCTGGAGACGAAGACGGAGCTCTCGTGCATTGTACCGCAACTGGTATAACTCTGTGAGCATAGCACGACCTCTAGTAACGAACTCCTCCTCCCATTCATCCAAACGCTTGCCATATGCAACTAAATGATTAAGTTGGCTTTGCTCTGCTGGAGGCTCAAGCATCGACGGGAGTGTGTTAATGGCATCTGGTCTATGTACAAGGCTAGAAATATACTGACGAAGTTGTCTGATTTCAGCCTTGAGGGCTGCCTTATCTTCTCCGTCCTTTAGTATTGTATCCCTGGCACTGTCTGTAGCAACTTGTAGGAGATCAACCTGGGTCTGGTGTGTGCTATGACCAAGGTTGACTGTGATAACCTCAAAATCTTGAGACTCCAACTCAGCCAAGTTCTTCCCCTGTGGAGGTACAGCAGTCTCGACGACAATCTCCATGTCAGTGTTCCTCTCCACGTGGACCATGTTGTTGACCCTCTTGTCCAGCGCATCCTGGTAAATCTCATCAAAATCAGAATGATTAAGAACATAGGATGGCTGCCTCCTCTTCCTTCCTAGCTGAGCTTCGATCCAAGATTGGTCTCGGCTAATGCTACTAGAAGGGTCTGTACTAGCAACAGGAGGTACTGACGAAAGTGAATGTGTAGAGGACCCACTACGAGGTGGAGAGTCTAAATCCAATTCAATGAGAATTGGGGTTGGTGACTGCTCTGAAACTGTTGTAGGAACTTGAGGCTGAACCTCAGGCATTGGCGGACTCTGAACTGGCCTCTGAACTGGCTCTGTGACCGGCTGTCTGTCAGGCTCCGTGTGTGTAACAGTGGCAAGCGCCTTGCCCTTTGAATTGTTTGGCGCTTGACCTTTCTTGGGAGGATTACTCTTGTTTTGTTTAGGTTTTGACGAGGAAGGTAGCGAAGGATTCACCACTACTGGCGGCTCTGCTCTGGGCACACTTACCCTCCTTGTCTTCTTGCTGTCGAGGTAAAGTATACTATTCTGAATAACTCTACTTGACCTCTCCTTGACCGTTGCGTATTCTTTGGCATACCAATCAACTGCTGGCAACGGTTGTGTATCAACCTACTCTCTGAAAAACTGAGGAAGAACCTCTCCCTCATCATCTGATAAATCTCCCACATCTTCTGACAAGAAAACAAAAATCTGTGAGAGAGAGAAGCGGCCATAACTACGTCTGCGAACCTCGAAGTCATCTGCGCAATTTTCCCAGTAATCCTCCATAGAAGGCTCATGATATGTGCCTCCAGCAAGGCGAGTTGTATAATGACCTGAAAGATCATAGGCACGTGCTTCAACAAGATACTTAAGATGATATTTCTCGAGCTCTTGTCCTGCAACTTTGGCATCAATTGCCGTCTTGCACCAATACATTCCAAACTGAAAAGGAAAATTGATAGATGGTTTGTGCCTACGGCGTAAAAGACGATGAACATCATGCATCTGTCTCAGGAACTCCTGAAAGATTGTCTTATCCGAAGGATAACGTGGAAGCATAGCTGGATTTCCTGTAAATCCGTATACTCAGATGTAGGTGTATGTCGGGAATTGAATAAACCAATCTGCCCATCCATCCATCGCTGCCCTAGCAACTGCCGAGATACGAACGTGCAACTCCCGGTCTAAATTTTTCACTGTATAAGTCAGAAAAGCCTTATGAACACGCTTGAAATGACGTTCAGCTCTGGTGAACTCAAGCTGATCATAATACTGATAGACTTTTTGAACACTGAGAATACCCACAGTGTTTAGTCCTCGGAACTGACCCTGATAAGCGATCAAGTACACGAGATACAAACACATGTGAAACTCATGGGCAACTAGGAAACCGGTGATCTACCTGTGGAGAATATCGCTGATGAAGGATGCTCAGTCATAATGCTCCTGCCCAGAAATGATGTGACCAATAATGTAATACATCCAAGGCTAGAAAACATGCGCATGTGCTTGACCTGAGACACGATTCAGGAGTGTGATTAGAATCGCGTACTCATCCTTGTATTCACCACGACCCACATTGCTTGGCAATCTGTTCTTTGCTTGTTTTAACCATCTTTCTGCCATCTTCTGACACTTGTCCACATCAGCGTCAAATGCCTGCTCACACTGCTTCATGGAAATAACCAGACTGTTAGGGTGTTGAGGAATGCCAAAACTCCTTTCAATGTCTAGAGGCTTGAGACTACAAATGACTCGTCCATCAACTGACACTATCTCGCGAGTAGTAGAATTGTAATGCTTAATACAAGCCATCACGAATTCAACACAATGAACGGAGATAGGTATGGAAGCGGTCTCTAGTAAGCCAGACTGCTCAATATTTTGAATAATTGAAGCTCTGATCTTAACAGGATCAAGAACTGCTTTTGGCAACACTTTGTGAAGATCTGTCTCAACCATCCTGAGGAAGTCATGAGTAAGGACTGTTTTGGTCCTGTATTCGTGCTGAGTGTACTGCATTCTGAAAAATTCGCCTATTGACTGTGAACTTGACTATGTTCTGACAAGATTTCTGAAAGCTAAAAATAGCCTGTGAGAGTTAAAAATAGCCTTTTGAAGAATTATTTTCAACGAAAAATCTGAGATATGGGTTTTGTCCAGAAAAGGATTCTAAGACAACCTAGAACGTCAGATATGCGAAAATATGACTTCTACTCGATTATGCAAAGACTTTTCAGTTGATTAAATTAGTAACTCGAGAACGAATGTTCTGAAGTTAAAAAAAATTCCTGAAAAATCAAGCGCACGATTTTAACTCGAGGAAATTATGTGAAAATGATCCAGATGTTTGAACTTGTCGAATTTGCGAATTTCAAGAATGTGCGAGTTGGAATTTGAGAGAAATTTTAGATTCAAGGAGGAAAAAGACATTTTTGGTATGCTCTTCTTCAATGAAAATCGCCCTTGAATTCTTCAAATTGTTGATAATTGTGAACTTTTAACCTGTAAAAAGATATGTTAGATAAAATCGCCTTTGATTGTAGATGAGGAATTCGCCTTTGATCTGGAAGAATTCGCCTTGCTTGAAAACCACGAATTTTCCTTGAAGTTGCGCCTTTGTTCTTGAGGAAATTCGAATTTGCCTTTTGAAGAAAATACGAATTTCTCTTGAAGTTTGAGAATTCGCCTTTGGAAATTGAGAATTACGATTTTTCCTTTCAAAATATGAATCTCTTTGAAAAATACGAATTTCTCTTGAAAACTGAATTTCTCTTAAGAAATACGAACTTCTCAAAGCTTTGTGAATAATAGATGAAGGCGCCATGCTTTAAATAAGAAGAAATTCGCATCAATTTATGAACTGCAAGATTCAAAACCCTGATTGAAATAGAAGCCCTCTGATTGGACCCCTTTCAGTTTCACTGCCACTGACTGGAAGTTTGAATTTAAATAAATAATAAAATATTCATTATGCAAATAGCAAAGGCGCCAAAAATAGAAAATCGCCACTTAATGCTAAAATTGCAAATTAAATATTAAATATTTTGAACTTCAGTTGACAATTCGAATGTAGCTTTAGGATTCACCGTTAGACTTCACTGATTCCGAAAAGTCATCTCTTGAGCTCATAGGCGTCCATTTGCTCAAGATATTGCACTTTTTATTTAACTTCCTATTTTATAGCCGACGACAAAGTTACGACTAGCCAACTTCAACACTGATTTCTGAGTGACCGAGAGATTCTAAGACTGAGCTGGAGAATTCATTGGAAAGCCTACTGGACAAGGAAGAAATGTCTGCTGGGAGACACTACTGCAAAATCCATCATTTAACACCCTGAAAAATTAGGCGCCCCTGATTAAATTCATTTACGGGTTTCAAACTTAAACCATTTTCCTAAACTGCCATCTGACACTTCAAACAGCTGCTGACGGCGAACGGTGAACCCTGCTGACAGGAAACCAAGCTCACTGCATGCCTGGACTCATTCTGCATCCAACGACTGTACGCAAGGCATCTGAAAAGTTCATTAAGGGCCTCAAAAGTAAAAGCGCCCCTGGCCTTCAGTTGCACTGGCACCATTTTGACTAAAGTTGAACTCTCAACCAGATGCCCTACTTTGACCTCTGATATCTGGAGCTGGGATGACCCAATTCGAGCACTATCTGTTTTAACGGACAGCCAGAAGGACCCACGAGAGAAGTCTCTAGAAGTGACGAAGCAAGAAAACTGCTTCTAAGACCTCAAAAATGCCAATGCGTATTTTATTTAAAATATCCGCTCCATACTAAACCATTTTCCGGATGTCTTCACTTTTCAGCATTTTGCCAAAGACCTTGCACATACGAGCGTTTTCCAAATCCCGAAGGCTGACGGCTGGGCTCGTTGAATAGATAGAGTAATTACGCTCAAGTCTCGTGAAGACTTCAAACGCGAACGACCTCATCTGACAGGCCTAAAGGCTAGACGCCTCTGGACTGTAGAAATACAATGCAAATTTTATGTTGGTCCGCCCGTGAAATTACGTGCTTGGTAGAACCTTTGTCACGATCACCTGGAACGTCGGATCGACAAGTAGGATGATGCAATGCGAAGCCGGACTAGAGTAGTACTGATGTCAGGAATACTTCGTCTGCAAATTTTTCCATCTTAAGGGTTATTTTAACCAGCGCCCCTGAGCTATAGTTGCGTTGGAAATGCAATGAAGAAGCTCTGAGATGTGAAAACTCCATTATAAGCTCATCTTTAGACGTTGACTGCCGGAGCTCTGGGACTTGGATGACTGCGTTTGATAGCTCGTCGGATAAGCAGACTAGTCGAGAAGAGATTGACTGCATCAGCCACCAGAAGTACCAAGATCCAAACCCCCTTTAAGAAGAGCACCCTCAAGCTACAGGCGCTTTTGCCTGAAAAAGGACAAATTCCTCGTATGTGAAACTTTAGGAATTTCAACTTCTGTCGCCAGTTGCTGGAGCTGCAGGTCTCAGAAAGCTTCGCTGGATAGCTCATCGGATAGCCAGACCAATTCTGAAGAGATTGACTGTATGCATGAGCATTTTCAACAAAATCTTGACCTTCAAAAAGAAGGGCGCCCCTGGGCTACAGGTGCGCTTTTTGCTTCTCTCCTGAGAAATCTTAAAAAATAAACCATTGAAATCATCATCTCGATCACTGAAATGACCATGTGCAACGTGAAATGCTATTGTGAGACGCCCCTCCATCGTGAAATGCTCCATTCTGAGCCTCTGATTCAGGTTCTGATCAATAAAACTGACTTTGACTGACAAAATATTGACAAAAACTCCATGCTTGATATTGCCCAAAACTGTATTTTACATCATTTTAGCAAGGTTTAGACTCTTTTATGCAAAACGCCTTGATGAAGCAAAAAATTTGGTTTGGGTACAACACAAACACCAAAATGACTTTCCAACCCAAAACCCCACTCAAATGACAAACTTTTACAATCTGATATGACAGACTAGCAAGTAGAAAAATGCAGACCAACAACTATATGACTCACTAAAATGCTCATAACTCCGTCAAAACTACTCCAAATAATGTGAGACCAAGTGCAATGAACTCCAAGGAAGATGGCGACCAAGTTATGACCAAGAAATGGCTGCAAGAACTACTCAATGAATTTTCTAAACATTTGCCAAGTAAGATGAAGTGGTATGGCCTCAAAAGGTGCGACTTCTGCAAGATAAAATCCAAATCTACATAATAAAATCTGAAACTCTCCAAAAAGGGGCACCCAAGGATGACAATGACATATGCAAACTACCCAGAACAATATAAAATTTATTCTAAGACGAGCAAAAACTACTTTCAGCTAAACCCTAACCAGCAAATGCAAAACTGACAAATCTCTAAAATCTTCAACCTTGATGTTCTATCTACTAGTCTGGATGAGAAGCAGTCTCTGAAAACTCAGCTAGGTGCTATCTTTCAAGCACGAAACCAAGAGAAAGAACTAGGAGGTATGCATTCCTCGAAGAAAACTCTGAAAGCATTTCAATAGCATAACAGTATGATAAGAAATAATAGATGAGAAACAAGGAGCCCAACACTCATATTTATAGCTTTTTTGTCTCCCAAATTCAAATTCAATCTCCCTCCAAATGGATGCCAAACTCAAACTCAAATTCACTTTGCAAAAAAGATGTCATTTGCATTTCATTTCTTATCCCTCCAAGTCGTCCATCTCCAAGAATGAAATATACTTTATCAAAAATGCTAATAAAGTATAATGTGGCGTCCCCAAACTATTAAAGTGCAATACTTTATAAAATAACATATCTCCTCAAATAGGCGTCCAAATATGATTAAGTGAAATATTCTAATAACTTACTTTTATTTTTCCTCCATTTAGGCATCCACCACCTCAGCAATATTTCACTTATAAAAACATTATAAAAATGTAATTATATTCTCCAAAGTCCTCCTCCGTGCCTTGGCCAAATATTTCACTTAAAAATGTTATTTTTCACCAAATATCAAACCTGCCAAAAATAACTCCAAGAATGTTGTAATGACCAACTGCTCAAGCTGACCTGCCTAAAATAGCCACTACACTGAACTGCTGAGCTGCTGCTAAAAATAGCACTGCCAAAAATAGAACTTACTAAAAATAGCATACTGCTAAAAATAGTAAGTTGTTCCAAACTCATTTTCTCCACATTTTGAGCAGCCGTTGCAACTTACTAAAAATAGTAAGTCCGGGAAAGTTCTCTAATTCAGTTGCATGTCACACCATCGCGAAGCTCTCTGAAAACCCAGAAGGAATCCAGAATCAAAGCTAGAAAACTCCAACATGCAAGCCTCCAAAAGCAACCGAGAATGCAAGTCAATATCCTGTCATGCATGTTACCTCATCACGAAGCTCTCCAAAAACCCAGAAAGCTCCACCAGACATGCGTTAGAAACTCTCGCATGCAAGACCTCAAAACCTCCTCAGAAGTGGAAACCCTAATTTCAGCTTCCGACTAGCCAATGGGCCTTCGGGATAGGCTAACACTTGATGTGTTTTTCGTGACCGCACCAACGCAGAATAAAGTTGCCAACGGCTTCCTATTCTCTCTTGATCAAAGTATTCCGCATGCTAAGATTGCAAGAAAGTTCATGCGTTCAACTCCAAGGTTCCTTTAGTGCGAATAGGCTCAATTTGGCTCGATGTGATTTGCTGGTATTTCAAGGGGACTTACAGAATTGTTCAACAGCGGAGAAAGGAATTCAAATGCTCGAAAGATTTGTCTATGAAGTTCGGGTTTCCTATTTTAACCAGAAAGTACTGAATTGAAATGGTGTAAGGTTCTAAGGAGTTTATGTTCTATTCTAAATGCAGGATATGTGGAGCTTCACTTCAATAGACTTCAACCGGATTTCACCTAGCCTCCGTCGGACAGCCTCAGCAAAATCGGTGCAATCTTCAAGGGAAATAGCAAAAGATGTTCAAATTATGACTTAACATGCATACACCATCACAACGACGCATATAAGCATATAAATCACAACTGAAGTTAAACTCAAGGTAATGTCCAGTTGACCACACAAGGCGAACTTATCATCAACAAGCCGCTAGTGGTATGGAATAAAGCGAAGCTATCTTAGTAAAACACCACACACCAAAGTAAGCTACTTGCATGAATTTAAGCTACTTGGATACGAAAGGAAGAAGAAACCTTGCTAGCATTTCATGACAAGACGAATTCCATCATCAATGAAAAGATCTATTATCATAAAATGTGTTACACAACAATTTCCTCAAAAGTTTTCAAAGGGAAAACTTTCTTTCTTCTCCAAACTACACTATCAATCTACTTCTAAGCTACTTCTAAGTTGTCCCTCTACTCTAATTCTACTCTGATCCTCTCTACTGTCTACTTTCTAATGAATTACAAATGAGGGGGACTCCCCCTTTATATAGCTAGCCAAGTCCCAAAAGACGGCTAGGGTTACAATCAATAGAGTGGCCAGAATCGTGCCACCTCAGCCCTAAATAATATTGCCCTAAAAACCGCCACAGAGGAGAGTGGGGTAATAAATGCGCCATAATGTCCACCATCATCCTTCTAGAAGATTCCATTTGTAGACGCGTTCACACTGTTCTCGATCTTCTTTCTTGGCGTTGTTCTTTGATTTCTTCCACTTGAGGGTTTTCATCTTCGTCACTTCGAGTTATACTAAGTCTTAACACTTAGCCAATTTCTTGCAACTTTTTCTTTCTTCATGTGAAACTCATCTTCATCGTGCTTCCACTTCAAGTCATCGTGCTCTGGCCTCAACATTCCTCCTACAAAACAAGCAAGGAGAGGGGTATTAGAACACTTCATGATATAAACTTAACTCACTCACCTGATCCTCACGCTCCAACTTTCAAGCGTTCATCGCCAACTTTGCGTTCAAACTCATGCCTTAGACAAACTTCATCTTTGAGAAATTCATTTCACCTGCTGGAGCTCTGATAACCTCGATTTTATTCATTTCTGGCTCAAGTAAACTATCTTCACGAAGGATTGAAGCAAATTCACCTAGGCAGTTTCTTTCAAATTCATCGTCTGGAGGATCTTACCTTGAAAACACATTTTCTTCATTTTTGCCTTAGAAAATTTTCAAATTTCCCTTAGGAAATACATCAACCTGGTGCCCACTTAAAATCTTCATCCCAAAATTCTCGACAAGCTGTGGAAGACCTTGAAATCAACTCCTCATCGATAATCTTCGATACCCAGAAGAAAATTTTCTCCAGAACGCATCGAACCCATGGGTGCACAACGAACGGGTTCATTTTATTTCTCTGAATTTTGAACCTTAGAAAATTATTCTTTCAACAATTTTGTCCTCGTTCTTCGATCCCCACTGAGAATTTTGCTCTGACTTGGAAAAATTTTATTAACCTCGTGAAGCTGGCAGTCACTGACTTCACCTCAGGCGACTCATCTGTGTTTCAAGGAAAAATCCACCACCTCTCCAGACTTAGGCGTATTTTCTAAGGGAGAAAACATTTTGTGCCTTAGAAAATTTTTTGAATCACTCTGGAAATTTTTCCTTAGAAAATTTTTTGAATCTCTCTGGAAATTTTGCCTTAGAAAATTTTATTTATTTGCCAGTGGGGAAAACATCAACTTTGTTTGGAAAATCTTCATGAGGGCGCCTAGTAAATTTTATTCCCCAACATCTTCAAGGCCTTAGGAAAAATTTGTTACTTCGAAAATTTCAACGCCTTGCAATTTGTTTCACTTCACATTTTATTTCACACTTGGAAAATTTCTTCACTTGAAGCTCCAACGCCTTAGGAAAAATCTTCATCACCTCATCCCGTATTCCATTTTACCACCCTAGGCGCATAGCACTTGGAGGAAAAATAAAAAAAAACGCCTAGCATTTTGTTTCACCACCTCACACGCCTTAGGAAAATTTTCTAACACCTACCACCTTGGGCGCATATAGCACTTGAAGAGGAATATTCAACTACGCCATGCATTTACCTTGAATTCACCACGCCTTGGCAAAATTTTCACCTTATTTACCACTTTTATTTACCACTTACATTTCAACTTTGGGCGCATTTGAGGCATAGAGGAGGATGGGCGCATTTTGCATGTGCTGGAGGATGAGACTTCTTCCAACGCCTTTGACTCTTTGACCAGCTTCTACACTTGGGCGGATTTGCATTATGAAGTGGATTTTAAAACTTGCCTTTCAACTCATTTGGAATATTCCCTCCTTGCATGCATACGTTTTGTCTCTTTGCATGCCATTGGTTTTGTCTTCACATGCATGCACTTGGGCGCATTTGAGCATGCAAGGAGGATGGAAATCTTTGACCCTCTTTGACTTCTTCTAAACTTGGCGCATTTCCACCTAGGAGGAAGATGGGCGCATTTAGAGGGGTGAGGAGGATATCCGACACTTAGAAATTTTTTTAACTTCTATCAATTTCCCTTGGGCGCATTTTGGCATGGGAGGAGGATAAAACTCGTTGACTTCTTTGACCTTTCTCTCCTTTGGGCGCATTTTGTAGGCTGAAGGATGAAAAATTGTTGACCTTTGACTTTGCTTGCTCACTCCTACTTGTTGAACTTGGGCGCATTTTACTAGTGGAGGAGGATAACTTTCTAACGCCTTTCCTTGTGACTTTTCAGCTTCTCATTTTTGTCCTCACATGGCATGAATTGGGCGCATTTTGCACCTCATGAAGGATGAAAATCCCTTGACCTCTTTGACTATTTTGCCTTTTGGGCGCATTTTAGCCTAGCTGCAGGATAAACTTTGTTGACCTTCGTTTGACTTTCCTGCCTTGGGCGCATTTTGCCCTGTGTGAAGGATAAACTCACACTTAGAAATTTTTCATGCCTCTAGCTGAGATGGGCGCATTTCCCTATGCCTGCTGGATGAAGTTCCGGACTTAGACAAATTTTCATCATCCTTCGCCAGTATCGCGCCCTGCTATTTATAGTAAGTCTTCTCAATTTTGCACTTCTGGAGCTCAGATCAACTTGAAATTTCAAACATAGCTTCTTCACAACTTTATCAACTTGTCGGCACTGCCACTTTTAGTCACCCTGCTATTTATAGCCTGTTTCTGAAGGTGACTTACTATAAATAGTAAGCTCTTGTTTCTGATAGCTCCCAAGCTCGATCAAGTTGAAATTTGAATGAGGCGATCCTCACCACGTGACCTGCTGACACCGACGCATGCAACTGATTTACTATTTTAGCATCGCTTCCAATTTGACTTACTATAAATAGTAAGTGCTCCTTGACTCGAAATTTCACCCCAGGAGATATTCAAGGACGCCGGACGCGATGGTTTACATCGGTTTTCAAGATTTTGACTTTTGATGCCTATTTTTAGGCTCCGAAGCCGGAAACCCTAAATTGCACCGCATGCATCAAAAGTTCTCCGCTTGTCTTTGTTTCGCACCGCGATCGCTCGTGATTCAACTGGGACGCCGACACACCGCTAAAAATAGCAAGTTCCTTATCGAGTGAGAATCTTCGCTTGCATGTCACACCATCGCGAAGCTCTCAAAACCCATCAGGAATCACCCGACATGCAAAAGAAACCTCGACATGCAAACCCTAAAAATAGCCTCGGAAGGCTGAATTCTGAAAGTAGTCGTCTCGTCTTGCATGTTACATCATCACGAAGGTCTTGAAAAACCCAGGAATATCCAGACATGCAAAGAAAATCTCTGCATCTGGACCCTGAAATTTGTGCCGGAAGCCGGGACTGCTAAAAATAGTAAGTTATCCGTTTTCGCAATTTTGCACGTGAGTAGCCTGGTAAGCTCTGAATGCTGTGTGACTGTTGGAATCTTGAAAATGTTGACGAATCGCCTGTAATTTCACACTTACTAAAAATAGTAAGTACCTTAGAATCGGATGAAAATTTGCTGAGAACCTGCTGGAGACATGCTGACAACACTGTTAAGCTCAATTTTCAATATATTCACTTTATTCGACCTCAGACTGACCAGGAAGACTCAAACCCTAATTTTCAGACTTGGTCAGATTTCACGTTATGGTTCAACGGCGGGCCCGTCCCAGAAAGATAGACAGAACGAGAGAGAGACAACAGCAAAAACAAACCAACATCAAACCAAAAGCAAAGCCAAAATAGGGGGTCCCCATTTACAATGGGGCGATGTGTGAAAAACGTCACAACACGACCAACAGTACTGATCACTGTTGAGAAGGGGACATTACAGAAGTCGGCCCAAACAAAAAGGAATTTATTTATTTTATTTTCAAACTTAGGAAGGGTGCTAGGAATGATGAGACGACTAGCATTCAAATGAATTTAATTTCCGCTTTGTAAGGATAAATCTGCCTTGGAATGATTGCAATGATAGTAATGAATTGCCATCATATGCCTTTGACATCAATGACAATAATTCTAACAAGCATGCTACTCCCTTAATATTATAGTACATAGGGCTATGTATACTCGGCTTGTGGCTATCTTAACTCTTAATTAAGTCATATTATCATTATTATATTGTTATTTAGTTTAGCTAGGTTGGCCTAAAGCTTATATATGGTTATCTAAGTCGACTTGGGTAGTATCCTAGGCATAAGTAGGGTATATATACGAGGTAGGAATCTTATTTGTTCATCATATTGTGAATTGTGTTCATAGTTATTATCAAGTATTTGTAGTATATTTCCTATCATATTCTTCTATTGTGCAAGTTATTTCATTACACATTATCACTATTTTATGCTAGTATCAAACATATTGAGGTTCATTATCACTATATCATGCTAGTGCCAAACATATTCTATGTAATTTCCCTTTTTCGGCCCATTCCAACATTCTTGGAAAGTTTGAAGAATCTTGGAGAGCGCCAACTTTATTAGAACTTTTTTTTGATAGTGGTAGTGAGTTTAGGAGATCAAGATGAGTCCAATGGTATTTTCTTGATGCAATTTTGGCATTTTGGAAACTTTCCAAACTTCTTGGAGAAGTTTGATATTTTTGGAAAGCACCACTTTCAATTAAGTTTGATATCTTGAGAACTAAAGGTTATTTTGGTGTGGTCAAAGTTCATAGTTATATCATTTTAATATTTTTCATACTTTGAGTGGATGTGCGGAAGAATAATTAAATAATTGAATTATTAAATGTGAAGTTGTCAAAAAGTAAAAATTAAAAGACAACTTACATTTTATTATTTAAAAGACTAAAGTCACTTTTGGAGGGAAAAGGGGACAAATAATAATATTTTATTATTCCAAAAGTGCTTATAAAAAAGAGATTTGAAGGAGAGAAAGCTCATTCTGAACATTTTATGAAACCCTTGTTTATTTGAGAGATTGAACCAAGTTCATTCTTCAGCCAAAGGATGAAAACCTTTTTGGCCATCAGTTTCGTGGATGAAAACCCACCTAGTTGATTTAGTGGATTCCTACAGAGTTCACCGTTGTGCTGAATGTTTGTGCCATTTGATTTTGCAATGTTTGGTTATGAGATTTGTGGCATTTGTGCAGAATATTATTTATTTTTGTCAGAGATTTGCAGGATATAAATTTATTGAAAATCTGTAGGACAAATAAATGCTCAAATTTGGAGAAACTGATTCAAGTAATATCATTTTGCCATTTCCAGCAGTGATAGTTTTGGAGTATTTATCTGCAGAAAATAATTATTAAATGTGAAGTGATTCTGGAAATTCAAAAAATATTTATTTATTATAATAATTGTGGAGAAATTCAACATATTGAAGCTGCCATACCATTTTGAGGGTGATCACTACTTGAATAAAGTCAGCGACTATTTTTTGTGAGTGGTGACTTAAATGGGCTTAAAGCCTCTAATATATCCAGCCACAGCCTTCATTAAATTAAATCGCAAGGTTTTAGAGAGGCCTGGGAATACATGGAGGTATGGATTCCCTTGTTGGGAATCTTTGAATATTAAATCAGCTTTTGGGAATGCCTATGGGAATTGTAGGAAAATAAGGCCAAGTGCAGCTTGGGATATAAATTATAATTATTATCAGATATTATAATTTATGTTTCACTCAGATTTCTACTTCTAAAATATATTATGATTCCTTTATATAATTAGCCTTAGCAGTGGTCAAGCTGTTTGAAATGAGCGAGAAGTGGTTGTTTGAACACACTATAGAATCACTTATCATTAGCATCAGCTCCAACACCATTTAAGGCATTTAAACATTCAGATCTGCATCTGCAAGAACAGCTACAGCCATTAATGTGACTTACAACATTATTTCTTTGTATTATCCAACATCATTCCAGTGCAATACTAGTATTATGTAATCAGCTACAGCTCAAAGGGGGTTAGTATGAAATTTGTATCAGTTTAAATGTCGGTATCAGTTGATTACACATATATAAAGTATGTTGGTCAACTGTTTGTTAAAATGTCAATGACTTGTTCAATACTTGCCAAACTGTTTGTTAATTTGCCTACAATAATAAAGAATAGTTGCTGTTGTTCTTGATCCTAAAACTCAAAAATATTTAATGGTTTTCAATGTTCCACCAACTGTTTGACGAAATGCCTATTAGCTAAACTTGGGAAATTTGCAAGTTTGATGAAAATTTTGGTAGGGACAATATATTTTATCAAGGTTACATGGGGACGCGTCCCCTACTCCAAAACCCCCTGTCCCCGTCCCCTGCCGTCCCAGGGATGGGGGGACGCAAAGGGGACGTCCCCCTGCCGTCCCCAAAATTTGAAAAACCTTCGGAAATGCTAGGAAACGTTTCCTACACATTGGGAATGGTCCCCCGTCCCCGGTACGGATTGGGGAAGCCTAGCAGTTCCCCGCAGGCTAAAGTTAAAAACATAAAAGATTAAAAAGGATTAAAAATCGATTTTTTTAAGCTTTGTTTCCTGTGCGGAGGACCCACCAGATGTAAATATTTTATTTCTTTGGGCTAAAGTCTAGAAACAACAAAATATTAAAAGTTTTATGGAATCGGGTTTTTATTTTTCTGAGTTTCTAGGGACATTACAACCAGCGACAGGCGGACATTTCAAGTTTAAACCCTCAAATCTAGCGACAGATGGAGCTTTCTGAGGCATGCTGAGAATTTGAGGGAGGTGGCAACCATTTGAAACCCTCGACCTTCCATCCACACGAGCCTCCATCGGCGCCTTCATCTCATCCACGCGACTGAGAAAGTAGGCGACGACCATTTGAAACTTGAGAATATTGTATTTTGCATACTCATACAGGGAGCAATGCTCATCTCCAGCTACATTTGCAGCTGCAACAGGTAGTTTGAGTTTAAAAATTAATTATTTTGTTTTGTTTTTTCAATTTTCAATTTTAAAATTTTTAATCTCTTTTTAATTTATTTTTTTTTAAATGAAAATTTTAAATTTTTAAACCCTTATTCTATTCTGAGCATAAAATTAAAAAAGCCCTATGGCTATTTTTTAATTTTATGCTCAGAATAACAGAGAATGCAATTTTTTTAAAAATGAAATTATTAAAACCCTTGCATTCTCTGTTATTCTTAGCATAAAATTAAAAAGTAGCCATAGGGCTTTTTTAATTTGATGCTCAGAATAACAGAGAATGCAAGGGTTTAAAGTTTTAAACTTTAATAATTTATTATTTTAATATTTAGTTTTACAAATTTTCAGGATTTCAACAAAAAAAGCATAAAAAATGAGCAGCAATAGCAATAGTGGTAGTGACCATGAGACTGAGAGTAGTGACAGTGAAAATGAAGCTACAGAAATGCCAGTAAACCCTTCTTCTACCTCTGAAATTCCAACCCATGCTTCTTCAGACCATTTTGCATGCCCTATACCCACTCTTCAAAGGTTTGCAAAAGGCCCTTTCAACAAGAAGAAACCATTGCGTCAGTTTGCCACAGATGTGACCACCAACAAGAAGAAAAATTCAGGGGGCAGCAGGAAATGGTTTTGTCATGTTTGTAAAACTAATTACCATGGGAACTATACTAGGATTAGAGGCCATCTAGTGGGTGATTATGGAAGGGGTGTTAGAGTTTGTGGGGCAATAACATTGGAGCAGGAGCTTCTATTTGCAAAGTTGGCTGGAGTAAGTGAGGACCAAATGATTACCATTCAAAATAAAAAATGGTCATTAGCTGATTTGCAAGCCTCTTCCAATGTATCAGTTGGAGAGAGTTGTGATAGAGGGAAGAGGAAAGCAAGTGAGAAAGCTTCAGTCATGGGGTTAATGAATGTGCAAAAACATGAGCAAGCTGATGATACAGTGGCCAAATTCTTTTATGCACATGCCCTTCCATTTCATTTGGCAAGGTCACCTTATTTCAAAACAATGGTGAGAGAAATATTGGTTGGATCCTCTTATGCCCCCCCTGGAGAACATAGATTGCGCACCTCCCTCCTTGACAAACAATATTCAAAAGCTACCATGATGATGGAGGAGATGAGGCAAACATGGATTAGGACTGTGTTATCATGGAATCTAGCAGCGCTCGTTCCACGGATAACCCCCCTACGAAACTTGTCTGTTTCCTAGGTTCGTGAAGTTCAAGTACGCAAAATGAGGTGATTTTTGAGCCACCTCGAAATGCGTTCCGAAGCCTCAAATAGTCAGTTTGAGCATCCCTCTATGTTCGCCTCGCGAAGACCTTCGAAACAAGTACCTTCACAAGCCTTCATTGTTAATACTTAGTGAAATTGGAAAAAGTGTAGTTGTGCCAAAAAACAGCGCTCCAACTCACATTGAAAAAATGACTAAGTATTAAAAGTGCAAGGGCGCCAAAAATCAGCGCCCCTACACAAAAGTGATTTTTATAAAGTGTAATGGTGCTGCATTTGCGCCTTTACACTTGTTTCCCAGGCTTAGCCAATTTTTGGCTTGTGCGTGGTTTTTTGAGTCTTTTACATGTTTCACCTTTTAGTGCCATAATTTATGCCACTTTTTATTGAGGTGACTTGAGTTTATTTTAAACACTTGTAAATCACTTAAAAGCAGGGAAACCTGGGGACGCGTCCTCCCCCCCAAAATGCCCCGTCCCTGTCCCCGGGACGTCCCTGGTACCGAGGGATGGCAGGGGACCATCCCCTTTTTTGCAAAATTTTCAGGAAACGTCCCTGAAACAGGGGGAGGCTGTTGACCAGATGGGGGACGGCTGACCAGTCCCGGGGACGGCCAGGGGACTTGGGGACGGCCAAGGGACGTGTTGACGTGGTTTTTGAGACCGCACCAACACAGAATAAAGTCTCCCAACGGACGCTCTATCCTCTCTTGAACAAAGTATTCAGCATGCTAAGATTGCGAGTAAGATCATGCTTTCAACTCCAAGGTTCCTTGAGCGAATAGGCTGGGTTTGGCTCGATGTGATATTGCTGGTATGTCAAGGGGACTTACACAATTGTTCGACGGCTAACAACAAACAAGAGACTAAGGGCTTTCGTGTGATTCAAATGATTTGGTGTGAGCAAGTTTCCTAATTCTAACCAGAAATGAACTGAATTTAAAAGGGTGTAGGGCCTAAGAAGTTTATGTTCTATTCTAAATGCAGGATATGTGGAGCTTTGTTTCAATAGACTTCAACCGGATTTCACCTAGCCTCCGTCGGACAGCCTCAGTAAAATCGGTGCAATCTTCAAGGGAAATAGCAAAAGATGTTCAAATTATGACTTAACATGCATACACCATCACAACGACGCATATAAACATATAAATCACAACCGAAGTTAAACTCAATGTAATGTCCAGTTGACCACACAAGGCGAACTCATCATCAACAAGCCGCTAGTGGTATGGAATAAAGCGAAGCTATCTCAATAAAACACCACACACCAAAGTAAGCTACTTTGCATGAACTTAAGCTACTTGGATACGAAAGGAGACCTTGCTAGCAATTCATGACAAGACGAATTCCATCATCAATGAAAAGATCTATTATCATAAAATGTGTTACACAACAATCTCCTCAAAAGTTTTCAAAGGGAAAACTTTCTCTCTTCTCCAAATTATGCAAAAATGCTCTACAATGCTATACTATCTAATTCTAATGCTAATACTCTCTCAATGTCTACTGTCTACTATTCCAATGTCTAATCTAATTCTAATGAATTACAAATGAGGGGGACTCCCCTTTATATAGCTAGCCAAGTCCCAAAAGACGGCTAGGGTTACAATCAATAGAGTGGCCAGAATCGTGCCACCTCAGCCCTAAATAATATTGCCCTAAAACCGCCACAGAGGAGAGTGGGGTAATAAATGCGCCATAATGTCCACCATCATCCTTCTAGAAGATTCCATTTGTAGACGCGTTCACACTGTTCTCGATCTTCTTTCTTGGCGTTGTTCTTTGATTTCTTCCACTTGAGGGTTTTCATCTTCGTCACTTCGAGTTATACTAAGTCTTAACACTTAGCCATTTTCTTGCAAATTTTCCTCCTTCGAGATTGAAACTCATCTTCATCGTGCTTCCACTTCAAGACATCGTGCTCAGGCTTCAACGTTCCTCCTGCAAAACAAGCAAGGAGAGAAGCATTAGAATACTTCATGATATAAACTTAACTCACTCACCTGATCCTCACGCTCCAACTTTCAAGCGTTCATCGCCAACTTTGCGTTCAAACTCATGCCTTAGACAAACTTCATCTTTGAGAAATTCATTTCACCTGCTGGAGCTCTGACAACATCTCTGGCTCAAGAAAATTATCTTCACGAAGGATTTGAGCAAATTTACCTAGGCAGTTCCTTTCAAATTCATCATCTGGAGAATTTCACCTTGAAAACACATTTTCTTCATTTTGCCTTAGAAAATTTTCAAGTTTTCCCTTAGGAAAACTTATCAATCCAGTGCCCATCAAAATCTTCATCCCCGAATCCTCGACAAGCTGTGGAAGACCTTAAAATCAACTCCTCATCGATAATCTTCGATACCCAGAAGAAAATTTTCTCCAGAACGCATCGAACCCATGGGTGCACAACGAACGGGTTCATTTTATTTCTTAGAAAATTATTCTTGTGAAATTTAAATTCATTCTTCACATCTGTGAGTATCCTGTGTTGCTCTGACTTGGAAAAATTTTATATCAACCCGTGCAGCTGGCTTTCACTGACTTCCTCTTTGGCGACTCTGTTGTGTTTCAAGGAAAATTCCATCACCTCTCCAGACTTAAGCATTTTTCTAAGGGAGAAAATATTTTGTGCCTTAGAAATTTTTGAATCATTTCGAAAATTTTGCCTAAAAAAAAATTTATATCCAGCTCGATCCACTTTTGCCTGTGAAAATATCAACTTCACTTAGAAAATTTTTCATAGAGGTGCCTGGCACATTTTATTTTTCTAGCCACCACTTCGCATTTTACTTCACACTTGAAAAAATATTTTTGAAGCTCCAATGCCTTAGAAAAAAATTTCCATCACTCATCTCATATTTGAGGAAAACCACGCCCTAGCACTTCATTTCCATCTGGCAACTATTAACGCCTAGGCAATTTTTTTTTTTGTCAATAACTTGTATTTTATTTCACCACGCCTAGCATCTTGTCTTCACACATCACACACGTCTTAGAGAAATTCTCTAACACCTACCACCTTAGGCGCATTTTGTGTTTGAGGAGGACATTTATTCCTACGCCATTCATATTTTATCATTGCCACCTTCACCTTGCATGGCGCACATCACAATTTGAGGGTGAATATTCCACTTTACCACGCCTAGCAATATTTTCTTAACCTCACCAATACTTAACCACTTTCTAACTCAAGTCCACCCTTTACTTGGCGCATTCAAAGGTTGGAGAGGAAAGTCAACACTAAGATATGCCCATCTTGCACAACGCCCAGCAATCTCCACTTGTCTTTATCTTTATTTGGGCGCATTTCACCCCTTGAAGAGGATGGGCGCATTTTACCTATGTAGGAGGATGAACTTTCAACGCCTAGCTGGTGACTTTTCAGCTTCCTTTGCTTTGTCCTCACATGCCCCTTTTTGGGCGCATTTTGCCTATACAGCAGGATGAAACATGTTGACCAGCTTGACTTTGCCTTATTTTTGTCTTGACATGCCCTCTTTTGGGCGCATTTCAACATGAGAGGAGGACGAGTTTCTCCCTTAGAAACTTTTTGGATTTGTTTGCATGTGAGGGGCGCATTTTAGCATAGGTGAGGGATAAAACACTTTGACCTCTTTGACTTTCTTGCTTGTTGGGCGCATTTAGGCCATGGTGGAGGATATTCGTTTGCCTTAGAAACTTTTTCAACTTTTCCCCTTTCTTCTTGGGCGCATTTTGCCCCTGCTGCAGGATAAACATCTTGGACTTCCTTTGACTTTCCTGTCTTGGGCGCATTTTAATGCCTGAGAAGGATGAACTTCATACTTAGCATTTTCTTGAACTTCCTCACTGACCTGGGCGCATTTCACTAGGCCTGCTGGATGAAGTTCCAGACTTAGACAAATTTTCTCGTTCCTTGCCAGTATTTCATACCCTGCTATTTATAGTAAGTTCTCTGAATTTGCGTCTTCTGAAGCTCAGATCAACTTGAAATTTTAAACATAGCTTCTTCATAACCTTATCAACCTGTCGGCACTGCCATTTCCAGTCACCCAGCTATTTTTAGCATGTTTCTGAAGGTGACTTACTATAAATAGTAAGCTCATGTTTCTGATAGCTCCCAAGCTCTGATCGAGTTGAAATTTGAATGAGGCGATCCTCACCACGTGACCTGCTTACACTGATGCATGCAACTGATTTATTTTTAGCATCGCTTCCAATTTGACTTACTATAAATAGTAAGTGCTCGCTTGAAATTTCACCAGAAATAGCTTGAAGGATGCCGATCGCGATGGTTTACATCGGTTTCGAAGATTTTGACTTTTGATGCCTATTTTTAGGCCCGGAAACCCTAATTTGCATTGCGTCCCAAATGAATTAGCGACGCGATCGCTGATTCTCGAATTTGAGTTCGACACACGCTAAAAATAGCAAGTTCCTCATCGAGGAGGATCCATTTGCATGTCATACCATCGCGAAGCTCTTGAAAACCCATCAGAATCACATGCAAAAACCCGACATGCAAACCCTAAAAATAGCCTCCTAAGGTCAATCTGAAAGTGGTCATCTCGACTTGCATGTTACATCGTTAAGGTCTTGAAAAACCGAAGGAATATGCATGCAAAGAAAAACTCACATCGCACCAAATTTGCTCCGAAGCTAGACTGCTAAAAATAGTAAGTTATCTGTTTTAAATTTGGCATGCAAGCAGTCTGATATACTCTGAGTGTGGTGTGACCGGAATCTCAAAAATGTTGACGAATCTTGTAATTTCACACTTACTAAAAATAGTAAGTACCTTAGAATCGGATGAAAATTTGCTGAGAGCCTGCTGGAAACATGCTGACAACAATGTTAAGCTCAATTTTCAATGTATTCACCTCGTTTGACTTCAAATTGGCTGGAAAGACTCAAACCCTAATTTCAGACTTGGCCAAATTCATGTTGAAGCTTGCAGACGGGAACGTCCCCAGGAAGCAGACCATAGAAAAGAGACAGACGGAGAGAGAGAGAGAGACAAAAACCAAAGCCAAAATGACCAGAATGGAGCAAAAATTAGGGGTCCCCATCTTGAATGGGGCGATGTGTGAAAAGGTCACAACAGGACGGGGGACGGGGACAGCCAGGGGACGGCCAGGGGATTTCTAGGAGTCCCCTGGCCGTCCTTGGGACAGTTAGCCATCCTAGAAGTCCCCTGGCCGTCCCCAGGATGGTCAATCGTCCCCCACATCAAAGTATGGTCAAAACAAAAAAAAAACACATTTTCATAGCAAGGGAGTGTGAACTTAATTATGTCCACCCATGAAATAAATTGGTGCCACTGCTTGTTGTCTTGAAACTTTGGATAAGTGTAACTGAATACTGATACAATTACTCAATATTGGTTTATGTACTGAGGTGCCTAGATGAATTCCAGTGAATAACCCAACACTCAATGCTTGTTCTCAATGCTACTGTGCCTCATAAATAAGTCTCACAGGTCTTACTCTATTGTGAAGATGATACATAGCGAGCCTTGGGACATCTGATCATGCAAAACAATAACATGATAACTGTGCAGATTATTTTCCTAATGTAACTCACTATCATTCTCAAAAGGCTGCACTCCCTTGTTCCAGTTATCGATAAACAAAAAAATTATCATCAGAGTATCTGTTTTCTTAGTTCAAAATCAAGCTTTCCATTGAATAACTTCTAACTTATTCATTAAGATCAATGCATACCCAATAAACCATATCAACTTGAACACAAATGTTATATGTTAATGTTCTATAATGTATATTATGCATGCCTTATCCATGTTATCTATTGAATATTTAAAATTTCCCTATATTTTTTAAATTTTCCCTATATTTTTATATAGCCGTCCCCTGTCGTCCCTAAATTTGGCCTCAAAAATCAGAAACTTGGGGACTCGTCCCGTCGTCCCCTGCCATCCCCATCCCGGAAACTTGGGGTAACCTTGCTTAAAAGTCATTTTAGATTTTCTCTCCTTCATTCTTTTCATTTGCAACTCATCTCTCTTTGTTGAGTGAGCATTTCTTCATCTCCAAAACACATTTTTGTGGAGATTTCAAGAATTTTTGAGTTGAGGTCATCGTGGTTTCTTCTTATTTTTGGTTAGGTTTTCTAACATGCCTTTGTCTTTGGTTCCCTTTCTTTTCCCACATCGTTTCGCTTCAACGCCAGCTGGAGTTTTGTTTGTTTCAGCTTGTAACTTTTAAGATCAAAGTGCAATGGCGTAGAAGAATGCAAATGTTTCTCTCCAAAACGCCTTCAAAAATTTCTAACACTGGAAAGTGTAGGAGCGTTGTTTTTTAGCGCCTTTGCACCAGGTTCATCTTGCCCAAGTGCAAGGGCATTGAATTTTGGTGCCCTTACACTTTTCACTGTTTTTCTTCCAGACACTTCAAAACTTGCCAGTCTTGCCTCGTTTTTCATCCCTTCCACTTTGTTCATCGTTTTGCATGCCTCGACATTCGTTCCATGCTCATTTGACCTCGTCACTCGTTGCACGCTTCCCAATGTTGATTTCCAACTGACTCTTGTTGATTCCACAACTTGTAGCTCTTTCTCAGGTTTTATCCAGTGATCTTCAGAGTTGTTCTTTTGATCCAGTTACCTTTTGATGACTGCCAAAAGACCTCCACCAGGTACAGGAAGATGTCGAAGGGCATTGCGCAATCCTTGAAAAAGGGATTAAGGAGTTACCAGGGCAGCTTCTTGAGGAGAATCGTATCTTCCTGCCGGCCACAGAACTATCCCAGATCTTCAAGGAAGCCATCATGAAGTTGATTGACAGTACAGACTTTTCAGAAGCCTCTCTGGATGTCATTTGTGATACAAGGCTTACATTGGATAAACTTAAAACTCATCTTGATAGGTTCAAGAAGGTTCACTCATTTGCCATGAGATCGATCATGAGGATTCACACCATGGTGGATTACACCGTTGGTCCGGATGAGAAGTTTATGCAGGAAACCAGGATGAAGTATGAAGATTTCCGCACCCAAGCAAGGAACCATGAAGATTCCTGATTTCCCAGTGTTCAACTTTTTGATGCTTTCCCCTATGCATCTTGTAAATAGTTTTTGACATCTTAAATGTCATTTTTCGAAATGTAATTACACCAAATCTGAGATGTAATTTTTTGAAAACAAATTACACTTTGACTTTGGTCAAAGTTAGGTGAGATTTTTCTTAATTAGCTCACCTAACTTTCCTAATTTTGCTCCTTTGATTTCCTAGATTTGCTCATCCCTCTCCTCTATATATATGAAGGATTTCTATTGTATTAGCTATCCTTTAGTTTTTGCAACGAAGTGTTGCTCAATTTGCAACAAATTGTGAAACTTTGTGTTCATGTTTTGTGAATCTAAATCTGATCAATAAAGGAAGAAGTTGCATACCAAACTTTGCGTTGGATCGATTGTCTCTTGAATTTGATTGAGATTGGTGGTGATTAGTTTATGAAATCTGAAGGACTTCAAGTGATTCTTGTGGACTTTGTGTCACATTTCTAACTTGAATTTGTGTTTATGTTTTAATGCTTTTTGGTTGAAAGATCTACAATACTTTGTGCTTGTAATCTCTCATGTTGTTCGAATGAATTGCTGCATATAAGAAGACTTTGTGCTTCTAATGTGACAAACTCTATTGTTCTCACAGATCTACAGTTGAAAAGACTACGAAACGACTTTGTGCCTTCGTGAGCCTACTTGTTTCCATTTTGCTTTTGTTATAATCTTATTTGATAGCTCTAAGCTGTGCTTTGCCAAGATAGGGAATCAGTTGTACTGCTTTTGGTAAGTTTCTAGTATTGTGAATCAAGAACGTTTTTAGCTGTGAAGCATTACACACATCTTCTCTGAAAAAAGAGAGAATGATGAATGCGACATGCACCCCCCACTTTGTAAATACTGTGAATATTCTGTAAATACTCTAGTTGGTTTCTAATTGTAAGAAGGGCGCCTCCCCTTGTTGAGAGGAGAGATTGAATCTCACATAGCTGTTTCTAAAGTCCTAGTTGTGTAATCTGTTGAAAAGTTGATTACATGATTTTCACCCAACAGACTGGTTGTTCCATTGTCATGGATGGGTGGAGTGATCTTCGGCAGAGGCCACTCATTAATGTTATTGTTACATGCCTTGCTGGTTCATACTTTCTTCGAGCTATTGATTGTTCTGGGAAGCTTAAGGATGTTGATTTTCAGTTTGGCATTTTGAGGGAGGCCATAGAGGAGGTTGGGCCTTCTAATGTTGTGTAGGTTGTGACAGATTAAGCTCGTGTTTGTAAGCTAGCTGGTTTGATGGTTGAGAGTGCTTACAAACATATTTTGTGGACTCTGTAATGTTCCCTTCCTAGGCAGTACATATATTTTTGGGGTTAGCCTATTTTTCATATCGTCGTAGGCTGGCAGAAATGTTTAGAGGATCACTTGAGGCAATTATCCAGCGTTGGGAACATCACTCCAGCAGTTGATTCAGGTTTGGGCTTCTGCGGACACTCACAGAGTGATTTAGAGGTACTTACTATTTATAGTAAGTCAGGCAGCTAGGAGTTGCTATTTTTAGCAGGGCACCTGATTTAGCTAGCAGCTCAGTATCAACCCGGTTTGATGATTTGTTGAGCAAATAGGGATTATTAGAAGCATTTAATAATAATTAAAGGAATTATTAATTTGACTTTATAATATAAAGTCATTTAGGGCGGGGGCCCTAGCTCGGTTGGCTAAGTCTTTCCTATTGCAGGAGGCTGGTCACGAGTTCTAGTCTCCCCCGTCCCGTGGTATCGGAGTGCGTGTCGCGCCAGTGCCGCCGGTCACGTTAAAAAGTTTACCAGGCGTGCTGCAGTTTATAGGGGGACGTGCTATACAAACCCGATTTCTGCAGCCTAAAAAAAAATTTAAAAAAATAAAATAATATAAAGCCATTTTAATGAAATATTAAAGTTATTAAAATGGCAAATTATAAAGTATTTTTAATACTTTATAAGGAAGGGAAAATTTAATATTTAATGAGTTTAATACTCATTAAATAAAAGGACACCATTTAATTAAATAATTGCCTAAGTATTGAAAAAGGGCAAATTGTTTATTATTAAGTGTTATTGAGCTGATTTTTGAGGAGGGTCGACTTTTTGAGAGAGGCTATTTATTTCCTCAAGGGAAAATCGAACTCATTATGTGATTATTCTAATTTGCCATTATTTTCTCTCGGAGCATTAGGGTTTGAGAAACCAGGGTTTCTGCAGATCAACAAGTTTTGAAGAACGTTCCCTCTTTAGAATCTGACATACTGAGACTGTGAAATATTAGTTGAAGATTGTCAACAGGGTGACTTCATCCAGAGGTTACAGTTGTACTTATTGGATTGATTCAGACAAGGGTTTCACAGAGATCATTCATCTAACCAATAAAGCGATTTATTTATTCTTGTTTCATGGGATCTGGCACATTCTTCAAGGGGCCGTACTTTATTTAATGCTACTGCCAGGGCCGTACTGTACTTGTTGAGAGGTGTGTGAAGTTAATAAGGAAAACGCCTTGGCTCTTGGATTCCTTCATCTTCCAGATTGGATGCCTTGCTTCCTTGAGGTGATTGGTGCGATTTTAGACTGGGATACTGGAGTATGCTCACTATCCAGATGACTTACAGCTGTGCGCCTTGCTGCAACTTATAATCAGGTTTTTAATAAAGTTTGCAGTGATTTTTGTATTGCATGTATCGCCTTTGATACTGTAATAATCCGATTCAATGAATGAAGGCTTTCTCTTTAAAAAATCAAAGAATTATCATTGATTCTAGTTACTACGAATTTATTTGTATTTATTTCAAATTCGCACTTCCTTTCATTTATTCAAAAACCCTCAAAAAAATCAAAATACACAAAACAAACAAAAAACTCAGAATTAACAGACAGTGTTCGGGTTGAGAGACACCTGGTCTCTTACAGACTCCATGTTTTGTACATGCTTTGAATAATGCTTTGAAAGACATTGGCAAAATAGATTGGATGAAGGCAGCAGTTGCAGTGGCTAGAAACATACAAATGTTTGTATGTAACCATCAAACTTCACTTGCACTATTCCGATCATATTCAAAGAAAGAATTCCTCAAACCAGTTGAGACTAGATATGCTAGCTACTATATTTTGTTGGAGAGGATGTTGGAGGTCCAAGATGCTCTACAAGCCATGGTTGTTTGTGCAGAATGGAGAAGGTGGACTCTATCGAAGACAAGTGAAGGCAAGGAAGTGAGAGATAGAGTACTTAATGAAACTTGGTGGGCCAATATCAAGTAAGAAATCTGAAAATTTAAATTGTTTTTGAATTTGTTACACTTACACTTTGTTTTACTTTAGTCTTTGTATTTTAAAAGTTCTAATTTTTAATTTGTTATTTTGTAAGTATATTTTCTCTTTCATATCACCAGCTGTTGTGGTAATCCGGTATGCAGATACAGACTCCTAGCTTGGGAGAGATATATGAGACTTTTGATAGCATGCTTGACCAAAAGAAGCAAGCTATTCGCAAAAAGGATCCTGAGATGAGTTTTTATGAGGACCATATTAGGCTTATTGTGACAAAGAGGTGGAACACAATGAATAACCCTCTTCATATGCTTTCCTATGCTCTTAATCCGAAGTGGTATGTACCTAGACCTGGCCGAATGCTTCCTTCTGAGGATGATGAGGTGATAGAGGGGCTTATAGCAGCCCTTCGTAAAATGTATGCCAACGAGCAGGAAACCATTCTTAGAGAGCAGTGGCTTATGTTTTATGATCTTCAGGGTCCTACATTCAGCAAACCAGAGGCTAAGATGGATAGGGCCACCATTGCACAGAACAACCCCATTGGATGGTGGAAATTCCATGGGAAGGACACACCGGATTTGAAACAACTTGCCATCCGTTTGCTCTCACAAATTGCTAGTTCCTCTACTACAGAGAGGAATTGGTCCACCTATGGCTTCATCCACTCCATTAAGAGAAACAGGCTTACTTCAAAATGAGCTGAGAAATTAGTTGCAGTTCACAGTGCCTTGAGACTTCAGGACCGACAGACTACTGAGTATCAGCAGACTCCAATAGCACGATGGGATGTTGATCCTGAGGATGTTAGGCAAATTGTTGAGGAGGAGACGCAACCAGGATTGGTCGGGCTACCATTGGATGATCCACTCTTGCCAGAGGATGATAGTGACTCAAATAGTTCTGAGTCTTTGGATATTCATAGCCCGAATGAGGCTTAATTTCATAGACTGTTGTATTTAATATTTTGATTTTCATGTTTGAACTTTAAGACTTCTGGATACATGTTTGAGACATTTGGATATTGATAAACCATGGTTTTATTGATGTCTGATACTGCTGTGATAAATTTTATAATGCTTTAATGACATTTCTTATGTTGTTATAGTACTACTCTCGCGATTTACTTACATATTGATATTGTTGTTATCAATTATTAATTTATTGACATATCTATCTCTCTTTCCCTCTCTCTATCTCTAATATATTAATAAATTTTGAAAAAATCATATATATATATATATATATATATATGTATGTATTTTGTATGTCGTTGTCCCCTAAAAATTGCCCCTTAAAAAACGTCCCGGAAATGCGTCCCCCCATCCCCGTTCCCGACAGGGCGTGGAACATAGCATTTTATAGCTGGTTTGTCTTCATTACTCTACCACTGAGGAGGAAACTACACATTTAATGACTAAATCACTTGGCTGTGATAAATTTATAAAATTTTGTGATAGTCTCAGGGTTGTCATGAATTTAGTTATTAAATGCTAGACACAAAGTATTTTTGTATGACATAAGATATTAATGTTTGTAATGTTGTAAATTTGTATCCCCCCTGTTCTCCTTAGAACAAGTTATCCTTCCATACATTGAATATGCAGGATATAGATGTGTTGTTCATTGGTAATTTAAGTATTCATGATATAGATTTGCTGCTCAAAGGTAATGCTGTTAAAGTCACTCATTATTATATTATTTAGGATAGGCACTGGAGGAGTGCCATTTTGTTTCATTGATGTAATCCATGAAACTACATTTTTTTCAGTCAAAAGATGTTTGTATAGTTTTGACAATTTTTTGTAGAATTTTAATTGTCACGGAACTCTTTACTTATTCTTTCTGTTGTTTAGTAAGTTTTTTCTCATCCTTGTTGGAGCATGAGTTAATAGTTCCTTTTGTAATGTTTGCTATAGGGCTTTCTACAGTTGCGGTTTGCACCATGGGTTCGAAATTTGCTCACGAGATGTGTTGCAATTGTACCTAGCTTGGCTGCTGCTCTTATTGGAGGTCTCAGGGGTGCTGGAAAACTCATTATCATCTCTTCAGTAAGAATTACTAATAACACACTATTTTGGGTATTATATGTAAAAGATTTATACCAATTAATCGCTTAATTGGGCAGAGCTTTGTTCTTTCCATTTTGGATGTGGGCTGATCAATGACTATAAATGTTTCAGATGGTTCTTTCCTTTGAGCTTCCGTTTGCTCTTCTTCCACTTTTAAAATTTACAAGCAACAATGTTAAGATGGGCCCTCACGTCAATTCAAAAAAGGTAATAAAATTTTCCAATGGTTTTATTCATGCTCTAAGGATTATTATATCAAACTTGTTTTGCTACCTGTGCCCTCTCTTGATTATATTTTTTGCACATCACAGAGTGAGATCAATATTGTCAGCATAGGACTTTGGTTGAGTGATAAGTGATAATGGGTAGAAAGGTGTAACTGGTTCACCTAAAGATGAAGAGAAATTTGCGTAGGGATATGGGCATTAATTGTAATTCTTTTGTTCATACTAGCTTCTAAGAGATCTAATTAAAACCATCCTTTAAAGACTTGTAGTTGCAGTCTTCACTATTTCTCGTAGCTTATTTCACAGGCCTCTGTTTTATATTTCTACCCAAAGTTGCTCCTGATCATGTGCATGTGATCTGTAAGAGCAGTGGTTTCATCTATGTTACATTTCTTCCTTTCTGATGCTGACAAAACAAGTGGACATCTGTTTATTCATTCTTTACCATGTCATAAGCATACACAGAAAGCATGGTACACAATATATATTGTAATGGGTGCAATAGGAACCCAAAGCTTACTCTTAATTATGGAGTATAAAAGGATTTTGAGTTACATATGTATACATATACATGTGTGCATGTATGTATGCTATGTGTGTGTATGTATACATACATACATACATACATACATACATACATACATGATGGGTTCCAAAGGGGTAGAATTTACTAATGGAGTCTTACAACCAAAGTGCAATGCAAATAGATGAATCATGAATCACCCAATTGGATGCAACTCAAATGGTTAAAAACTTAAAATGACTATTTGAGATGCACTCAATTGAGTTTTCCAACCAAAGTTCAATGCAAATAGATAAATTGATCAATTGGGTGCGACTCAAATGATTAAAATGACTATTCAAGATGGGTCTCAATTGATCTATTTAACTAATCAAAATGCACTTTGAATGAAAGTGACTTTAAAATTCAAAAGACTACATACACTCTTGGTAACTCAAATGTTGAACCTTGGGGATGTAAATTGATGATAGTGTCATTGCAATTCCATGCCGGGAGCAACATGTACTCGATTTAGGAACCTATATGAAAATGCAATTCTGTTTGAAAAACGAAAAAGTGTAAGAACAGAAAAATGCTCTTAACTAATGCATGTAAGACTAATAACAATAGAATATTCTTCTATTCAAACCATTAAATTATCAATCCAACTCAGCAAATTAAATATTTAAACAATCCATTCTAAAACATAAGTAAACCACATTATAAAATGTAAATAAACATAAACAAGAATAAACAAATGAAGAGGAATTTGAGTTTTGGTTTGGCCATTGGAAATTCCCTTTCTCTCCGATAGAACCACCTCTCTCATTCCTCAACTGCTACTCAAATTTAATTTCAGTCAACAATAAAAAGTAATAGAAAATACTTACCAGAAATCAACCTGTAGAATTATATTTTATCGCACTGTCTTCTACACAGCTGCAAGTCCATACTTCTATAATGAACACCTTATACAATAATAGAATAAAAGTTTACCAAGCCCCAAAACTTATAGAAATAATACAACTAAAGTAAAATATTCTTTTACGACAATAGAAGATCTGGTTTTCAATCTGGCTCCTTTGCCCAAAAATGAATTAAAAGATGATATAATGTCAACGCAACTGAAAGATGCTTCCAGCTATCTAGTTGGATCCATGCCATCAAACCATAACTGTCCAAGTGCTTTGCAAAGGCTGCAGAAGTGCACTAGGCAATGACTGACAGTCTATTGGGCAATGGCTGACGAAGTCCACATGCAGAGCGGTTGATGAAGTCCGCAGGCTAATAGTTGAAAAAGTCTATCATAGACCCAAGAATGTTGCTAAAGAACAACATGCGTCTGTAGAAACCCTAAGTTTCCCCTAATCCTGAATCTGAAAGTTTTCTGATGTTTTTCTGAAGTTTTGGTTTTTTGACGTTTTTGAACAATAAATGAAGAGTACGATTTTGCATGGATTGAATAATAAACTCAAATGAAATCAAATAGTTGCTATAAGAAGCTAATAGCTAATCGAATGAGTAACCAGTAAGTTTTATTGAACTCTCCAAATCATTACAATACTGGATCTTGACATGCATATAAAGAAAACAATGGATTTGCAATATTTCAATGAACCTGATTTCAGCCGCTCCAGGAAAGAATGAATTCAGTACGGCCATATTAATGTGTGTTTCCCTTTTGTCAGAAGTTGCAAGAAGATCCCAGATGCCTGGACGCCCCTCCACTGTGCAGATGAATGATCAAAAGAATGGAGATTTCCTCTGTGAGAGAGTACGGCTTAGAGAAGGTGCTGCCCTGCTGTGCAAAGTACGGCTGACAGCAGCAAATAATCAAATGAGGTACGGCCCCCTCTGTTCCTCCTGTCTGGCAACCTCAGATCACTTCTTATACCCTAGCGCCACCAAGGATGCAAACTGGTAATCAAAATGATAGGCGTTTCCCTGAAGATCACAAACTCGCCTCCTTTCATGCAAGTACGGCCCTGTCAGAAATGTACGGCCTGATATTACACAGCAGCAATAAATATTTTGTACGGCCCTCTGAAGATTCCTTGAATATGATGAATATAGGCGCCTCACTACTGCAGACTCTTCTGGATGAAGAAACTTGTCTGAAACCCTGATGAAATAAATCTCTGTGAACTCTGTAATTTCTTCTGGATGAAGAAATCTCACAACTGGCAGTAAATCGGGTGATATCTCACACCCTCTGAACTGATTCACTGGAGATGGCTCGTTCTCCAAGAATTTCGAACACAAACCCTAAGGTCTCCGTGCTCAGACAAAACTGATCAATTTTCAATTCTCAAAAGTCATAATCCCTCTATTCCCAAGGCAAAACCTCTTTATTGCACAAAAGTGCGATTTCCTTAATAATAGGGAATTTTAAAATATTTCAACTTTTAATTCTTTTAATTGCAATAGTCTCAGCCAAATATTAAATTATAAATTTAATATGTGAAATGGCCCCCTTTCCTGATGTTGGGCGCCCCCTTTATGAGAATCACTTAAGTTATAATTAAAAATTATAACTTTATATTATAATCATTAAATAATTAATATTTAATTAATGCAATTAAATATTAATATTTCTCCCGTTACTCATCCGATAACTGATCCGTCAGAAGCTGACGAACTCTGAAGTAATCCTGAACGCTGCTACGCCATACTGCTAAAAATAGCAGGGGTCCCACGCTGACTGCCAGGAACTGCTAAAAATAGCAATTCTGCAAGAAACGTCCGAATGAGCCCGAACGAAAGCCAATTGATCAAAACTGCCAATCTGACGCTGAGCCAAGCTCCCAAACGACCCTCTAACCACTCTGTCAGCCTACGAGGGTCTCCTGATAGGCCAATCTTACGATCTCTGATGCTCGCCAAAAAAAGGGGACATGACAGCGTCCATCCAAAGCCTTTTGTGGTCCTCTAAACAAAGCAAGGTGATTAACTTGGTATTCTATTTGCAAACAATACCAGGTTGAAATAGAGGTTTTATAACAGAAGCATGGTGAAAAGGATTGAGAAATAAATGAAAAGAATATGCTAAAACCATACAATTTTGAGGCCCATCATAACCCCAATTGGTACTATTGCATGTCCTTGCGCAATCAAAAGCAACTTCTTTATTCAATGTTTTCTTTCTCATTTGGGTCTGGAGGTAGTGGCTAACCTAACATTGATGTGAGGTTGTAGGGCTCTATGTGTTATACTTGTTTCCTTATAATATCCCTGTTTCCCTCAATACCTTTGCATTACTTCCACAATGACTTATTCAACTTTTTGATCGATTGTCGGTGGTTTAAGCACACTCCTATGACCAGTGTCCAAATAAATAAGAGAAAGAACTTCAGGCCTATTCAGTCCATCCCATGTGCTCTAATGAAGTTTTGGGTCTAGCATGTTGAAAATTATAGTATCCAATGCGTTCCCTCTTTCTATGCTCTAGTGGCAACTCTTTCCACCTTGCTCTAGAGAATCTAAAACACATTTGAGTCAACTACACTTTATCCTTAAGATCCTATTGGTATTCGTTTCGTACTGCTTGCATCTTGTTTAGAATATGCTCATTGCCCATGAGCTGGTCCAATTTGACTTAAACTTTCTTTGGGTCCTGAAATTCCCCTCTTACCATTATCTCAGCCTTAATTTCAGTAGCCAAAAATTCCTTCTACCTTCTCTTTACCCTTTTGTTCTTTGTTCTCTAGGAAGAACATGTATGCTTTCAGTTGTACCTCTCCCAAAAAGGGGTTTGGGTTCCATAGTGTCACATTCTCCATGATCAGGTCGTGAATGTATAATTCACATATTTGATTCTTATCTTTTGATGTTTTAGAAAAGAACGCCTTGTAGAAACTTTTGGGCTAGCTCATGTCCCATGGTTGCCCAAGTAAAATCATTTCCAAATGGACCCTAAACTTCCATTTTGTAAGATAAAGAGCATACATGTTTTGGTGGTTTGCAGGCTAACATTTCAAAAGCTAGATTGCTTGCTATGGTGAGGGCATTATCTAGTTCTTATTTTTTTTGTTTTAATTAGTGTTACAAGACTTGCGTGGACTCACCCAAAATCAATGAGTAGGTCCAAATGAGGCCTAGGGACCTAGTTACCTAGTGAGTTTGGTCGGACTTGCCAAACTCAACAAGTCTCGATGAGTAGACTTGGTCAGGTCTATGAAAACTAGGAAAAAAACATAAAAACTTGAAAATGATGAAATGTAAAAGCATGAAAGTCAAGCATATTTTGGAGGGTTTGGAGGACTTTTGGATGATGGTTAAAAATGATTAAATTATGAAAAATGGGATGCACCATGATGGTTTGTGTGGTCTCAAAGGCTTTAATTTGTGCTTGGTGGCAAGGGTTCCACCGCTCAACCACACCCTATATTGCAATAGGGAGCATGCAAAGGGTGCTACCCTTGGACCTCGTGAGGGTCGCTGTCCTTTGCTCCCACTAGGGGCACTACTCCCAAATCCTTGCTCTAAATTTAAAATATGAAAAAATGGAAATTTTTTTGGGCCATGTTGGATGGAAGAGCAACATTTTTTTTATCTTTTGCCTTTTCCCAATTAAATTCCTCGTAATTAAAATACATTTATACTTCTAGTTTGCTAAGTCAAACCCTATCCTAAGTAGTCCTCCTAAGGCTGTAGTAGCATTTGTAGAATTGCCTGAGATCAAGTGCATGACTCCACATAGAGCTAGTAACGTTGGGTTGAGGGATACAAGCTCCTTTCTATCATAGTTCATGATTCCATATTGTGATTTTTGTTTTTGATGCCATGGATATCATAATCCATGTGTTTTGTGTACTTTAAATGCTTAAGAATATTTATATATCTAACATGGTTTTTCCTTCAACTAAAATCCGCTTTTAGTTTATACTCATGTGATCGATGTATATTTGTGTATGTGAGCAAAGTAGCTTCTATTTGATTAGTTTATTGTGTTTTTGAAGTTTTTCTATTGAAGGGTGCATGATACAAGTTTTAAATCCTTGAAATCTCTATATTTCATGGTTTTTTAAATTTGTTGAGTCTTTGCCGAATTTGGGTGCCGAGTCCAAGTCCAGGTCAAAAATCAGCTTGCCAAGTCTGTGCTGAGTCCGAGTCTTGGAAGTATGGTTTTAATATTTTAACCTCATTCGTTAGCACTTGGTTATAAAACCTTAATTATTAATAGTCTTCTTTGCAATATCATCCAAGGTTGGAGCCAATTCCTTTACCAAAATTTTGTGATCTTGTTTTTATCCTTTCATATTGTTGAGAATAGACCTTGAGAAGGGTTGAATGGGCTTACACTTGGGTCATTTCCAAAGTGACATGGATCTCTGCTGACTGCTGCCAAAGTGATCCTGCACAGTCTTCTGCAGCAACACCTTTTTCAGCAGTAATATCTTCTGCAGTAGTAATTTCTACAACAGTAACTTTGCAACCACAACTTTTTTTTGTTTGGGACCATTTTGCAGCTTGCTGAAATTCTCGTTTTGTGGCTATCAGCTTTGTTTTCATTTTTTCAGCTCTTCTTCCAATTCATCACTTATGCTTACTTGTATGGCAACCACAACTTTTTTTTGTTTGGGACCATTTTGCAGCTTGCTGAAATTCTCGTTTTGTGGCTATCAGCTTTGTTTTCATTTTTTCAGCTCTTCTTCCAATTCATCACTTATGCTTACTTGTATGGCAACCACAACTTTTTTTTGTTTGGGACCATTTCAGGGTTTTCAGGGTCCTAGCTTCCTCTTCTTGCATCTCTTCCCTTATAATCAATAACCAATTCAATATCTTGAATACTGAAGAGATTGTTTGTTGCAATGATCTCAAAATTTTGTTTGTGAGAGGGTGAGGACTCACTCTGGATTCAGATTCTTGGGGCCAAAATCAACCTTTGTTTTGTCTTCTAAAGTTTCAACTTGTTCTACTTCTGTTTGGATTTCTGTCTCTTGTTGTTTAGCCACCCCTTTCTTGCCTTGCTTATATACTTCTGCAACAACCCTGTATTCCTGCCTTTGTTTAGATAATTTTGCAGCAACCACTTGTCTAGTTGTCATTGAGACTTCCGGTAGCAACACTGCGGTCTCTTGTTGCCAAAGGTACATTTTCTTCCACCTCTTGACAAAAACGTTTCCCAAGATATAGAGGAATTGAATCTTCTTGGGGCATCTTTCAAAATAATTTTGTTCAAGTCATGATGGCCCTAATTCAACTACTTTCTCCCTCTAAACCTCCTTCAGCCATTTTTTCAGTAATTGAATAAGAAGAGTATGGCATGCTCATTCTCTTACCCTTCCTCAAATCCACAAGTAAATGGAGATGAAAGTCCATATAGAGGAAATCTACTGTCTGGGTGGATTTCTCTGAAGAATAATGGCAATTTCATTCTGTGGGGCTGGCAAGGAGACTTCAAATTGTGTGGCTATCACTTTTGTAGAATTTTACTAGGGTTTAGAAACATTTGCAAATTGTCATATTTCCCTTGTAGTGAGAACCAATTTTCTCCCTCATTCTAAGGCTAGGCCAAATAGGAGCAAGCTTTCAAGTAATGGCAAATGAATTATGACTGCGTCATCTTTCTAATTCTGGGCAAAGCTAAGGCAATCACATCATCAAAACTACAATTTCTGCAAAATTCCAACCACCTACCATTCTTGAATATATCTTGCACTTTGGTGTTAGCTAATTAATTGCAAAAGTAGGCTCGTAGTAATGAAGATCTCCTCTGAAGGTGGTGATAATAAATTCAACAATTGCAGATTTTCTATGAAATGCAAAAGAACTTTATGGAGCTTTGGAGTGTGCAAAAGGTTTGTTATCAACAAGAAATGAAATGATGAAAATGATAAACAAGGATGGGGATATTTTAGTTGTGTGTGTAATGATGATGAAGTGACTTTGGCAGCTGCCACCTTCTTTGGCATGCTTGACATGCCCAGATATGACTGTCAAAGTAATTACATTTTCATTTCACATTAAGCAGTTGTAATCACATTTAATGTAATATCTTGAATAAATCACGTTACCTACTTTATACTAATACTCAGGTTTCCACTTTGAGTGAATTAGCTCGTCCACATGAAATTACATCATAAATGAGTAACATTGTCATCTTTCATGAAGGGAATCTTTAAGTTGGGGTTTTTAATGACATAGCTGAAAATATTTTTCCCAAAAGAAAACATGTTTGAAAACACTGCAAATATTTGCAAATCCTCCCTTCAAATAAAATAAAAAACTGTCCCCAGTTGACAATTTGGCATAGGGTATAAGGGGGCCACATGTATGTTTGCAAGTAAGAATAGCTAACTACTTTAGGTTCCAAAGAAATATAAATTAGAAACAAACATTACCAAATTGGTTTTATGAATGGTACAAACATGCTGTTGAAGTTAGGATGCAAAGTAGTGAGTGTGGAAGGGATGAAAAATCAATCCTGTAGCACTCGGGATCTTTTGTAGCATCAACTAGACTTCAACGTCAAGTATACAACTTCTGTAGCATAGATTATTGACAAAATAACAAATTATTAATTGAATGAGATTTTTTTGAATTTATTTAGCTGTGGATCCACTAGTATCCTAGTTTTAGATCCATTATTGTTTTGTGCTAGTAAGTTAATTTTCACAAAGGGACTTTTATTACAGTAGGGAACCCATTAGTATCTTGTTGTTAAGTCCTCTACTACCTGTGTATGTTTATAGGTTTTCTACAGATTTGTTTTTGTAAATTTAGTAGGGCTTGGTATAGAGGAAACATGAGGCATGTGCTACTACCTCAAACATTTTTTGCAGCATAACATTTCAGAAAAGTTCCTCTTTGGACAATCACTTGTTATAGAGATGTAGCCTATGTTCATTTCATTGTGCACTAATAACACTAATATCAAACATATGTCTAATCTCATATAGCCCCTAACCACCATGTGTAATTTTTCTAAGTTCTTTAAAGTGAACTGAAAAGTTCGGCCAATCACTTCTGCTTTGAAGAACTTGATTTGATATATTTGTTGTGCCATATGGTGCTTGTCGTTGGATTACCTTTTAGTTTAGGAACACAACTTCTCATTTGAGTTCACCTAGAGCATGTATTTGATTCATTCTTTCCTTTGGAGCTTCAAAGATGTTAATTCCTTGCTGTACTACATGTGTAGTGTTTTGATTTCAAATTCAATTGGAAGAACTTTGTTTCCATAAACGAGCTTATAATGTTTAGAGCCTATTGTAGTCTTCCATGTGGTGTGATAGGGTGAGAATTTTTTCTAACTCATGATTGCTAATCCTCGACTTGTCCATTCACCTAAGGGTGATATGGTGAAGATTTTTTATGCTTGACTTCATATTCTTTGACCAATGCAGGTATTACTTTGGAAGTGTATTGAGGTCCTTGGTCGATCACAATCTCTCTTGGAATTCCATAACTTATAGAAATCCCTTCATTGAGAAATTCTGCCACCTTTTTTTCATGTGTATGTTTCATTGCTTTGATTTCCAACCACTTAGTCACATAGTTGGTACAATCCAAAATGTATTTTTGTGATTAGATGGTAGATCAATAGGTCCTATATAATTCAAACCTCACTTTTCAAAAGGTTCTATACTTAATTCAAAGGAAACCTCTTTCAAGGTTCTATACCCCTAGGGGTGAAGAGGCATCTTGTTAGAGTATGTGGAACATCTCATATGTTAAGTAGCAATCACAATGGGTGATGTAATCTCAAACATCGGTGTAGTGATGGCCAATACTATCTTGCATGTTAAATTTTTGTAGTAGTCTTCTTGCAGCAATGTGTCCTCCATAAAGTCCATTATGACAGAATGAAAGGATATCATATACTTCATCCTTGGCCTGCGATGCACGATCACATCATCTAAACTAGCGTGGAACAATTTTCCATTAATCCATGTAAAATTGACTACTAGAAGATAAAATTCGCTTTATCTCTTGGAGAGAATGTTCTAAGTTTACATGCAACCAAATAGTTTGCACCATCTACAAACTATGGATTCTTTAATGAGATTTCAAACATGAGTTCATCGGTGTTGGCGTTTAAATTCACACCTGCGGAATCATTATTTGAAGCGGACAATATGCACAATAAACTGCTCTTCAAATTGGGAGAGCTCCCCCTTGCTGATGGTGTTGAAGAAGTAAACTAAAAACTAAGTTGCCTATCTTTTTTATCAGCTAAAGCACAAGGTTTATTAAACACAAACTCCGCAGCTGAGATTTTCTGATTAAGAATTCCAACTACGACTAACTTAAGCTAAAGACATTTCTAACTTCTCGAGTAATACGAGAGCAAGAGAAACTAGAAATAAGACAAGGTCTATTCTCGACAAAGTGCTTCAATACAAAATCTTTTCCAACAAACATCTACACACTTCAATGTAAGCTGAAAATTAAGATCATAAGCATAACACAAATAGCAGAATGGGGTATATCAAGGCAAAGGAGGCTCCTTGATTTTCTCAAACTTAAAGGAACAAAATCTGCTTCTAACATGCCCGAGACAAAGAGCTTGCAGCTAAAGAGGCTTGCAATCTTGTTCTTACACAATAGGAACAACAATTACAATAACTCCTTGTTGGCTAAAAGAGACTCAACAATTTGCTATCATAAAACAATTGAACAACACTTTAATAACAAATGCAGAATGCACAATAGGCTCGGTTTTGTTATCACTAGCATGGTTAAAGAAAACTAATGAGCAAAGGCTTATTTATGAGCAAGCGGTAGGGAACCCACAAAATCTCCTTGCTTTCACAATCTAGGGCTTGTTGACAAGCAAGCTTTATTTCTAAATCTAGAAAGAAGATAACATATAACACCTACGAAAGCAGAAAAAGTGAGAAACGCCAACTATTACATGTATCTTCTTTCTCTTCTCAAAGAATGGATAAGAATTATTCCAAGAATAGAAAGAAAACGGGAAGAAATCTTCTGGAAGAAAGTTGTTTTAAAGCTCGATCATATGCGCTAGAAAGTTAGAAATTGTGTCCCGGTTCGGTGCATCTATGCCATCAATAGAAAAACATAGCTTTTCTAAAATATCTTCACCATCTGCAAATGACCTAAGGAAATCTTCAACCTCATTGGCCGCTTTTTCAAACCTTGTTGACATCATCAAAATATGACTCATTCTCCCGCCAATCGGATTGCTGCTATCACAGCTACAAACAACACTTTGAAATTGACCTTGCACTTCATCAAGCCCGACATAGGAACCATCTTCAAGACTATACCGAGAAGGAATCTCTGTGACGAACTCACTGATGAAAAGAAGAGCTTTGATCACCCTTTATCTATAGGCAATAAACTCTTTGGATATCCTCTCGTAAGTTTTAAATTGAAAACATGGCGCTCTCTCCAAGCAAGGATATGCCTCTTGTGTTATTTTGAAACCGCTGAACCATAGGCTGTATCTAAATCAGCAATAATGATTTCATGCCTTGGTTTTACTTCAGCCATTGTTTGTTCAAATCCTTGGATACCTTGACGTAGCTCATGAGCGTTTTCTCTCAACTAAAACATCTGTGCCAAGATCTCCTTTCCTCTAACAATGAAACTTTCAATCCACTCCTAAGTTTATTTCCCACAAATGACCAGCTATCTCAACTGATGATGATCAGCTGGTGTCTCTAAAACCTAGGGCAACAGCTGGGTAGCCTGTGAAGAACCATGGACAAGGTTAGAAATATAAAGCCTGAGCTACTGTATTTCAGCCTTGAGGGCTACTGCTGTCTTCTCCATCCTTGAGCATTCTTTCTGAAGACTTTAGGACACAACTTTCGAATGAACTCACATGCATGTCACGGTATTTCTACCAAAGATTAACCTTGACCATCCGCGAAGTCATCCATATTCACCTCCAACCGTTCCTTTGTCCTCTTTTGGGGGTAATGCAGTCTCCATGAATATCTCGCTATCAGGGTTCCTATCAAAGTGAACTTGCTTCTTTGCTTTCTTCTTAGGACGTTCTTGATAGATGTTATCAAGGTCATCAAAATTCACCTAATATGAAGGTCTTCTTCTCACCCTTCCCAAGGAGTTCTCTAGCCAAGACATGGCAGTATCTTTACTAACTTCCTTAGGAGGTACAATTGCAATTTCTTCATCATCTTCAATATCAAGGTCAATGTGGATTGGTGAAGACCCTGTCTGTGGTATGGAGTCATGTGCTAAAGAGCACGCGTATACTTCGGTATGGAAGCTCTTCTAGAACTTTGCTTCCAACCGTTCTTTATCACAATATAACTATGATTGAAAGCTAACACTTTATTGCTTGTTTTGGTTGACCTGCTGCCCTTCACACCATCTTGAGACTGACTTGTGCCCTTCCCTTTTGATTGTGCTCTAGAAGAGGAGGGAAGTGATTGCTGTACCCTTGGCAGCTCTGCTGCTAGTATGGATTTCTTCCTTTTAAGAACTAGGAAGACCTTGCTATGTTCGAGGAATTGCCTCGTCCTTTCTTCGACTGAGAGGGATTCCTTATTAGCCCAATTGACTTGAGGAAGGGGCTGATCTTCAATTCTTTTCGGGCATACATCGAGAGTAACACATCCTCATCATCATCTGACAATCCTTCGATATCCTCTAATAGGCAGTTTTTCATCTAGTGAAGAGTGAGCCTACTGTAACTACGCCTCCGCACCTCGAACTCATCTTCAAGGGCGGATATGTGAGCATAGTTCTCTCCAGCCAGCCAATGTAGATGCCATGAGGGTCATAAGATCATCTCTCACCGTAAGGTTTGAGACCAAATTTGTATAACTCATCTCCCATTGTTTTAGCATCTATTGTTGTTCTGCATGTATATATTCCCAGTCCCAATGGAAAATTGAGGACGGGTTTCTTTCTATTCCTCAAGAACGCGTGGATATCATGTGCCTGCCGTAAGAACTCTATGAAGACAACTTCGTCTGATGGGTACCTTGGTAGCATGAGTGGGGCGCTGAAATAGCCATAGACTCTAAGATAGGTGAAAGTAGGAAACTGTATGAACCAATCTGCCCACTCTGCCATCGCTACCTTGGCAATTGAAGAGATACGGGCATGCAATTCATTATCCAGGTCCCGCACTGTGTACATCAAAAAGGCCACATTCACTCTCTTGTAGTGATGCAGTGACTTCGTAAATTCCAACTGGGGATAGTTGTTGTATATATGTTGTATGCTCAATGATCCTGGGTGAACAGCCTCACGATTGACCTTTGATGAGCCACCGGGTAGACTTCTGGTAGAAGGCGCGTATTGAACTCGCGGGAAATTAGGAGTAATGCGATTTATGCGCGTTTGGGTTCATCCTTGATCAAGATTGGGCCAATCATAGAACTTCGGTTTCTTTAGCGGTGTGGGGTATGGTAAAACATCCAAAGAGGCCTTCAAAACACGGCATCCTCGATCCATCACCCTATTGAGCAAGGTGATTATATTAACGAAATCAAAAATACTTTATTGAACTCTCCTGCGCCCGACGTTCTTAGGCAAAGTCTTATGCTTCTCTTTCATCCACCTTTGTGCAATCTTCTTTCTGTACTTGTCCTTATGCATTTCCCATATCCTCTCACATTCACCCTTTGAGATAGTGACACTTTCAGGCCAAGGGGGAATGGAAAAACACTTCTCGATCATATCAGGCTTCAAACTGCAAATCAATCTACCATCAACTGACTGAATCTCCCTTGTACCCGGGTTGTAATGCTTGATGCAAGCGATTACGAACTCAAGACTCTAAATTGATATAGGAATAGACGCTGCTGCGAGGAGTCCAGAGTGTCCCAGGTTTTTGATTGAAGTGTTGCCTACGCTCTCCAAAGCGTGTAGATCAAACAAAACTGATGTGATATAAGTCTCTGTCTTAGGCTGTTTGAAATGTAATCGCCCGATAGAGAGGCTGATTCAGGTCTTGAAAACATTGGCGAGAGTGTACTCCATTTTGGAAACGGAGAATGACTGTAAGCTTCGCTAGGTTGGACAAGTTTTGAGCAACTTACTATTTTAGAATCTTGGAATTTTTCTTCCTCAATGGGACAAAATTTTTTAAAAATTTCTGCGGATATAGGTTTTCGCGGAATTTACCGTTACCAAAGACAACCCTAGATGTCGATGGTTTTGAAAGAATTTTGAATTTGGAAGCGACAAGCCTAATTTCTTCATATTTTCATGAATAAAACGGCATATGGGTTTTCGGGCCAGTACATAGAATGGACCGGGTTCGATTAGATTTGCAAAATCTTGATGGCTGATCAGAAGAAGCGTAACCCTAAATTTTGGAATTTTCGTGAAAAAAGGCGTGATGCTCGGTTTCTTTAGAAGCCCGATTTGAGACTTGGATAGGTAAAGATTGAATTATAGCGAGGGATTTCGACATGCAAATAAAAAGCAGCTGCTGCAACTTGATGAAGTTCTCAAAAATTTCTTCAGAAGAATGAGGTGAAAAGATCTAGATGGCTGAAAATTTGAAAATCTTGGCCTTCTTGAAAAATTTGATCTTCTGGATGAAAAAACTTGAAAAAGCAAGGCCTGATGCTTGCTAGTCTGAAAAATTTGATGAATAACCAGCAAACTTGAGTTCTTGAATTATGAAAAACTCTTCAAACTTGCTGCTCCAACTTTCTCCTTTGAATGCTACCTGCAAAAATAATGAAAATTACATTGAAGAGAGGTGTTAAATAGACTTAGAGTTTGAAATAGGTCTGCTTTCTTTTTCTTTTACCTTCAAAACCCTAAAATCAGCTGTTCAATGAACTTGGATGTCCTCATCCTCTCGTAATTTTGAATTTTTTTTAAAATCTTGCAAATTTCACTAAGGCATGAGAAGTTAAGAGCTTCCCCTTCTTGGCTGGTATGCCCGGTAGAGTGTTAGTCATTTTGATATTTTCAGCTTTTCACAACTTCCAGCCCTGCTTTATTCTCGATTTCCGGTTCGCGGTTAATCCGATGGCGGTAAATGATTCATCCTGGGCGGACCGTTGAAGAAGATTGACTGCGGGAAGTCTCGGCTAAAAACTTCATTTTAGATCTTGATTCATGGGAACCTATTTCCTCTAGAAGCCCACATTTTGTTCAGAAGTTAGCCCATTTTATGATTTTCAATTTCTTCATTAACTCCTCTTCCGCAGAGATGGTCGCATTCGAGAATCTGGTGATCCGGCCATTGGATTGACTGATGGTTATGCTCGTTTCGACGCTGAGGAGATATTAAGAGGGTTCTCCTAGGAGAAACTTAATCAAACAGTTGAGTTTGGGCCTTCAAAAGCTTGGGCGCCCTTGGCAAGGTGGGGCGCCCAAACTCACCAGAGTTAGAATATTTTTCACTTTCTCATGTTTGCTTTTGAATCTCAATTCTTAGCTCTCATCAAACCCTCTGTTCAGCTTCTCGTATCTGGCAACTGCAAGCTCCAATTGACGTGCTGAATATCTCGTTGGAGAGCCTGATCAACTCTGAAGAAATCATGTTAGAACTACATCTGCAAATTCATCTGTTTAGGCCCTTGAAAACTTAGGCGCCTCTTCTTTCCGGGGGCGCTCATTTGCTCCATACTTAACCATTTTTCATCTGATTTTCATCTTCAAGTTCAAACCTCCATTCTGTATGTTCCACTTTGATATGAATCTGTTGGAGATTGGACAGTCGGATGCTCTGACGGAGACAGGCGTTGCGAAGCTGGCTGAATACTGAAAAGATTGAGCATATTCACAAACCCTAACTGCTGAGTTAGGTGCTTGAAAAAGTTGGGCACCCTTCTTCACCAGGGGTGCCCAAAGTTCCCAGACTTAGTTAAATTTTGATAATTTTCACTCATTTTCATTCTGACCTCTATATGAATCTTCCCTGTTCACCTCTGAATCCCAGGCGACTGGATGATCCATGACTGCACCGTCGGATTCTTTGCGGAGCTTCAAGAGAACTGAGCAACTTTGATTGGAGGCTCAAACCCTAATTTCAACATTTGATGCCCTAAAAAGATGGGCACCTATTCTCTCCTGGGGCGCCCATGGCAACCAGAGTTAGAAAATTTTCACAGTCTTCACTTTCTTCTCCGTTCTTCGTGCTTGCTCACCAACTCGCCTTCTGTTGAATGCCTGAGTGTTGAATCTGACGCCTAGCAGCTGATTGACCTCCATTGATGACCTCGGAGCTCCTGATATGCTTCTGAAATAGCAGAATAGACCCACTAGGGAAAAATTGATTATTTTGAGATTCTGACTGCACCTTTCTGATATGGACGTATTTTGAGCCAATCAAAATCTGTTTGGACCCTATCGGACCAACTTTCTATTTTTAGAAAGTTTTGCCAGTATCCGTTTCAAAAGAAACCCAAAAAAACCCAGAAAAAGTTATTATTTTTAGAAAATTTCTAAAAATAGCAGTTTTCCTTAAAAGTAGGGATGAAAATTTGAGATCTAGGTTTTGTAGATTAGGCTGCTCTGAACAGACCCAGATCGTCAGATTTTGAAAATTTTGCATTTTAACCCCTCATGCAAGACATGCACACCCAAATTTTGACCTTTTTGACTAATTTAACAAGACTTTTACTCATTTCTTCAAAATGTCTAAGTGTAACAAAAATTTTAATTTTGGGGTACAACATTGGCTCTGTTTGGGGACCATGGCGGATACTAACGGCATAGGAGAACCATAGAATCTCTGGAGTTTGAGCTTAGACCAATGCTTTGTCCATTGGTTATCGGAGTCAGCATCATTTCCTAATCACCTATTTGCAAGACTTTCCTAATTCACCAAAAACCGGAGTTCCTAGAAATCACCTAATAGTTGGACTTCCCTGCAAATCACCTATTACACGACAAGACTGTTACGGAAAGGGGAAACATAACATAATGAAAACATTACGGAAAGGGGAAACACATCACGAAAAACATAGAAAAATATTTACAAAGATTGTTTTGCGAAAACTTACTCCACCTCGAAGGGACGAAGTGCTTCAGGTACTGCCCGCTGTGTGGTAGAGGGAGGAGACTTCCATCCAAGCGCGAGAGAATATAGGTGTTCTCTCCTGTGAGCTCATGAATCTTGAAAGGTCCTAGCCACAAGGAATCAAATTTGTCGTGCATTCCCTTGGGCTCATGTCTCTTATCCCATAGAAGGACTTGATCTCCAACCTCAAAATCTCGTTGGCGAGCTTTCTTGTCAAAAAATTTCTTCACTCGCTCTTGGTGCTGAGTGATTCTATCTACCACCTCCACCCTTTCTTCTTGGAGTTTTGTCAGGTACAAGATGCGCTTCTGGATAGGATCTGTAAATTCTCCATCTTCTACTGCGGTCGCCAGCTGTAATGCGGACAACTCCATCATGATAGGTATCATTGCTTCTGTACCATACAGGAGGATAAAAGGTGAGGTACCAATGGCTCTCTTTGGAGTAATTCTGTCGGCCCAGAGAGCATCATAGAGCTTCTTGTGCCAAGTCCGTTGACTGGAATCAACCAACTTGCGAATAATTGTGACAATGTTCTTGTTCGATGATTCAGCTTGTCCATTACCCTGTGGGTAATAATCTGATGAATGAGATAAAGTAATGTTGTGATCGAAACAAAACTCCATTAGCTCCTCGGATGAGAAACACGTTGCATTATATGTCACAATTTTGCGAGGCACCCCGAAGCGCGTGACAATGTTTTCCTTCAAGAACTCACACACGACCTCGGACGTAGCTCGCTTGGTGGGAATGGCCTCAACCCATTTAGTGAAATAATCGGTGGCTGTAAGGACATAAATATGCCCCTTACTGGATCGTGGGTTGATCGGACCAATAAAATCTAAACCCCATTGTTGAAATGGAGCGTCTATAACAACTGGCCTGAGAGGAGCGGCTGCCAACTTCGCCTTGCCAACAAATTGCCGACACATCTGACATTTATGCACCCACTCATATGCATTGCGGAACATAGTTGGCCAAAAGAACTGTGCCCACAAGATTTTGAAAGCTGTCACCTTCGAAGAAAAGTGACCACCGCATGCTTGATTGTGAAAAGCTTCTAGCAAGCGTCGCTGTTGATCTTTGGTAACACACAACAAAAATGTTCCGTCAAGCCCCCGCTTGTACAAAATGTTGTTGATGAGTACATAATTCTGCGCTTTTAGCTTTAGCGTTCTCTTTTGTTGCTTGTTCAGGTGATTCGGACAATCACCATAAGTCAGGTAATACCATATCTCAATAAACCATTCTCCCGAAGATTCGATTAGTAAGACCATGGGAAGATCTTCTTTAACTTCAGGTTCAATCTCAGGTATACTTTGGCTTGAAGCTTCTTATCACCATCTTCTGCTATCAACTAACAAAGACCTCTCCCGCGGATGAGTTTGGTCGGCTTGATCTCCAAGTCATACTCTTGTACTTTTGCGACCCAGTTACCTCTTTTCGAGCCCATCTCCAGTTGAGTTAGCACGCTTTTCACTGCTGGATCTGTGACATATACAATGGTGTGAGTATTCAAGATATAAAATCTGAAATTCTTTACAGCTCGAACCATTGCATAGTTATTCTTTTCAATCTGAGAGTATCTTGAGTCACTGTCCTTGAAACTGCAGCTCATGAAAGCTATTGGAGATTCAGTTTCTTCATTTAACTTCTGTGTCAGAATGGCAGACAGAGTATGCTCTGATGCATAGCAATAAAGGATAAACTCCTTTTCAAAATCAGGACGGACTAGCACTGGAGCTCGACTGATGGCTTCTTTTATTGCTGCAAACGCCTTCTTTCCTTCTTCCGTCCACTTGAAAACAGTCTTCTTCTTCATCATAGCAGATATATCTTTAGTCAACTCAGAAAAATCTGGTACAAATCTTCGTATGAAATTTACTTTACCAAAGAAAGAGTGTACCCCTGTTCTGCTTGTTGGAAGAGACAAACTTCTGATAGCTTCGACCCGGCTCGGGTCAATTCGAGTTCCCTCTTTGGAGACAATGTGGCCAAGCAACTTGCCTTCCGTCACCGCAAAGATAGACTTTTTGAGATTCAGCGATATTTTATGGTATCTGCATCTCTCAAAGACCTTCCCTAGATGTGAAAAATGATCTCCTCGTGTCTTCGAGAAAACAGTGAGATCGTCTAGATAGACAACAATTACTTTATTTCTCAAGTCTCCAAATGCCAAATCCATGGCTCTCTGAAATGTAGCACCGGCGTTGATGAGGCCGAAGGGCATTCTTTCATATGCAAATGTACCCCATGGGGTTGTGAATGTCATCTTGAACTGATCTTCTTTAGCTACTACAATTTGATTGTAACCAGAAAAACCATCCAATAAGGACAACATCTCTGAACCGGTAACCGTCTGGAAGGTGTGCTCCATGATCGGCAAAGGATAATTATCCTTGAGCGATGATTGATTTAAGTTCCTGAAATCAACGCAAATTCTGATTTCTCCGTTCTTCTTGCGAACAGGAACTATATTCGACACCCAGATGGAATGATGGATCAGAAAGATGATCTTTGCATTCACCATCTTCTGGATTTCCGCGTAGATGGTATCTTGAATCCGTGGATTATGGTGTCTTTGCTTTTGCCTGAAGGGCTTTGCTTCAGGTTGAAGAGGAATTGTGTGAGACAATTCTCTTGGTGTAAAAACTTTCAAATCTTCATATGACCAGGAGAAGACATCTCGGTATTGCTTGAACAAAGAGACGAACCTCTCACTTTCCTCTGCAGTACAGCATGTACCTAGATTAACAAGTCTAGGCTTGTCAACTGTTCCAATATTGATTTGTTGATATTCGGCAGAGGTTCTTTCGCTTGAGTTTCTCTGATCTTGTATGTATTTGTCGTGCCTGTCAAAAATATTCTCCAAGGAAACCAAGCCCTTGGGAATTTTATTTCCTTTCAACTGGATAATGCTTGTATCTGGTTCTTCTTCTAGACTTTCTTTGTCTTCAGCAATCTTTGGCACACTAGAGACTTTTGTTACTGCTTCTCTATGTGTAAATGAACTACCTTCGAAGAACAATTCCTTGAAATTATCTCCCATAACAAGAAACTCCTTTGTGTGTTCATCGTCGTTAAAGACCTACCAATTATCACAGTTGTCAGGCACAGCTGGCCTGTATATTAACTCAATAGCAAATGCATTCTGACAAAAGTCAGAATGTGGCATGAAAAGTGAAGTTGACACCACGAGGGCATCTGCTCTGCTATTTTCTAGACGTGGAATGTACTTGATATCAAAAGCTTCGAACCAATCTATTGCATTCCACACCCTATTTCTATAGTGTCGAAGACGATCTGCTTTCACTCTGAATTGATCTCTGACTTGCTTCACAACGAGCTCTGCATCACCTTCGACCCTAAGATGTTTAATACCCATATCCTTTGCATTTCTGAGACCTAGTAAAAGCGCCTCATATTCCACCGTGTTGTTCGTACATTCAAATTGCAAGCGGTATGCAAATGGATACAAGCATCCTTTACGAGAACTTATCACAACTCTCGTTCCCAAACCGGCAGTAGAACAACTGCCATCAAATTGCAAAGTCCACAGTTTAGGATCTTCTGTTGATTTCTCTGCGGTACACGCGATCTCTTGACTTTCTTCAGGTATTTCTGACAGCATGGCGTACGTACCAAGACCCGTTTCTTGATATAGAACTTGAGCTTGAGGATCTTGAGACTTCACGACCGCAAATCGAGATTTGGGTTCTGGTTCCAGCTTGAAAGTTCCATTCTTTAACGGAATGTTCGCAGAAGACCAATCCATTTGAATCTCTCCACCGAGGTCCTTGCAAAAGCTTTTGCTTAATAGCATCCCGTAGCTAGCTGGAATGTCAGCTACCAAGATGGTCATCATGATTTTATTTTCAGGACAGGCTTCCAATCTTGGGCATCTTTCAATTGTCCAACTAACGGCACTGACTTGGATTCCAGTGAGTAACATTTGTCCCTTGTCTTGGTGCACAAAAGTCCTAGAGCGTTCATCACTTGTAGAGGCATGACATTGTCTGAAGCTCCGGAATCAATGATACAATTGCTCAATTTGTAACCCCCTATAAACAGAGAAATATAGAAGGGCTTAAGCTTGTCTTCCGCCGGAACGGATGATTCGAGCAATGTGGGTTGCTTGACAGGTCCTTTCTTTACAAATTTGAGAAGTCGGTCCACTTGCTCTAGATGATCTTGGAGATACTCTAACTAAGAAATCTGCAATTTGTTTTTCATCAAGGAATCTACAATATCAAAATTTGCTGAAGACGAGTCTTCAGCAACTGCTTTCACGTTCTCTTGAGAAGACTTAACATTAGAAGTAGAAGCTACTTCTTTTCCTTTTTCTTTGTCTTTTGGTACCTTCAGTCTCTCTTCTTCTTCTTCTCTTTGTGCCCTCAAATGTTGAGCTCTGGTGAACACAAGAGTCGTGTGATTCTCAGGATTTATTGCAAGAGAGTATTGACGAATATCTTATTCTTGATCTTCAAAATTGGGTTCACTTTCAAAGGAGCCCATTGCGGAGTCGCCATCGAAGTTGTCCGATTGAGGTAAGACAACATTCGAACTTGGAGTTGGTACGAAACTTGGTGCAGGTGCAGTTTTGGCATTGTTGGCGTAACAACTAACACCTTTGGAGTATAAGTTGGTACGGACAGCTATGCACACTACGCAATGAGTGCTCTTCAAATTAGGAGGGGAAGCTCCCTCATTGTGCTTAACAAAAAATGCTTTGGAAAGGGAAAAAGTAATCTAAACTATCTCCTGTCTTTTTGTCTCAGCTGTAGAGGTACAAGGCTTTCACGAAAACTCTATACGTTGCAGCTAAGTATTTTCTGGTTTCGCAGATCACTAACTACAACTAGGCTAATTGCTTAAATCTATCCAGTTTCCTCAAGAAAACAGAGCATGAGGAAATGGAGCAAGGTTGACTATCTGACGATAAACAAGTGTAGATTCTTAACTTGAAGGCAAGGTGGCACATCTATCAGCTCAATCTAGACAAGTTTATTGGAAACAACATCACACGATAAACTAAGTACGGATTCTCAACTTGAAGGCAAGGTGGCACGACTATCAGCTCAATCCGAATAAGTTTATTGTTCACAACAACACACGATAACCAAGTGCAGATTCTCTACTTGAAGGCAAGGTGGTGTTGTGACCTTTTTCCCACATCGCCCCATTGCAAATGGGGACCCCCTAATTTTGGCTTTGCTTTTGGTTTGATGTTGGTTTGTTTTTGTTGTTGTCTCTCTCTCATTCTGTCTACCGTTCGAGGATCGTGTCTGCCATTGAGCTTTAAGCGTAAAATTGACCAAGTTTGAAAATTAGGGTTTCATCTTTCCCCGTCAACTGAGGTCGAACGTGGCGAATAAATCTGGAAACAAAGCTTAACATTGTTGTCGGCATGTTTCCAGCAGGCTCTCAGCAGGTTTTCATCAGACTTTGAGGTACTTACTATTTTTAGTAAGCGTGAAATTCAGAGCAGTTCGTCAATATTTTTGAGATTCCGACAATCACACTGCGTCCAGATCACATCAGGCTACTCACAGGTTAAATTTGAGCAAAATGCATAACTTACTATTTTAGCAACTCGCCTCGACAAATTTTTTAGGACCTAAATGCAGAGTTTCCTTTGCAACCGATATTCCTTCCTGGCTTTTCGAGACCTCAAGGATGATAACATGCAAACGACGCATAAACTTCGCATCTGGCCTTTGAGGCTATTTTAGGGTTTGTATTTCGTTAGGGTTTCTTTTGCATGCCTGATGATTCCCCGGTGGGTTTTTCGAGAGCTTTCATGGTGCGAGAAGGCTGCAAATGGAGATAATCACTCAAGAAGGAACTTACTATTTTAGCAGTATCCCACAGCTCGGCTCTGCCAGCTCAAAAATCACGAACCGATCGCAATGCGCCAGAAACCTAAGGCAAACGAGGTCATTTTGATACGCATGCAGAGTAAATTGGGTTTCAACTTCTGGGACTCAAAAAGAAGGGTAAAAGTCAGAATTTTCGGAACCGTGTAAACCACCACGACGCGATCCTTCAAAGACCACCGGGTAAAATTTGAAGTCAAAACGAAAGCACTTACTATTTATAGTAAGTCATTTTGGGAAACAAAGCAAAATAGCAAGCCGTGCATGCGCTGATGTCAGTGGTCAGGTCACGTGGTGAGGAGCGCCTCATTCAAATTTCAAGTTAATCGGAGCAGTGGGGCTATCAGAAGCAAGCAGTTACTATTTATAGTAAATCATCTTCAAAAATGGGCTAAAAATAGTAGGCTGACTAAAAAATAGCAGTGTCAACAGGACAATAAGGTCATGAGGATGCAGTGTCCAAAATTTCGAATCATTCTGAGCTTCAGAGATGCAAAAATCAGAGGGCTTACTATAAATAGCAGGGCATGGATAAACTGGCAAAAACGAGAAAAAATTCTAAGTCTGGAGCTTCATCCTGTAGCTAGGCCAAAATGCGCCCAAGGGAAACTGGAAGTAGCATGTTCAAAATATTCTAAGTACAAGTTTCATCCTCCACCCCCTTCAAAATGCGCCCATGCAGCAAATGGTCAAAGTAGTCAACAATTTTCATCCTCCACCATGCCCAAAATGCGCCCAAGAGAAGTTAACAAGGGAGAAGTCAAAGGGGTCAAAGATTTTCATCCTTCTCCCATAGCAAAATGCGCCCAAATGAGGGCATGTCAAGACAAAACAAGGAGGGAATATTCGAAAAGGTGGCGTTGCAGATTTTCATCTTCTTAGACATGTAAAATGCGCCCAACTTAGCATGTAAAAGACAAATTTAAAAAAAAATCCCTCTCACCCTCTCACATGCGCCAAGAACAAGAAGAGGTTAAGGGTGGTGTTGAATATTCCACCCTCTTCAAGTGTGAAATGCGCCAAAGGATAAAGTAAAAGGGAGGATGGATATTAGGCGTTGAAGTTTGAAATTTCTATATGGCAAGTGAAATGCGCCCTAGGAGAAGATAGGTGAATATTGTTAAGAAGTTGAAAACAAAGAATGTTACCTAGGCATTGAAGGTGGTGAAAACAAAGTTATTGCTAGGCGTGGTGATGAATATCCTTCAGCATGTGTCATTTGCGCCCAAGGTGTTGGGTGAAGATGAATAATAATATTGCTAAGGCGTTGGAGTTTCAAATGAAATATCCTTCAAGTGTGAAGTAAAACATGCCAGGTGTTGGATGTTAAGTGTGATGTACTTGCAGGAAGACTTTCTGAGTGAAGTTGATGATTTTTCTCACCAAGGCAAAATGGATAAAGTTGAATAGGAAATCTTCTAAGGCAAAAATAAATTTAAAACGCTAAGTGATAAAAAAAATTCTAAGGCAAAAAAATGTTCTTCCTTAGGAAAAATGCCTAAGTCTGGCGAAGTGATGAAATTTCTTAAGCACGAATGAAGTTGCCAGTGAAAAGTTAGTAGTGCCAGCTGCACAGGATCGGCAAAAATATTTTCAAGACAGAGCAACAGGATGTCCACTGAGAGGAAGAACGGGATTAAATTTCATGATGAATTATTTTCCTAGGTTCAAAATCTTAAAAATTTAAATGAACCCGTTTGTTGCGCACCCATGAGTTCGACGCGTTCTGAAGGAAATTTTCTTCTGGGTATTGAAGATTATCGATGAGGAATGGATTTTAAGGTCTTCCACAGCTTGTCGAGGATTCTGTGATAAAGATTTCAAATGGGCACCAGGTTGATGAATTTTCCTAAGGGAAATTTTAAAATTTTCTAAGGCAAATGTGAAGAAAATGTGTTTTCAAGGTGAAATCCTCCAGACGATGAATTTGAAAGGAACTGCCTAGGTGAATTTGCTCAAATTCTTCATGAGGATAATCTTCTTGAGCCAGAGATGAATAAAATCAAAATCGTCAATAACGCAGCTAATGAAATGAGTTTCTCAAAGATGATACGCCCTTGGCAAGATGGATTGAAAATTTGGCTAAGGCATGAAGAATTTGAAAGCAAAGATGGCTAGTGAAGACAATGAACGCTTGGGAGTTAGAGCGTGAAAATCAGGTAAGTAAGTTAAGATTATATTATGAAATGTTCTAATTCTCTTCTCCTTGCTTGTTTTGCAGGAGAAATGTTGAGGCCAGTGCACGATGACTTGAAGTGGTGAAGCATGATGATATTACAACCTTCGGAGGAAGATAAAATTATGAGTTTCACATGGAGGAAGAAAAGTTGCAAGAAAATGGCTAAGTGTTGAGACTTAGTATAACTCAAGTGACAAAGAGTAGAAACCCAAGCAATTCAAAGTTGAAGAACAACGTCAAGAAGAAGATCGAGAATAGTGTGAACGCGTCTACAAACGGGAATCTTCTAGAAGATGATGGCCATTAATTGCTCATTTATTGCCCCACTCTTCATTATGGCGGTTTTTAGGGCGAATCTTGTTTAGGGTTGAGGTGGCACAATCCGGGCCATCCAGTCGATTGTAATCTGAGCCGTCCGTTGGACTTGGCCATCTATAAAAGGGGGAGTCCCCCTCATTTGTACCTCAGTAGACAGTAGAGAAGATTAGAATAGATATAGAGTAGAGGGACAACTTAGAAGTAACTTAGTATAGATTGATAGTGTAGTTTGAAGAAGAGGGAAAGTTTTCTCTTTGAAAACTTTGTAAGAAATTGTTGTGAACACTCTCTCAATAAAAGAGTTTTTCATTGATGGTGAATTTCGTCTTTGTTGTGGAGAAAGGCGGTTTCATTCCGATTCAAAATGGTACAAATAAAGTTCAAAGTGAAGTAATTTTTATTCCATGCAAGTAGATGTTAGGTCAAAGGAATGCGGTGTTTGATTCAGCGAAGCTTCGCTTTTATCCATGTACACTCAGCTGGCTCAATCGATGGGTGTCTTTGTGTGGTCAACCGGAACGCTAGGCCTAATTTCACCGCCGCTTTTGAAACGACGGCATGCTGCTGTGATGGTATCTTCGTGTCAAGTGGTGGTTTGAATATCTTTAGTCATCTCCCTTGAAGATTGCACCGACTCCGTGGAAGCTGTCCGATGCGAGGCAAAGCGAAGTTTGGTTGAAGCTTGTGAAGATTGATCGCCATGTCCCACACCTTAGAATAGATCCAGCCTTCTTAACCTTTACACCATTTCATTCAGTACTTTCTGATTAGAATAGGAAACCCGCGCTTCATAGATAAATTGCCGAATGCGGAACCCCTTCCTCTCACAATAACACCTCAGAAGTCCCCTTGGAAATACCAGCAAATCACATTGGCGCTTCAACCGAGCCTATTCGTGACCGAAGAAACCTTGAGTTGGAACGCATGAACTTTTCTTGCAATCTTAGCATGCCGATACTTTGACTCCAAGAGAATAGGTAGCCAAGCATGCACTTTATTCTCGTGACAGGTCACGAAAACACATCAACGGTGGCACACAACTATCATCTCAATCAACAAGTTTATTGAACACAAACAGATTTGGCCTAGCTAAGGAAAGAATTCACCATTACAATTGCATGAAAACCTATGTGGCATAACAATTAATCGTAATAGTGAAGACACATGAACAAATACCAAAAGAGCAATATTGAGGGCAAGGTAGGCACATCATATATTTCTCTCTCAAGCAAAAGTTAATTACAAATGAGCAAAGCTCTTATTTATATACATCAAGGTGTAGGGAACCCTAAATCACCTGAGTCAATTACGCCTTTGTGCAATGCATGGCGATTTATCATAACCCCTTAATAGCAACTATACAAGAATCGGAAAACTACCATCACGAACTTAAACATCTAATCTAAAAATGGACAATTGTGCAAGCATGCACGTCCTTATTGAAAGCGAGTTAACTGGAAGACTACCATCAGTTAACGAAAACCTTAAATGAAACTCCAAGTGGATAAAGCTGATCTCAGAATAGATATGCATGTGATGAAACAACGAGTTAACTTGAAAGGGTAATGCCAAGTTAATGTTGACGTGGTTTTTGTGACCGCACCAAACAGCAAAACGAAATAGTTTAGGGCTACTCCATTCTCTCTTGATCAAAGTATTCCGTGCGCTAAGATTGCGAGAAAGTTCGCACGTTCAACTCCAAGGTTCCTTTAATGCGAATAGACCCAGTTCGGTTGATGTGTATTTGCTGTGTTCTTACGAGGGGACTTACACAATTGTTCAGACTTCTTGCAGTTAGCAGTTGGTATGTGGTTTGAAAGGGATTCTTGCGCGTATGATTTGGCAATATAGTTCGTTTTCCTAAAACTAATCAGAAATGTGCGGAAAATAAAAGAGTATAAGGCCTAAGAAACTTATGTTCTATTCTAAATGCAGGATATGTGGGGCTTCGTTTCAATAGACTTCAACCAAATTTCACCTAGCCTCACGTCGGACAGCCTCAGTAAAATCGGTGCAATCTTCAAAGGGATAACAAAAGATGTTCAAATTATGATTCAACATGCATACACCATCACAACGACGCATATAAGCATACCAATCACAATTGAAGTTAAACTCAAGATGATTTCCAATCGACCATGCAAGGCAAGCTTATCATCAAGAAGCTGCTAGTGGTATGGAGTAAAGCGAAGCTATCTCAATAAAACACCACACATCAAAGTAAACTACTTGCATCAAATTAAGCTACTTGGATTCGAAAGGAAGAAGAGACCTTGCTAGCTATTCATGACAAGACGAATTCCACCATCAATGAAGAGATCAATTATCATAAAAAGTGTTACACAACAATCTCCTCAAAAGTTTTCAAAGGGAAAACTTTCTTTCTCTTCCACACTATGCTAAGCAAAATGACCCACTATGCTCTACTCTCTAGCTCTGGCTCTAATGCTAATGTCCAATCTCTAATGAATTACAAATGAGGGGGACTCCCCCTTTATATAGCTAGCCAAGTCCCAAAAGACGGCTAGGGTTACAATTAATAGAGTGGCCAGAATCGTGCCACCTCAGCCCTAACCCTAAAAACTGCCAGAATAGGGAGTGGTACATTAAATGAATCAAAGATTCCCACTCACTCCCAAAATAGTAAAGGTAATAAATGTCCCCATTCAGTCTTCTAGAAGATCCTCATCCAGTAGTGCGTTCCCACTTGCCTTCTCTCTGACTGCCAACTCAACAAATCTGCCAAGTACAGCCTCAACTTCCTGAACCGAAATGGGTGGAACACAATCTAACTGAAACTCTAATACTGTGCCTGAATGCTCATGCCTCGTACAAGATTTTCCGCCATCATGAGTCCTCGTTGTTCTCGATCAAAGTAGAGAAAGTAGCAAGATTCTCGAATCATTCTTTGTACAAAGGTTCAACATCCGCTACAAAGGCAACTGTGCTGTAAACCCCTCAAATTATCAACACTTATCTCATCTGGATTCAGCCGCCTAGCAAATATGGCCTCAAAAGTATTCTGAACTCCATCTATGATATTGGCCATAGCTTTATGTACCCTAGCTGAATCTGCCTGTGCCGCATCGAAGAAGCCACGCCCTGTGATAGCCGAAGAATACCACCTAGAGAAATCATACCTGTCATTCTCATGAATGACACCTCCATCAATCAGCAATCGCAATGGCACATGCCTCAATGCCTCAAGATGCTGAATAACTTTACTTTGATAGATGGAAGCATCGCCCCAAGCATGATCCACTGTATCCATCCGTGCCAAAATACTAGAGGCCTGTTGAAAAGCAGAAGCGAGGTCCTCCATAAACTTCTCAGTCTCGGCACGAACTCCTGTGACCCATTTATCTACCTCCTGTGCCATCCTTCCCAACTCCATCAATCCACTGATTGACTCTCTAGGTACATCTGCTGGAGGCTCTATCACTGGTACATCCTGCTCTCGAGAACGAGATAACTGTTGCACATATCCAATTAAAGCTTTGTGTTCTCTTTTCAACTTTTTATACTTCCCTTCCTTCTTGAATAACCTGTCCTTGAGGGCGAGGTAGGAGTTATCACATTCTTCTACAATCTGCGCTCCAGTAGGGCGTCCCAAATCTAGAGTCGTGACCACATAATTCTCGGGTACTGCCTCATTTCGGTCACACTCGACTCATGGCACGGCTACATGAAGAGTACGAGAACCATCCTCTTCAGTGGAAATCTTCGAGAATTTTCTTGCTTTCTTCTTTGGTGGAGGGGCACTGATCCGGTTCAAAAACTCTTCCATCTCTAACCGCCAGATCAATCTCCTCACCGCTTTTCTCTATTCATCTTTACAATCGCACATCATATCAGAGGTTGGCTGCCGCTTCCCTCATGGGTTTCGATTTCTCTCCTTTAAATTTGTTCAATCCTTCATCATAGGTTTACTGCCCTCAAGTGGCCGAAAATCGCCCTCGATACTATATCATCATCATCATTCATAGCCTCCTAACTCTTTCAAGAAACCGTAGGGTCGGCACAGTCCTCATCAGTCTCCGGCTGACAACCTTCCTAATGCTGACGCCTCGCCAATCGACTTCTCTCCGCGGGAGGCTCTTAATATCATCCTGTACTACCTGCACCTGATTCAATGCATTCCTCTGATCAGCAAATAAAGAGACCTCCTGTATGCTTGGAGAACGTGTCTCCAAGGGTGTTGCCACTGTGACTCGTGGAGGCTCTGGTTGAGTAGGCTCCTGTCGAACTAGTTCTTTCTTCCTGGGCTCCGGACCTCGTGTAATCTGCTTCTTCCTGCCAGTGGTGGGCGTCCTGTGATCTCCCATCATATTGTAAGTCAAGGCAATTGACCTACCTTTCAACCTGTTTACTCGTCTATCAACCCAAGCTCTAGTAAATGTCATGACAGGGATAGAGAGAGTATCTAAATCAGCAACCTCGGGCTCTGACCAATCGGGAGGTGGAAGTGAGGTATCTCTAACTGCTGCATAATCCGGATGGACAACATCCATATCCTCATTGACCTGGTCCGAAACCGGAACTACCTCACACTCCCTGATCAGAGTAATAGGCAATCGAGAAAACATCCTTTTCCTCACTTCAATCTCATCAGCTGCATCGGCCCAATAATCTTCAATGGTGGCCTTATGCTTAAATTCTTCTGACAACACCCACTTGATGTTATGATGCGGGTCATAGTGTTGTCGACTTGTATGATATGAGAAATGATAAAACTGAAGTTCACTTTCAGCCTCTCTAGCTGCCTGCATTGAGGGACACACCTCATCCGAGTTGCCCATGACAATTGGAAACTCTATTCCCCCCTTCTTCTTCTTCTTTTGAATTTTATCAAAGGCAAGCAATTGCATAGATATCTCTAGCATCAATATTCTATCTGTTGGGTATTTAGGCAACCTATATGGGTATGATGAGAAACCTTGCAGCCTAATGTAAGAAAACCTCGGAAATTGTATGAACCAACACCCATACCTCTCAATTAGCTCTTGGGCATCCCTCGAGATTCTATGTTGTAATCGCTCCTGAAGCAATCTCGTGATGTACATGGTGAAAGAATTGTTGACACGTTTGTAGTGGGTTGTGCTCGACAGGTGCAACTGTGGACACGCCTCATGGATTTTGAACTGATGAGAGCCACATCCAACAGGCTCCTTATAAGATATCCCCCTGTACTTCGTCATCCGTGCCAACATATAGATAATGTAGGAGCTCATGTAAAATGTCTTCGTTCTCCTCAAACTCAGGAGCTGCTCATGTATATTATCACTGATCATCTCGGTCCAATTGACATAGTCCTTCCCTTCTAGCACCAGGTTGATGTAGTAAAACATCCAAGGCTCAAAAATGAATGACTGTGCACAACCTCCAACCCGACTCAGCATCATGATGAGGTCACAGTATTCCTGCTTCAAGTCATCCGCTATGATCTGCTTGGGCAACTTCGTTCGAGAAGGCTTGGGAGTGCTCATCCAGTGGGTGTTAATTGTATCCATGCATCGCTCAAAAGCAGAAGCATACATCCGCTCCGCTCGCTCCCTGGATTTATAAATCATGTTTCTGTGCACCGGGATCCCGAAAGCTTCACCAATGGTTGCCGGAGTAAGGTTGGCTAGCACTTGGCCATCTGGTGACATGATCGACCGGTGTTCTTTCTCGTAGCAATTAGCACACTCCATCATCAGCTCCGAGCATTGAATAGCTAGCGGAAAACCAGCAGCTGCATATAGTCCGCTTCGAACAATGTTGTGCGAAGTGGTTGAAGCCCGATGACTTCCAATTCCAAACATCCTGTTCTTGAAGGTCTCCAGGTTGACAGAGCCCAGGTTGGTGTCTGTCAACTTGCCCAGCTTTGAAATGAACTTTGATTCTGGCATGAACGTCTTGCTCAGCTTCTTGATCACAGCTTGCCTAGATGCACCATTGTCCTTTCCAGTTGTCCTTGCCTAAGCCATCTGCAAACAGTAAACATTCATCAGCAATTTAGTTTAATAAAATAATACATGACATTGTATAGGGGCTGCAGTCAACTTCTAGAAGCTGCAATAACTCTCGTGTTTGCAAACCTCAGCTTCTTCTTCTTCAATAAGTTCGGACTTCAACACTTAGAACAGATTTCTAAGTAGACTTCGATGGCTTCACTGTTCTTAATCAATGTCAACCAGCAATTCGAACTTCACACTTTATATCAGCAATCAACAATCTTGTAATCCACACTCTGAAAATTCAGCAATTCACTTCTAGGCGTCCTTTTCAACTGGCAACCTTAACTTCAGCGCCACTTCAACAACTGGCAGCCTTAGCAAAATTTCGAACTCCTTAATCCTCAGCAACAACTCACTGCACTGCTTCACTCAGAGCAAATCGAATTTTTAGCTATGAAAACAAGTGAGAAATCTCTTCATTTTATAGCTCAAAATCGAATTCTAGAAGAAGCCATTTTTAGCCAGTGCATTTAACTTCCACTACTCCACTTCAAGAATTCGAATTTTCCCTCTCTGGTATTTCTGACACTTGTCTCTGGACGTCAGGAATCTTGCTCTTCTAGAAACTTGACTTTGACTGGCATCTTTGAATTTACTCTCGAGAAATTTAATTTAAATTCATCTTTTCTACTCACCAGCCGGAACTTTGTCACTTGAATTCGAATTCAACTCTTCATTATCTCTTAGAAAATTTAAAATTTTCCCTTAGGAAAATTCACAATTTGAGCACTGATTAAATTCTTCACCGAAAAAGTGTTGGCGAAGTGCGGAAGACTTGGAAATCCATCTATCATCGCGAATGTTCAGTACCCAGAAGAGAATTTTCTCCAGAATGCTTCGAATCCATGGGTACCCAACGAACGGGTTCATTTAATTTCTTTGAATTTGAACCTTAGAAAAATATTATTTTCACCATTTAAATTCATTCTTCGCCTGTGATTATTTGTGTTGCTCCAAATCGAGAAATTTGAATTCATCTTGCATTATCATCCACTTCTGACTTCATCACTGAGAAAATTTGCTCGGGCTCTGAGAAATTTCACCACCTTAGGTTCTAGGCGTATTTTCCAAGGAAGAAAATATTTGCCTTAGAAAATATTTTAATCATCTCGCACTCTGAGAATTTTCCTTAGAAAAAAAAATTTATTTCATTTGCCAGTGGGGAAAATTTTATCAACTTCATTTAGAAAAAAATTTATTCACAGAGGCGCCTTGTACATTTTATTGCTCACTTCACTCCATATTTGAAAATATTCCAATGCCTTAGAGAAATTTTTAAAATCATCTCATACATACTTAAGGCGCATAGCACACTTAGCATTTTATTCCCACTACCTTGGAATATTTTCAACATATTACACTTTCAACGCCTAGCAAGTTTGTTTTGACTTCACACGCCTTAGGAAATTTTTCTAACACCTTATAACTTCCATCAACCCTTGGCGCCTAGCACTTGAGGAAAAAAAAAAAAAACCACGCCTAGGATTCACCTTATGTTCACCACGCTTTGAAGTATTTTCACTCGCCCTTTACCTTATTTACCACTCTTATTCACCTTTTACACTTCAATGTGGGCGCATTTGAGCATGTCAAGAGGATGACTCTTCAGCTTCCGTTTTTTGTCTTCACTTGAGCTAGTTTGGGCGCATTTCTATGTGTGTGAAGGATAAAAATGTTTGACTTTGTTGACTCTTTCCTACCTTGGGCGCATTTTACCCTTGCTGGTGGATGAACGCCTTCATGTGACTTTTCAACTTCCATTTTTTCGTCTTTACATGCATGACTTTGGGCGCATTTTGCCTATGGAGGAGGACGAAATTGTTTGACTTGTTGACCTTTATTCATCCTTGGGCGCATTTTGATGCATGTGAAGGATAAGAAACTTTTCAAACGTCTTCATGTGACTCTTCGCCTTCTATTTTTTTGTCCTGACATGCATGCATTTGGGCGCATTTTGCCCCTTGAGGAGGATGAAAACGTTTGACCACCTTGACCTTTCTGTGTTTTGGGCGCATTTCACCCCTGCTGCAGGATGGGCGCATTTGGAGGGGTGAGGCGGATTTCTTACACTTAGAAAATTTTTCAACCTTTTCCTCTTTCAAGTTGGGCGCATTTTGGCCTAGCAGCAGGATGAACATCGTTGACTTCCCCTTTGACTTTTGCACCTTGGGCGCATTTTGCCCCCTGAGAAGGATAAACCTCATACTTAGAATTTTTCCTGAGCTTCCTCATCAACTGGGCACATTTTACCATGTCAACTGGATGAAGTTCCAGACTTAGAACATTTTTCATCGTTTTTCGCCAGTATTTCATGCCCTGCTATTTATAGTAAGTTCTCTGAATTTTGCACCTCTAAAGCTCGGAATGGCCTGAAACTTTGCCCACTGCATCCTTACGACCTTGTTGTTCTGTTGACACTGCCATTTTTAGTTACCCTGCTATTTTTAGCCTGTTTCTGAAGGTGGTTTACTATAAATAGCAAACGCTTGCTTCTGATAGCTTCAATGCTCCGATCGACTTGAAATTTGAATGAGGCTCACTCACCCGTGACTGATAGGTGACAGCGATGCATGCCGGTTGATTTACTATTTTTAGCGGTTTCCAATCTGACACTATAAATAGTAAGTGCTCCGTTGACTTGAAATTTCACCCACGGCGGATAGCAGAAGAATCGCGATGGCGGTGGTTTTACACGGTTTTTGAAAATTCTGACTTTCGCCTATTTTTTGGGTCCCAGTTGGAAACCCTAATTCGCTCTGCATGCGTATCAAATGATCTTTGTTTCTCTTTGTTTCTGTGGCACTGCGATCAGCTAGTGATTCTGAACTGCTGGGAAGCGGCTGCCGGGACACACCTGCTAAAAATAGCAAGTTCCTTACTGAGTGATTATCTCTGTTTGCATGTCATACGATCGCGAAGCTCTTGAAAAACCCATTAGGAATCATCCAACATGCAAAAGAAAAACTCTGCATCTGAACCACGAAATTAGGTCTTGGGAGGCCGGCTGCTAAAATAGTAAGTTATGCGACGGCTCCAAATTTAACGTGAGTAGCGATATGTTTGAATGCCGTTATTGGCTGTGAGGCTTTCAAAAATGCTGACCCGAACTGCATGTATTCCCCACTTACTAAAAAATAGTAAGTACCGGATCTTGATGAAATTTTGGAAGCTTGTTGGAAACATCGCGATAACAACGTTAGTCTCAAATTTTCCAGTTATTCACTTACTCGACCTCTCAGCCCGACCCGAGGAAGGCGAAACCCTGGTACTGAGACTTAGCCAGAGGCTGCGTTTGCTTCGATGGCGGGCACAACGGGAAAAGGCGGACATCGAGAAAGAGAGCGAAGGCGAGAAAAGAGAGAAAAAGCAAGCCAAAGACTAGAATGGAGCAAAAATTAGGGGGTCCCCATCTTGAATGGGGCGATGTGTGAAAAGGTCACAACAGTTAACTCCTGTGTATAAAGTCTATTCTGAGAGGTAGGAACTGAAGTCTACTGATCGTGATCTCGCGCAACCAATCCCTCAACGAGGTTGTTGACTACATCACTGTCTGGAGCTTTGATACTCTGTCGAAGAATGCTATGCCTGCGCAGCATGTCTTCACCAGCTGTGATCTGGGACTGAAGTTCGCCCCTACTCCTGGTTGCCTCATCGAACAATGCTGATATGACTGTAAGCTGATTAATCTTACAGCCAAGGGTTTCCCCATTGAAAATGGTATGAATGAGTGCCTGGAGCTCTAACTGAACATCAGTAAGCTCAACATAGGCACCAACCTCAATCTGATATCGACACGATAAGTGAGATACTAAAGTCCTCACAAACCGGAGTGCGCTAGTGACGTGCTCTCTACTCTCAGCCAACTCTGACGCCATAGTCTCATCTATCTTTGCCTTGAAAACCAACTGTGTTTTCCAAGAATAGATAGCTTCTCTATCCTCTGCATCTGTGACTGATTCATATGCCATACTCAAGTGAGCAATCATAATCTCGTCCCGGGGTCTGTTAATTGCCATTTCTTGCTCCTCATCCTAGAGACGAAGACGGAGCTCTCGTGCATTGTACCACAACTGATATAACTCTATGAGCATAGAACGGCCTCTAGCAACGAACTCCTCCTCCCACTCATCCAAACGCTTGCCATATGCAACTAAATGATTAAGTTGACCTTGTTCTACTGGAGGCTCAAGCATCGGTGGGAGTGTGGTAATGGCATCTGGCCTGTGAACAAGACTAGAAATGTATTGACGAAGTTGTCTGATTTCAGCCTTGAGGGCTGCCTTATCTTCTCCGTCCTTTAGCATTCTCTCTCTGGCACCGTCTGTAGCAACCTGTAGGAGATCAACCTGAGTCTGGCGTGTGCTACGACCAAGGTTGACTGTGATAACCTCAAAGTCCTGAGATTCCAACTCATCCAAGCTCTTCCCCTGTGGAGGTATAGCAGTCTCTACAACGATCTCCATGTCAGTATTCCTCTCTACGTGGACCATGTTCTTGACCCTCTCGTCTGGCGCATCCTGATAAATCTCATCAAAATCAGAATGATTAAGAACATAGGGTGGCTGCCTCCTCTTCCTTCCCAGCTGAGACTCGATCCAAGATTGGTCTCGACTAATGCTACTGGAAGGGTCTGTACTAGCAAAGGAGGTTGCGACGAAAGTGAATGTGTAGAGGAATGACTGCGAGATGGGGAGTCTAAATCCAATTCAATGTGAATCGGGACTGGTGACTGCTCCGAAACTGGTGTAGGAACTTGAGGCTGAACCTTAGGCACTGGCAGACTCTGAACTGGCTCTGTGATAGGTCGTCTGTCAGGCTCTGTATGTGTATTAATAGCAAGCGCCTTGCCCTTTGAATTATTTGGCGCTTGACCTTTCTTAGGAGGGTTACTCCTTTTCTTTTGTTTGGGTTTTGACGAGGAAGGTAGCGAAGGATTCACCACTACTGGCGGCTTTGCTCTAGGCACACTTACCCTCCTAGTCTTCTTGCTGTCGAGGTAAAGTATACTATTCTGAATAACTCTACTTGACCTCTCCTTCACTGTCGCGTACTTCTTGGCGTACCAATCAACTGCCGGCAACAGCTGTGTGTCAACCTGCTCTCTGAAAAACTGAGGAAGAACCTCTCCCTCATCATCCGATAAACCTCCCACATCTTCTGATAAGAAAACATAAATCTGTGAGAGAGAAAAACGACCGTAGCTGCGTCTACGAACCTCGAAGTCATCTGCGCAATTTTCCTAGTAATCCTCCATAGAAGGCTCATGAAATGTGCTTCCAGCAAGGCGAGTTGTATAATAACCTGAAAGATCATAGGCACGTGCTTCAACAAGATACTTGAGATGATATTTCTCGAGCTCTTGTCCTGCAACTTTGGCATCAACTGCCGTCTTGCACCAATAAATTCCAAATTGAAAAGGAAAATTGAGAGATGGTCTGTGCCTGCAGCGTAAAAGACGATGAGCATCATGCATCTGTCTCAGGAACTCCATAAAGACTGTCTTATGCGAGGGATAACGTGGAAGCATAGCTGGATTTCCTGTAAATCCGTATACTCGGATGTAGGTATATGTCGGGAACTGAATAAACCAATCTGCCCAACTATCCATCGCTGCCCTAGCAACTGCCGAGATACGAACGTGCAATTCCCGGTCTAAATTTCTCACTGTATAAGTCAGGAAAGCCTCATGAACATGCTTGAAATGACGTTTAGCCTTGGTGAACTTAAGCTGATCATAATACTGATAGACTTTCTGAACACTGAGAATGCCCACGGTGTTTAGTCCTCAGAACTGACCCGATAAGCAGTCAAGTACACGAGATACGAACACATGTGAAACTCATGAGCAACTAGGAAACCGGTGATCTGCTTGTGGATAATATCGCTGATGAAGGATGCCCAATCAAAATGCTCCTGCCCAGATATGATGCGACCAATAATGTAATACATCCAAGGCTGGAAAACATTAGCATGTGGCTGACCTGAGACACGATTCAAGAGTGTAATTAGAATCGCGTACTCATCCTTATACTCACCACGACCCACATTGTTTGGCAATCTGTTCTTCGCTTGCTTTAACCATCTTTCTGCCATCTTTTTCTGACATTTGTCCATATCAACATTGAACGCCTGCTCACACTGCTCTGTAGAAATAACAAGACTGTTAGGGTGCTGAGGTATACCAAAACTCCTTTCAATGTCCAGCGGTTTGAGACTGCAAATAATTCGTCCATCTACTGACACTATCTCACGAGTAGTAGAATTGTAATGCTTAATACAAGACATTACGAATTCAACACAATGAACGGAGATAGGAATGGAAGCGGCCTCCAATAACCCGGACTGCTCGATATTTTGAATAATCGAAGCCTGATCTTAACCGGGTCTAGAACTGCTTCTGGCAACACCTTGTGAAGATCTGTCTCAACTGTCCTGAGGAAGTCGTGAGTAAGGACTGTCTTGGTCTTATATTCGAGCTGAGTGTCTGCATTCTAAAAAACTCGCCTGTTGACTGTGAACTCGACTATGTTCTGACAAGATTTCTGGAAAGCTAAAAATAGCCTGCGAAAGTTAAAAATAGCCTTTCGAAGAGTTATTTTTGGCGAAAAATCTGAGATATGGGTTTTGTCCAGAAAAAGATTCTAAGACAACCCAAACGTCAGATATGCGAGAATATGACTTCTACTCGATCATGCAAAGACTTTTCAGTTGAGAAAATTAGAAACTCAAGAACGAATGTTCTGAAGTTAAAAATTCGTGAAAAATCAAACGCACGATTTTAACTCGAGGAAATTATATAGAAACAATCCAGATGTTGAGACTTGTCAAATTTGTCAATTTCAGGAACATGCAAATTGAAATCTGAGAACCAAGGAGGAAAAAGACGTTTTTTGTATGCTCTTCTTCAATGAAAATCGCCCTTGAATCCTTCAAATTGCTGATAAATGTGAATTGAAATCTGCAAAAAGATATGTTTGATGAAATCGCCTTTGGAAACTGATGAAGAATTCTTCCTTTACTTTGGAGAATCGCCTTTGCTTGAGAAATTACGAATTTGCTTTGAAGATGCGCCTTTGTTCTTGATAAAATTCGATTTGCCTTGAAGAAATACAATTTTGCTCTTAAGATATAAACTTCTCTTAAGAATTACGAATTTCTCTTTAGCTTGGTGAATAATAAATGAAGGCGCCATATTTAAATAAGAGAAAATTCGCACCAACTTGTGAACTGCAAGATTAAAACCCTGACTGAAATAGAAGCCTTCCAATTGGTCCCCCTTCAGTTGAATTGCCACTGACTCGGAGTTCAAATAATAAAATATTCATTATGCAATTTGCAAAAGGCGCCAAATTTAGAAATTCGCCATTTTAATGCCAAAATATGCAAAGTAAATATTAAACATTATTAAACTTCAGTTGACAAACGGAATGAAGCTTTGAGATTCACCGGCGAACTTCACTGATTTCAAAAAGTCATCATTTGAGCTCATAGGCGTCCATTTGCTCAAGATATTGCACTTTTTATTAACTTCCTACTTTATAGTTGACAATAAAGTTACGACTGGCCATCTTCGACACTGATTTCTGAGTGACCGAGTGATGTCGAGACTAAAATGAGATATTCATCGCGAAGCCTGTTGAGCAAAGAAGAAATGTCTGTTGGGAGTCATCACTGCAAAATCCATCATTTAACACCCTAAAAAATTAGGCGCCCTTGATTAAATTCATTTCCAGGTTCTAGACTTAAACCATTTTCCTAAACTGCCATTTGATACTTCAAACAGCTGCTGACGGCGAATGGTGAACCCTACAGACAGGCAACCAAGCTCACTGCATCCCTGGAGATATTCCACATCCAACGAATATACGCAAGACATCTGGAAATTGCATTAAGGGCCTCAAAAGTAAAAGCGCCCCTGGCCTACAGTTGCACTGACACCATTTTGACGAAAGTGCAAACCTCAACCAGATACCCTATTTTGACCTCTGATATCTGGAGTTGGAGCAACCCGATTCGAGCACTGTCTGTCTCAACACGTAGCTAGAAGGATCTACGAGAGACGTCTCTAGAGGTGACGAAGCAAGAAAACTGCTTCTAAGACCTCAAAAAGAAAGGCGCCTTTCCCAAAATGGAATAAACGACCCAGACTTGGCCATTTCTGAGCTGTCTTCGTTTTTCAGTATTTCGCCAAAGACCTCATACGTACGAGCGTTTTCCAAATCCCGAAGGTTGACGGCTAGGCTCGTTGGATAGCTGGAGAAATTACACTTGAATCTCGTGAAGACTTCGAACATCAACAACCTCATCTGACAGGTCTAAAGGCTAGGCGCCTCTGGCCTACAGAAATATAATGAAATTTTATGCTAGTCCGCCCGTGAAATTACGTGCCTGGAAGAAACTCTGCCATGATCTCTCAGAATGTCGGATCGACAGGCAACTTGGTGCAACGCGAAGCTGGACTAGAGTAGTATTGATGTCAGGAAGACCTCGTCAGTAAACTGGATCATCTCAAGGGTCATTTTGAAAAGTGCCCCTGAGCTCTAGTTGCACTGAAAACGCAACGAAGAGGCTTAAAGATATGAAATCTCCATTATAAGCTCATCTTCAGACGTTGACTGCCAGAGCTCTGGGACTCGGATGACTACGTTTGATAGCTCGTCGGATAAGTAGACTAGTCATGAAGAGATTGACTGCATCAGCCACCAGAAGTACCAAGATCCAACACCCCTTTAAGAAGGGCGCCCTCAAGCTACAAGCGCGCTTTTGCTGAAAAAAGACAAGTTTCTATAATGTGAAACTTTGGAAATTTCAACTTCTGTCGCCAGTTGCCGGAGTTACGGATCTCGGAAAGCTTCGCTGGATAGCTCATCGGATAGCCAGACCAATTCTGAAGAGTTTGACTGTATTTATGAGTACTTTCAACAAAATCTTGACCTTCAAAAAGGAGGGCGCCCCTGGGCTATAGGTGCGCTTTTTTGCTTTTCTCTGAGAAATCTTCATGAATTAATCACTGGAATCATCATCTTGATCACTGAAATGATCATGCGAAAGCATAGTTGTTGTCGTGAAATGTTGTCGTCAGACGCTCCTCCATCGTGAAATGCTCCATTCTGAGTCTCTGATTCAGGTTCTGATCAATAAAACTGACTTTGACTGACAAAATATTGACAAAAACTCCATGCTTGATATTGCCCAAAACTGTATTTTACATCATTTTAGCAAGATTTAGACTCTTTTAAACAAAATGCCTTGATGAAGCAAAAAATTTTGGTTTGGGTACAACAGGCATATCCCATTATCTCGTTCATTCTGACATTTTCGGGGCAAGTGGCGCCGGTATGTTCAGTAGAATCATGAAAAGAGCAAAACATAGCATTTTGTGTACTGTCAGCCACTTGCCTTGGTGGAGGTGGCCCTCGTGGCCTATAATTGTTGTAAGGCTGAAAGTTATTTCTCCTCAGCTAGTACGGCTACTGAGGCTGATAAGGCTGTTGTGGTGCTTGATACGATTGTGGCGCAGGCAAAGCAGGTGGTGGTGCAACTTGAGCAAGAGGTGTAGGCTGGAGTGGCAATTGCCTCTTGAGAATAGTTACTTCATTGGCAACCCTTTGAAGTAACGGATCAGCAGAACTTTGAACCAAAGGCCTAATAGCATCTCCTTTGATCTTTCCTGAAGTAATCATGTTGTCTTCAATTTCTATGGCACCTTGTTGTGCGTCTTCCAGTTCTGTCTCATTGGCCAATCTTAGGATAAAGGCTATCTCTGACGGAAGCGCGTTGACAAAACTGCTCAACAAGATCTCAGGCGATGGGTTGAGTGTGTATGAGAGATGAGTGACCAGGGGGTTAAACCTTCCCACGAACTCCCTCATTGGTTCATTGTCCTCCTTTGAATTTGAGAGTTGAGCGAACAACTAGTGGCTATCTTCAGCTGGCTTGAACCTTGCAAGAAACTTTTCAGTCATAGTATTCCAGTTGGTTATGCAACCCGGCTCCAAGTGATTGAACCATTCGGCAGCAGCTCCCGCGAGAGTCTCAACAAAGAGACGTACAGCAATGTCTTCATGAGCTACATGCAAAACAGCGCAAGCCGTTGAAAAGGCTTAAAGATGATCGTCAGGATGTTGACTTCCATCACCTTGGAACCATGGAAAATGCTTTCTCGACCCCTTAGGCAATTCATGATTTGCTCCTAGGGCCAAAGGTCCGATATGATCACCCCAAGGCAGTGGGGGACCTCTTCTGCGATTGCGATTGTTGTTGTTGTTGTTATTATTATCCATTGTTTCAGGTTCTTCGTCCTCGAACACAGGTACGGTGTTGAATTCAGGAACTGTGTTGGATGGCTCTCCAACTTGTGTAGGATGTGTCTGCAGAAGGAAAGGATCAACTTCTTCTTGGAAGAGCGGATTTGTTCTTGTTCTCCTCCTTGTATAGACTATGTACGCCAGGATTGTCTAGACCCACGCGGGTGGTGGCAAGACAGGTCTTTCGGCTGCAATATCAGCTTTCTCTTCCTCTGTCTAGAATAACAGCAGCGATTCTCCATTGAGTAGGGGTCTCCTTCTTCTCAAAGATGAAACTCCATAGGCTGCTGATGATGTCTACTTACTCCTCTTCAATTATTTGGAAATTTGGCTGGATAACTGGAGGTGTAAGATCAGGTTGTTCAATTGGAGCAGTAGGACGCCAGAGAGTCATACCCGTGACATAAAGCCTAAGCTTTCTTTGTTGTTCAATGCCTCGTGCCCCACGGTCGGCACCAGAAAACTGTTGGCGTTTAAATTCGCACCTCTGGAATGCGTATTTGAAACGGACAGCTATTCACAGTAAAACTGCTCTTCAAATTAGGAGGGGAAGCTCCCTCTTGCTGATGGTGTTGAAAGAAAGTAAACTAAAAACTAAGATGCCTATCTTTTTGATCAGCTAGAGCACAAAGTTTATTAAACACAAACGCCGCAGCTGAGATTTTCTGCTTTAAGAACTTCAACTACGACTAACTTAAGCTAAAGACGTTTCTAACTTCTCAAGTAATATGCAGAGCAAGAGAAACTAGAAATGAACAAGGTTGATTCTCTGACAAAGAGCTTCAATAAACTCTTTTCCAACAAACATCTACACACTTCAATGTAAGCTGAAATTAAGATCATAAGAGCATAACACAAATAATGGAAATCTGAGACGTTATATCAAGGCAAAGGAGGCTCATGATTTTATTTCTCAAACTTCTGGAACAAAATCTACTTCTAACATGCCCGGAACAAGAGCTTGCAGCTAAAGAGGCTTGCAATCTTGTTCTTACACACAATAGGAACAAAATTTACAATAACTCCTTGTTGGCTAAAAGAGACTCAACAATTTGCTATCATAAAACAATTGAACAACACTTGAATAACAAATAGAATGCACAATAGGCTCAGCGTTTTGTTATCACTAGCATGGTTAAAGAAAACTAATGAGCAAAGGCTCTTATTTATAGGCAAGCAGAGGAGTAGGGAACCCTAAAATCTCCTTGCTTTCACAATCTAGGGCCTGTTCAGCAAGCAAGATTTATTTCTAAATCTAGAAAGAAGATAACATCTAACACCTAAGAAAGCAGAAAAAACGGGAAACGCCAACTATTAAATTTTATCTTCTTTCTTTTCTCAAACAATGGATAAGAATTATTCCAAGACTAGAAAGAAAGCGGGAAGAAAGCTTCTGGAAGAAAGTTGCTTTAAAGCTCAATCACATCCGCTAGAAAGTTAGAAATTGTGTCCCGGTTTGGTGCATCTATGCCATCAATAGCAAAACACCGCTTTTCTAAAATATCTTCACCATCTGCAACTGATAACAGGAAATCTTCGACCTCATTGGCCGCCTTTTCAAACTTTGCTGACATCATCGAAATATGACTCATTCTCCCGCCAACTGGATTGCTGCTATCACAGCTGCGAACAACACTCTAAAATTAAGTTTGCACTTCATCAAGCCCGACATAGGAACCATCTTCAAGACTGTACCGAGAAGGAATCTCTGTGACAAACTCACTGATGAAAAGAAGAGCTTCGATCACCCTTTGTCTGTAGGCAATAAACTCTTCGGATATCCTCTCATAAGTTTTAACTTTGAAAACATGACGCTCTCTCCAAGCAAGGATCTGCCTCTTGCGTTCTTTTGAAACTGCTGAACCATAGGCTGTATCTAAATCAACAATGATGATTTCATGCCTTGGTTTTACTTCAGCCACTGTTTGTTCAAACCCTTGGATACCTTGACATAGCTCATGAGCGTTTTCTCTCAACTGAAACATCCGTGCCAAGATCTCCTTTCCTCTGAAAATAAAACTCTCAATCCACTCCTGAGTTTCTTTCCTACAAATGACCAGCTGTCTCAATTGATGATGATCAGCTGGTGTCTCTAAAACTTGGGGCAGCAGCTGGGTCGCCTGTGAAGAACCATGAACAAGGTTAGAAATGTAAAGCCTCAGCTGCTGTATTTCAGCCTTGAGGGCTGCCTTGTCTTCTCCATCCTTGAGCATTCTTTCCTGAAGACTTTCAGACACAACTCTGAATAGACTCACATCTGCATGTCTGGTATTTCTACCAAGATTAGCCTTGACCATCACGAAGTCATCCATATTCACCTCAACCCTGTTCTTGTCCTCTGGGGGTAATGTAGTCTCCATGACTATCTCGCTATCAGGATTCCTATCAAAGTGAACTTGCTTCTTTGCTTTCTTCTTAGGAGGTTCTTGATAGATGTTATCAAGGTCATCAAAATTCACGTGATATGAAGGTCTTCTTCTTACCCTTCCCAAGGAGTTCTCAAGCCAAGACACGGTAGTATCTTTACTAACTTCCTTAGGAGGTACAACTGCAATTTCTTCATCATCTTCAATATCAAGGTCGATGTGGATTGGTGAAGACCCTCTCAGTGGTATGGAGTCATGTGCTAAGGGCGCTTCTCCTGTCTCCTTCTAAGGTATAGGCTCTTCTGGAGGAGCTTCTGCTTCAACCGTTGCTGGCTCCTGTATAACTATGCCTAAGAAGTCTAACCTTCTTCTTACATTTTTGGTTGACTTGCTGCCCTTCACAGCATCCTGAGACTGACTTACGCCTTTCCCTTTTGATTGTGCTCTGGAAGAAGAGGGAATTGTCGGCTGTACTCCTGGCGGCTCTGCTGCTGGTATGGATTTCTTCCTTTTAAGCACTAGGAAGACCTTGCTATGTTCGAGGACTTGCCTCATCCTTTCTTCGACTGAGAGGGATTCCTTATTTGCCCAGTTGACTTGAGGAAGGGGCTGATCTTCAATTCCCTTTCGGGCATACATCGGGAGTAACACATCCTCATCATCATCTGACAATCCTTCAATATCCTCTGAAAGGTAGTCTTTCATCTGGTGAAGAGTGAGCCTGCTGTAACTACACCTTTGCACCTCGAACTCATCCGTACAATTAGCCCAAAAATCTTCAAGGGCGGATATATGAGCATAGTTTTTCTCAAGTCGGCCAACGTAGACACCATGAGGATCAAATGATCGTCTCTCGCTATAAGGCTTGAGGCCGAGTTTGTCCAACTCATCTCCCATTGTTTTAGCATCTGCTGCTGTCCTGCATGTATAGATTCCCAATCCCAATGGAAAATTGAGGGCGGGTTTCTTTCTATTCCTCAAGAATGCGTGGACATCGTGGGCCTGCCTTAAGAACTCCATGAAAACGACCTCGTCTAACGGGTACCTTGGTAGCATGAGCGGGGCACCTGAATAGCCATAGACCTTAAGATAGGTGAAAGTAGGAAATTGTATGAACCATAGATGAAAAACGCGCAGAAAAATCGCCAAAATCGCGAGTAATCGCGTGCAGAAGTGGAGGGCGATTTAATCGCCCAAATACTTGCAGCCGTTTTTTTCCAAACAATCGCAGCGATTTTTTCTGTGTGTTGCGCCAGAACGCGCGTGTTTTAGGGCAAAAAATCATTTTTAAAAAGGTATAAAAGGCAGCAAAAGAAAAAAAAGTCAGTTATTATTTCATTCGAAACCCTTCTCAGTTGATTTCTAGCGCTCTGAGCACGACGCGACGCGGCTAGGGCACGGGAGGACGCACGCGATTTCACTGATTTTTGGCTCAATTTTTCAAGTTGTTAATTCATTCGAAACCTTGTTCATTGACGCCATTGTTCTGAAAAAAAAAATCCGTCTATAAATCGATTTTGCTCCTATTTTTCTATGTTTTATTTGATTTTTCTGTGTTATTTTCTCTGCCTTAGTTCATCTTCGACGTGCGTTTGTTATGGTTTTTGTTCATTTTTTTTCTTTTTCATTATTTTAATGTATATTTATTATATATTTATTTATTGATATTTATATGTAATCATATATTACTATATAATATATATAAATATAAAATAATAAATATTTATTATCTTATAAATAAATAAAGATATTCATATAATATTATATTTAATATTTATTACATTCTAGGTTATATACATTTATTTTATATCTATATATATTTGTATAATAAATATATAATAAATATTTATATTATTAATTATATATTTATATATTAAGTATTAACTATTTATGACCTTGAATACATGTCCTCAAGTATCCTTTTGTTGATTTATATATGATGAAATCAGTAATATGTTCTAAAATTTTAGTGTATATGTGTGTTTTTAATGAATATTTTTAAAAATTATGTATTTCCAAATGTTCGATAAATTTGCCGAGTTATTGCCGAGTTTTTCCCCGAGTTTTTGCCGAGTCCCGAGTTTTTAAAATTTTTGGGTCTGCCGAGTTATTGCCGAGTCCGAGTTTTTCAACTATGGTATGAACCAATCAGCCCACTCCGCCATCGCTGCCCTGGCAACTGAAGAGATACGGACGTGCAATTCATTGTCTAGGTCCCACACTGTGTACATCAGAAAAGCCTCGTTCACTCTCTTGTAGTGATGCAGTGACTTCGTGAATTCCAACTGGGGATAGTAGTTGTAGATATGTTGTACGCTCAATGATCCCTCGGTGTTCAACCCTCTGAATTGACCTTGATAGGCCACCAGGCAGACTTGGTAAGAAACCATATGGAACTCATGAAACTGGAAGTATTATGTTATCTGCTGATGTAGGTTGTCACTGATCAAGGTGGGCCAATCATAGAACTCAGTTTTCTTCATGATGTGGGGTATGGCGTAAAACATCCAAGGCTGAAACTTGGTAGCATCCTCTGATCTAGTTACCTTGTTGAGCAAGGTGATTATGATAGCAATCTCATCTTTGAACTCTCCTCGCCCGACGTTCTTAGGAAAAGTCTTATGCTTCTCCTTCATTTTGATGAGCCCTGCTGGCTCTCAACTCAAACCCCAATATTTCTTAAGTCTTTTTAGTGTTATTTACATTTTTAGAGAAAGTTTGATAGACAGAAGAGAAGGGGCGCAGCATATAAAAGCTTGTAAACTGAAATACAGAGCAATTTCTCACAGAATGGAAATGCAGAAGATGTTATTACATTGAAACAATGAGATCATGAATAACAAACATACCAGAATGTCTCCAGTTATTTTATTTAAAACAGTAGCCAGCTCGCCAGCCAAGAATGCTGAGAAACTGACAATAAAGGACGCCAAGCCTCCAGATCTGAGTTCTCCTGCCTCGAAACTGGATACAAGTCTCTGAAAATGCTAGGCGCCAAGGATGGAAGACCAAAAGCAATCAAAAGGAAGGCGTTTCAGCCTAACCCTTCACACGCCTCTCTAGAATGCACAAATCCCAAGGTAAGCCGTACGGCCAAGGAAAGAATATGTATTATCCCTGCTAGAAGCCTCTGAATCTGAAGAAGGAAGCGCCACAAGGAAGAAACCCTTTCTTATTGCAATCAACATAAAATCTCAATATATATTCTCTGTCTGAATCATGTAGAACCTCTGAATGAAGCTCTCAACTGCACTGATTCGATTGATCTTTCACAATCTCAAGAGTGCTCAACACTGAAGAGGTACCGTTCTTCAATGGAGATTGTTCAAACCATGATCACAGGAGAATGCACAGGAAATAGCACAAGGCAAAGTCGAAATTTCAAAAGGTGAGTTTCTCATTGCCAAAAATGCCCTTTTATACAAAGGCACGAATCCCAAGAAAGATACGCCACTTTTGGAGATTTAAATCTTTTAAATAATATTTAAGTCATTTCAATAGTATTTGACTTAAATACTTGGGCGCACTTTATCAATTTAAATGATTAAAATATTAAATCACTTTTAGAGAATATTTAAGTGATTTTAAAATATAAAGTCAATTTGACTTTATAATTAAATATTAAATCAATTAATATTTAATTCACTTAAAAACCCATAACTCACTCAAAACACCATATAATCCTGTGCCGTTAGAAGCTGTCGACTCCTGCACTGCCAACGCCTGCTATGAACCAATCACTGGGCTCTGAAAACAAGAACAATCAAACTCTCCAAAAAATGCCACTGACCCTCTAACCAATCTAGCTAGCCCACAAGGGTCCAATAAAGGGCTAACACACTGTTCCCGAGAACTGTCTAGAGAGGGGACATCACAGTCCGCCCTCCCCGAATTTGCTTGTCCACAAGCAAACTCAAAGCCGGATGCTGAAGAATACTGTCACTCTCCCAAAGTAGCATCCTCTACCGGTAGATCCCTCCACTTTACCAAGTATTCCCTGATAACCCGCCTCCGAAGATGACGCTCTCTAGAATCCAGAATGGCCTCAGGTATCAAAATCAATTTCCCCTCATCATCCAGGGGTGGCAAATCAATAGAAGGAATCACATGTTGTCCCAACGCCCTTTTGAGGCACGACACATGGAACACGTTGTGAACCTTACTGTCCACCGGAAGATCTAACTCATAAGCCACTTCACCGACACGTCTGACAACTCTGAAAGGTCCATAGTATCGCGGATTAAGTTTCTCGGCGCCCTTCTTACGAAGGATGGACTGCCTATAAGGTTGAAGCATCAAGTACATCAAATCATCGATCTCGAAAGACCGCTCCACTCGTTTCTGATCAGCATATTGCTTCTGCTGATTTTGGGCTTTCTGTATATTCTCTCTGAGTGCTCTCATAATATCCTGGTTCTCCTATAATAAATCACCAGCACTGGGAACTCTACTGTCACTCAGCAATAAGTCTAGAAAGCTCGGAGCATCATATCCATATAATGCTCGGTAAGGTGTCATCTGGATGCTCATGTGATGGGTGGTATTGTAGCAATACTCACAAAGGTATAACCACCTCACCCATGCCTTCTGCTGCCCTGAACTGTAATTTTGCAAGTACCCTTCCACCCATTTATTGACTATCTCAGTCTGCCCATCTGTCTGGGGGTGGTAGCTGGTACTCGGAGTGAGCTCTGTCCCACAAAGTTTGAATAACTCTTGCTGGAAGTTACTCATAAACCTGCTGTCCCTGTCACTGACTATACTCTGAGGCAAACCATGCAACCTGAATACCTCTCGGAAGAACAAATCTGCCACTTGGGTAGCCGTGTGTGTAGTAGTGATTGCGAAGAAGTGTGCATACTTCGTCAATCGATCTACCACCACGAAAATGCTGTCATTCCCTTGAGCTTTTGGCAAGCCCATAATGAAGTCCATGGACAAACAATCCCACTTCCTCTCAGGAATAGGAAGCGGCTGGAGTAAACCTGCAGGGTATGTATGCTCTTGCTTGTTCTGCTGACAAACAAGACATTCCCTGACATACTGGAGAACATAAGACTTGAGACCCTTCCAAGAGAATCTCTCCCGTACCTGCCTGTAGGTCTTAAAGTAACCGGGATGTCCTGCCATGGGTGAATCATGGAATGACCTCAATACTCTGTCCCTCATCTCAGAACCTGGGACTAATAAAATCCTCCCTTTGTAAATGATAAGATCATCTACAAGTGAATACCTGTCATCCTGTACTATTCCATCTACTATGCTAGAAGCCCATGGGTCCTTAACATACTCTGCTACTATCAGATGTCTCCAGTCCTCTGAAACCAGTGTAATAGAGCTCAAGTGAGGACGGCGAGATAAAGCATCAGCAACCACATTTTGAGTGCCCTTGACATAGGAGATGTCAAAATCATAGGACTAAAGCTTGCTGACCCATTTCTGTTGCCTTTCGTTCAAATCTCGTTGCCCAAGAAAATGTTTCAGACTATTATGATCGGTTTTAACAATGAATTTGCTACCAATCAAATACTGCCTGAATTTGGCCATGGCATGCATGATGGCCAACATTTCCTTATCATAGATATTGTAGCTCCGTTCAGGACCTCTTAGCTTTCGGCTCTCGAAAGCTATAGGGTGTTGATCCTGCATGATAACTACACCAATACCCTCACCACAGGCATCGCAATGTAACTCGAAAGGTTTGGTGAAGTCCGGTAGAGCCAAAACTGGACATGTGGTCATGAGAAGTTTTAACTTCTCAAAGCACGCCTGTGCTAGTGGTTTCCACTCAAAAGCACCTTTCTTAGTCAAATTAGTTAGTGGCGCAGAATGCCGCGAGAATCCACTAACGAACCGACGATAGAAAGCACACAATCCTACAAAACCCCTGAGCTGTGTCAATGTCTCAGGTGTAGGCCAATTGATGATGGCTCAAACTTTCTCTGGATCCATGTTGACTCCAGCACCGCTGATGATGTGTCCCAGATATAAAAGCTCTGGCATGCCTAAAGCACACTTAGACTCCTTGGCGTACAAGGACTCCCTGTCAAGTATACTCAGTACCTCATCCAAGTGAACCATGTGTTCCTCCCATGATTTGCTATAAACCAGGATGTCGTCGAAGAACACCAATACAAATTTCCTCAAGTGAGGATGGAAAACCCTGTTCATAGTAGACTGAAATGTGGCTGGAGCATTGGTTAAACCGAATGGCATAACCAAGAAATCATAGTGTCCACATGACATCTGAACGCAGTTTTCTCTATGTCCTCTCGGACTCTGATCTGATGATAACCTGTTCTCAAATCAATCTTTGAGAAGTAGCAAGCTCCATGAAGCTCGTCTATCAACTCATCTATCCGTGGGATAGGATACCTGTTCTTTATAGTTTTCCTGTTGTGTAGTCAATACACATTCTGAGTGTACCATCCTTTTTCTTCACCAAAACAACTGATGAAGCAAAGGGTGACTTACTCGGCCTAATGTGCCCCATAGCTAAAAACTCCTTAATAGTTTTCTCAATTTCATCTTTCAAACGCTTGGGGTGCCGGTAAGGAGTGATCATGATCGGTTTCGTGCCCTCATCCAGCTCTATAATATGCTCAATACCTCTATCAGGAGGTCTGCCTGGTGGAATTGCACTGAAAACCTTCGCATGTTTGATTCAAATTTCTTGCACATCAGGATGGTAAGAAGAAGCTTGCTGCTCCAACTGTGAAGGCATTAGCTTGCACTCAGCAGCCCACTCTACCATATCGTGACGAATCAAACGTTCCATTCTTTGAAGTGAAATCTCTCTAAGGTTGCTGTCCTTGATGGCTTTTAGAATATGATTTGTGCCATCTATGCTGAATTTCATCTCCATGTCACGCAAATTAAGCGTGAACTCTCCTATTGCATGAAGCCACTTCATGCCAAGAACTATATCCGTTCCTCCCATGTTCACAACATAAAAATCTGCCTTAAACTCGAAATTGTTGAGTTTCAAAGGCAAGTCAGGTATCATCCTTTCGCAGTTGAGAGTGTATCCATCTGCAACCTTCACACGTATGCCTTCAAACTGCTGAGTTTGAATTCCCCGTTTCTCCACTAATCGTGAATCGATGAAGTTGTGGGTTGCACCTGTATCTAGAAGAGATATGACCCTTTGACCAGCTAGGATCCCACGGAGTCTGAAAGATCCCTCTCTCTGCATGCTGAACATATGAGCCTCCTGTAATTCTGTTTCTACTACAATTTCTGCCTCGTTTTCTGACTCTTCTCCATCTGTATCATAGATTGGAGCTTGCTGATCAGAAAAATCAGTCAACGCTTCTCCCTCATAAAACCACTCCATGTGCCTGTTTTGCCCTTTAGGTTTGAGGGGGCAGTCATGATTAAATTCATACGGACCCTTGCAGTAAAAACAAAGTTTTCTTCTTCGTAAATTGTTCATTGTTTCTCGATCTAAAGGGGCTGCAAATTTCTTCTTTTGATATGCATTATCAGCCTTCTTCGGATCTGATTTGTTCTCTGTGTAGGAGGTAGTAGGTTTCGAGCCAAATGGCTTACGAGGTGTAGATAGCTCCATGCTGCGAGCTTTCCTCATGGCCTCCTGTAAATTAGGTGGATCAAATGCTTTTATCCAACCTTTCATGGGCTCGAAAAGACCCTCAATGAACAATATGATCAACCTTCTCTCTGAGATTCCTGTCACCATCACAGATAGTCTTTGGAACTCTCCAATGTACGATTCCAAGCTACCTAACTGTTTCAGTTGTGCCAAATCTCTGAAGAATAGCTCAGGATCACGTCTATCAAATCTCTCTACCAGTCTATCAGTAAACTCCTGGTATGAGGTAATCTTGTCATGGTGAAGAGTAGCCATACCATGAATCCACCAGTCATGTGCCACGCCATCAAGGTGAAGTGCCGCAAATCGAATGGCATCCTCCTCAGGCATGGGACGTAGTGTCAAGAATGTGTCAAGCTTACTGACCCAGGCACGTGCTGTAACTCTACCACTACCATCAAAGTTCACCAAAGTAAGCTTATTGGTAGCCTGTCTAAGATCATTCTGCTTGTGTCTAGGCCTCCTGTCATTCGTGCTTCTGGTGTGTTCTCTCTTTTGGCTCATGAATTTATCGAAGTTAAGGTGCTCCTTAACTCTCGGTGGCAATGCATCCCATTCATCATGCATAACCATGATGTTATCTGCAAAATTTATTTCACCACCCTGTTCAACTTCATCCTCTTCCTCAGCGTCATTTCTGGTAAAAGTAGGACATGTAGCCCTCTCAAAGGTGCGTGCTGGAGCTATGACTCTCTGAGGCTCTCTGTGAATACTGCCTTCATTATCTCGATCCAGATTCTGAGCTCTATTCATTATCAAATTTTGGACATTTGTGCTGAGCTGTTGAAGAATAGTTGCCACTTGTTCTTGGCCTGCAACCATGCCTCTGAGCACGTCTCTAGCTTCTTTGTCCTCATCGTCAAGATGATTCCTGCGAGATCCTTCAGCATCCCTGTCAGCCATGTTATCAAAGCCTAATTCTTCTTCCTATTCGTCAAACGGAAAAGCTGAAAAAGGTTCAAAAGTACTTCTCTGCAAACCAGGACCCCTGCATGAGTAGTACCTGTCAAACCTATTCTGGTGAGGCCGCATAAAAACTGCTAACCCTGCAAGCTGGCAGAATCAGTGCTCTGATACCACTGTGATGAGCCCTGCTGGCTCTCAACTCAAACCCCAATATTTCTTAAGTCTTTTTAGTGTTATTTAGTTTTTTAGAGAAAGTTTGATAGACAGAAGAGAAGGGGCGCAGCATATAAAAGCTTGTAAACTGAAATACAGAGCAATTTCTCATAGAATGGAAATGCAGAAGATGTTATTACATTGAAACAATGAGATCATGGATAACAAACATACCAGAATGTCTCCAGTTATTTTATTTAAAACAGTAGCCAACTCGCCAGCCAAGAATGCTGAGAAACTGACAATAAAGGACGCCAAGCCTCCAGATCTGAGTTCTCCTGCCTCGAAACTGGATACAAGTCTCTGAAAATGCTAGGCGCCAAGGATGGAAGACCAAAAGCAATCAAAAGGAAAGCGTTTCAGCCTAACCCTTCACACGCCTCTCTAGAATGCACAAATCCCAAGGTAAGCCGTACGGCCAAGGAAAGAATATGTATTATCCCTGCTGGAAGCCTCTAAATCTGAAGAAGGAAGCGCCACAAGGAAGAAACCCTTTCTTATTGCAATCAACATAAAATATCAATATATATTCTCTGTCTGAATCATGTAGAACCTCTGAATGAAGCTCTCAACTGCACTGATTCGATTGATCTTTCACAATCTCAAGAGTGCTCAACACTGAAGAGGTACCGTTCTTCAATGGAGATTGGTCAAACCCTGATCACAGGAGAATGCACAGGAAATAGCACAAGGCAAAGTCGAAATATCAAAAGGTGAGTTTCTCATTGCCAAATATGCCCTTTTATGCAAAGGCACGAATCCCAAGAAAGATATGCCACTTTTGGAGATTTAAATCTTTTAAATAATATTTAAGTCATTTCAATAGTATTTGACTTAAATACTTGGGCGCACTTTATCAATTTAAGTGATTAAAATATTAAATCACTTTTAGAGAATATTTAAGTGATTTTAAAATATAAAGTCAATTTGACTTTATAATTAAATATTAAATCAATTAATATTTAATTCACTTAAAAACCCATAACTCACTCAAAACACCATATAATCCTGTGCCGTCAAAAGCTGTCGACTCTTGCACTACCAACGCCTGCTATGAACCAATCACTGGGCTCTGAAAACAAGAACAATCAAACTCTCCAGAAAATGCCACTGACCCTCTAACCAATCCAGCTAGCCCACAAGGGTCCAATAAAGGGCTAACACACTGTTCCCGAGAACTGTCTAGAGAGGGGACATCACATTCATCCACCTTTGTGCAATCTTCTTGCTGTACTTGTCTTTGTGCATTTCCCATATCCTCTCACATTCACCCTTTGAGATAGTGACACTTTCAGGCCAAGGGGGAATGGAAAAACACTTCTCAATCATATCAGGCTTCAAACTGCAAATCAATCTGCCATCAACTGATTGAATCTCCCTTGTAGCTGCATTGTAATGCTTGATGCAAGCGATTACGAACTCGAGACTCTGTACTGATATAGGAATAGACGTTGTTGCGAGGAGTCCAGAGTGTCCCAGGTTTCTGATTGAAGTGTTGCCTGCGCTCTCCAAAGCGTGTGGATCAAACACCGGCTTGATGTGATGCAAGTCCGTCTCAGCTGTTTTGAGGTAATCATGATAGAGAGTTGATTCGGTCTTGAAAACATTGTGAGTGTACTCCATTTTGGAAACCTTGGAGAATGACTGTAAACTCGCCTAGGTTCAGACAAGTTTTGAGCAACTTACTATTTTTAGAATGCTGATTTTTCTCCTCCAACGGACAAATTTTTTTAAAATTTTCTGAGATATGGGTTTTGCTCAGAATTTCGTTGCAAGACAACCCAGATTGTCCGTTTTTGAAAATTTTGAATTTAGACTAAAAAAGCAACAAACCCTAATTTCTTCAATTTTTCACGAAAAAAAGTTGGCATCTGGGTTTTGTTCAGAATACACTTAGAAATGGACCCAGTTGATTAGATTTGCAAAATACTGATGGTTGATCGAAAAAGCAGCCAACCCTAGAATTTGAAATTTTCTTGAAAAAAGTTGTGATATGGGTTTTCTTCATAAGACTGATTTGAGAGGACCTAGATGATTAAAAATTGAATGCACTGAGGATTTCACTAACATGCAAATAAAAAGCAGCTGCTACAACTTGATGAAGTTCTCAAAAATTTCTTCAGAAGAATGAGGTGAAAAGACCCAGATGGCTGAAAATTTGAAAATCTTGGCCTCCTTGAAAAATTTGATCTTCTGGATGAAAAAGCAAGGCCTTATGCTTGCTAGTCTGAAAATTTTGATGAATAACCAGCAAACTTGAGTTCTTGAATTATGAAAAACTCTTCAAACTTGCTGCTCCAACTTTCTCCTTTGAATGCTACCTACAAAAATAATGAAAATTACATTGAGAAGAGGTGTTAAATAGACTTAGGGTTTGAAATAGGTCTGCTTTCTTTTGCTTTTATCTTCAAAACCCTAAAATCAGCTATTCAATGAACTTGGACGTCCTCATCCTCTTGCAATTTTGAAATTTTTTGAAAATCTTGCAAATTTCACTAAGGCATGAGAAGTTGGGCGCCCTTCTTGGCTAGGGGCGCCCACTTGAAGCAGTGTTAGTCATTTTTTTGATATTTTCAACTTTTCACAACTTTAACCCCCTACTTTGACCTCGATTTCCGGTTTGCAGACTAATCTGATGAGCGAGCTGAATGATTCATCACGGAGCCGGAGCCGTTCTGAGAAGATTGTTCTGGAGGCGTCTCTGGCTAAAAACTTCATTTCGATCTTCGAATTCATGGGAGCCTATTTCCTCTAGGGGCGCCCATTTTTTTCAGAGTTAGCCATTTTTATGATTTTCAATTTTGTGAGAATGGCTAACTCTGAACAAAATGGGCGCCCCTAGAGGAAATAGGCTCCCATGAATTCAAAGAGGGCGCCCAAACTCACCAGAGTTAGAATATTTTTCACTTTCTCATGTTTGCTTTTGAATCTCAATTCTTAGCTCTCATCAAACCCTCTGTTTAGCTTCTCGTATCTGGCAACTGCAAGCTCCGATTGACGTGTTGAATATCTCGTTGGAGAGCCTGATCAACTCTAAAGAAATCATGTTAAAACTACATCTGCAAATTCATCTGTTTAGGCCCTTGAAAACTTAGGCGCCTCTTCTTTCCTGGGGCGCTCATTTGCTCCATACTTAACCATTTTTCATCTAATTTTCATCTTCAAGTTCAAACCTCCATTTTGTATGTTCCACTTTGATCTAAATCTGTCGGAGATTGGACAATCGGATGCTCTGACGGAGACAGGCGTTGCGAAGCTGGCTGAATACTGAAAAGATTGAGCATATTCACAAACCCTAACTGCTGAGTTAGGTGCTTCAAAAAGTTGGGCGCCCTTCTTCACCAAGGGCGCCCAAAGTTCCCAAACTTCGTTAAATTTTGGATAATTTTCACTCTTTTTCATTTTGACCTCTGTTTGAATCTTCCCTGTTCAGCTCTGAATCCTGGGCGACTAGATGATTTGTTGACTGCACCGTCAGATTCTTTGCGGAGCTAGAAGAGAACTGAGCAACTTTGATTGGAGGCTCAAACCCTAATTTCAACATTTGATGCCCTAAAAAGATGGGCGCCTATTCTCTCCTGGGGAGCCCATGGCAACCAGAGTTAGAAAATTTTCACAGTCTTCACTTTCTTCTCCGTTCTTCGTGCTTGTTCACCAACTCACCTTATGTTGAACACCTGAGTGTTGAATCTAACGCCTGGTAGCTGATTGACCTCCATTGATGACCTCGGAGCTCCTGATATGCTTCTGAAAAAGCAAAATAGACCCACTAGGGAAAAACTGATTATTTTGAGATTTTGATTGCACCAGCCTGATATGGACGTATTTTGAGCCAGTAAAAATCAGTTTGGACCCTATCGGACCAACTTTCTATTTTTAGAAAGTTTTGCCAGTATCCGTTTCAAAAGAAACCCAGAAAAACCCAGAAAAAGTTACTATTTTTAGAAAATTTCTAAAAATAGCAGTTTTCCTAAAAAGTAGGGATGAAAAACTGAGATCTGGGTTTTGTAGATTAGGCTGCTCTGAATAGACCCAAATCGTCAGATTTTGAAAATTTTGCATTTTAACCCCTCATGCAAGACATGCACACCCAAATTTTGACCTTTTTGACTGATTTAACTAGACTTCTACTCATTTCTTCAAAATGTCTAAGTGTAACAAAAATTTTAATTTTGGGGTACAACAATCAAGAAAGGAGTCATCCATGAGTACAGATGTATCTTTAATTTGAAGTTGAGAAAGGAAGTCGGAAACAACATTTTTGTGCTCAGGCTTATCCACTATGGTGATGTTGAATTTCTACAGTGGTAATAACCAATGAGTAACTCTACCATTAACCATAAGCTTGTCCATTAAAAATCCAAATGTTGTAAAATTAGTATGTACAAAAGTAGGATACCCAATGATATAATGATGAAATTGATTAGTGGTATAAACAACAAGATGGAATTCCTTTTTAGTAATTGTGTAATTCAAGTCTGCACATAAGAGGTTTTTACATAGTAAATTGCATAATTTCTTTACCATCTTTTTGTTCAAGCATAATACCAATTGCAGTCTTTGATGCATCTGTGTAGATGTGAAAAGGGAGATTCCAATTTTGTCCATGCAAGACAGGTGTAGTGGCAAGTTTTTCTTTTAATGCCTCAAAGGCTTGTTGATATGCAGGTATCCAATTAAATTCTGCATCTTTTGTTAGTAAATGAAAAAGAAGAGATATTTTTTACCATAAGTTCTCTATGAATCTCATATAGTAATTAGTATGGCCTAAGAAACTTCTTACATCTTTTTGTTACTGAGGGATTGAGAGATTCTTAATTACCTATACCTTGGTGGAATCCACTTTCTTATGTAGGACAAAAACGTAGTGGCCTAGTACTATGCCCTTTGTTGTCAGCATGTGGCACTTCTCAGGGATCAAAGAAAAAATGATTCCTTCTCATCTCTGCACAACCTTTTCAAGATTAGTTTTGGTCTCATCAAATGTATTTTGATAAACAATAGTCATCCATGTAAATTTCTATGTAATCATGAACCAAATCATATAAGATACTTAATGCAAATGTGGTAGGTACATTGTAGGGTCCAAAAGGTAAGACATTATATGTAAATGCCCCCAAGGGACATGCAAATGTTGTTTTAACATGATCCTATGGTGCAACACAACCCATCAAGAAAAGAAAAATACTTCTTACTTGCTTTGTGTGTCTAACACTTGATCGATGAAAGGGAAGGAAAATGAGCTTTCCTTATTGCGTTGTTGAGTTCCCTATAATCAATGCATATATGCCACTTACATTTTTCTTAGGGACAACAACTAGAGGGAAAATCCATTGATTGTCCAAAATAGGATAAATGAACTCCACATTCAACATTTTTTTGAAGTTTTGTTTTGACAATCTCCCTAAGTATGGGGTTCATTCTCCTTTGAGGTTGTTGAGTGGGTCGATACTCATCTCTAACATAGATTTGGTGTATGCATGCATCTAGGTGTATACCACTCATGTCTTGATAATCCCATACCAATGCAGAACTATATTGGTGCAAAATCTCAATTAATTTGTTTAATTTTGTGGTGCAGGAGCACCTAAGCTGACCTCCACCAAGTTTGTGCACAATTTTGGCTTGTATTGACTTTAGCCAAGTCAGAGATTTTGGTATGTTTGTTTTGGACCTTAGAAGGTCTTGCATTTGTGTGGAAAGAGCTAGTCACTAGGACTAAAACTTTCATTAGTTATCATTAGTGTTAAATTCTGTTTTGTTTAGCTTAAGACAGCAAATGTTAGGATCTAAAGCATTAAATTTGTCATAGCCATACCTTCGTTATTTGAAGATGCCAAGGGCAGTTTAGATGATGGTTGCTTGAGATTAATGAGTTGGAGATCCTAAAAAGAAGGATAATGGCGAGGTTGCAAGAATATTGCATAGTTGCATGGCAATATTGCTTGGATTGCATGTAACTGTTAGTGGTCTTAAGATTCCCTTAAAATCAGGGATATGGGAGCGAGCAATCTTCCCTTGCATGGTGGAAAAGACTTCAAGATAAGGGAATGGCTCGTAACAAGTAGGAGTAGTCTTGGTAATCAGTTTTTGTGAAGATGAATAAAAAAAAAACAGTGAGCAGATTCTTGTATATTTCTGTGTTTGAAAACCCCGTGTGTTTTCTGACAACCGTGATGTTATGAACTATATGCCCTGTTTTGTATTAGATTAGAGTTTCCTTAACATGCTCTAGCATCTTTTCTTTTGTAGATAGTCCATTGATAAGGAATACATGCATTGTAGTTGAGTTTTAGGTTGCAAGAAATAAATAAAGACTGTATTTTCTGTTTCTGCCCGCGCATCTTGAGAGACAGTGATCTTTTAGGCACTGTATTTGTTGATTTAACCTTGTGCTCATGCTCATTGGATAGTGTAGAACAATATTCACCTTGTGTTTAGATTGTTTAGTGTAGAGACTTTGTTTAGAATCTTTAGATTAGAATTTAGAAGTTTGTAAATACTGTTTTGAGCAGTAAGGTTTGAGATGGCTTCCCCATAGTCACCAACCACGGAATGTTCCTGAAATTGGTTGAATATGGGAGGGAAGCCAGTGCTTTGTAAATATTTAGGGGTAGGAATGTTAAAAGGCCAAGCAAGAAATTCTAATGCCAAACCCTAGGCGAGTTGTAATTACCCGGTTAGGAGTTTGGAAGTGAAAAGTGAATAGAACAGGCAGTGGAAGGTACCACCGTACGGAAGAAGTACACCTACAGGTGGGATATGACTAAGCACCAGTATATCAGAGAGATGGAGACTTGATCAACCCTTTTTGAGTGAGAAATAGATAAGTGATCAGTCAAACCCTAGGTATTAGGCCTAATTACCATATTAGCCCTTGAATGTAGAAAACAGCTGTACGGCAGGGGAAGAGATTTGAAACCCTGTGCAAGATTTAAAAGTCCCAAAAGGGTGTCAGAAGATGTGATTTGTTTGCTAGGTACAGTGGAGAATTTGGGCAGAAAAAGCAAGATAGTGACTGGTAAGGGCTAGTAGAAACTAGGCCCTCTCAAGACAAAATTAAGAGATCGGGTAACTTGAGGACAGTAGAATCTCCTAGATGGATTCCAATGGTGGAGAAATGCTTGGAAACAGAGCATCTACCTTCCCTGCAAGAAGTTCAAGCAAGTTGGAGAATTTGGCATCTAGACTCTTCTAGGTGTAGTGACAAAGATTGCAAGTGCAAGAAGGTGTTTGTCTACCCAAGGTAAAGCACAAGGTAGGAACTCTTTGAGAAGAGTTGGAGCAGAGTTTGGTCAACCTCCAAGCTCAAGAGGAACCCATTGGAGTCAGGTTCCAGGCAGGAGACAGTGGAAAGTCTTCCACAAGACAGTGCAAGCAACCTTGGGTTTTACCATACACCATTTTGTTGGTTCCAACTGTGGATTAATGTTCAATTTTTTCCTAGGAAAAATTTCTAATGATTGGGATCTAGATGAAGTAGTTAGTTCTGTTGCTAAAAATGGATTATATATACATTGATGAGGCCTTGATGAAATGTAAGAAAATATTGAAGAATATTAAAGGAAAAAATTCCAAAAGGACATGAATCATCTGTACACTCGTGAAACATCATTTGTTCTGACATTGAACTACAAGAATATATATCAATTTCACATAAAGAAAGACTTTGGTCAATTGTTAGGATGGGTTGAATGGACTTTATATTTACACTACAACCATCAACCCATAAAGGTTCCTTAGTTACAAGGAATGGTTGGCAAGTGGATACAAGGTCAATCTCTTTGTTTGATTCCCAGTAGAGATGATCATGTGTTCTAATCTACAACTGACATATGTATTAGCTATTGCAAACCATGGCCTTCCCAAAATGAGAGGGTAATCTCTCAGCTACACCTTAGATTGCAAATTTATAAAACCAGCTGGGTACTCCCAAGAGTCGAGAGAAATGATCACCATGATCACATCCTCAATCACACCTTCCGATTTGACTACAAAATGATTAGCTGTTTGTAGAATCATAGGAGTTTGTCTAATATTTTCAAGACGTAATTTCATTGTGTCTTTGGCTGTCACATTAATTGCTGCACCAAGTTTCGCTACAATGTTTGAAATTAAGGTGGATCCTATGAGACAGTAACTATTGGGCGTCTTGGATCATAACTTTTTGGTATAATTACTTGTCTTAATATTTAATTCAGTTAATTGGCCAACTACATGTACAATTTGTGGATCTTGCTTTTTCTTTCCTTTCCTAAAACAATTCTTTTATGGTCTTACTATAGATTGGCACATCACAAATTGCTTGAAACAAAGGAATTTTAACACACATTTTTCAATTCTTCAACAAAATCAAACTCTGGCTTAGGTTCTTCATGCACATTTTTTATCCTCTCAAGAAATGGTCAAACCAAATTTTGCTTATTTGTTGTGGGTTTACCTATGGTGCTAGTTCTTTTTCTAAAGGGGAATCATTTTGTTCTTCCATCTCTGTTATAATTAGTGGAGGACCCTACAAAATCTTACTCATAGTAACGAGACTCGAACTCAACTAGGGTGACTCGACTCGGGACTCAAGACTCTGCGCTCGAACTTGGCACAGATTTGGCAAAATGAAAAAAACCTAGAAATTTAGAGATTTTTAAGGATTTAAAACTTATTTCAAGCACCCTTTATTGAATAAACCTTAAAGACACAATAACATCATTAAATAGAAGCAAATTTGATCACATACACAAGTATACATCGATCACATAAGTATAAAGTACACAAATTGTAGCTGAGCTACTGAAGGAAATAGCACACTTAGATATATAAATATAGTCAAATGTATACAAAACTCATGGAATATGAATTCCATGACATCAAATGTTCCAAACAAATATGAAATATCAAAACAATAACGACAAGTCTATGGCTCAAAGGAGTTAGCATCCTTCCTACGAAGGCAAAGGTGGGTCCTAGATGATGTAGCAACTACAGCCATAGTCTCTGCTTGTGACTCCATGCCACCCTCACCAACATTAGTTGTGGATGTGTTTGCTCATGCTTTAGCCTCCTCCTCTACCATGGCTATAGCCTCAACCTCTCTATTTACCCGATCAACTCAATCAAGGTCCTCATCACTAACACAAGTATACATCGATCATATAAGTATAAACACAAACTGTAGCTGAGCTGCTCAAGGAAATAGCACACTTAGATATATAGTCAAAGACTCAAATGTATACAAAACTCATCGAATATGAAATCCATGACATCAAATGTTCCAAACAAATATGAAATATCAAAAGATTCAAAACAATAACTAGAAGTTTATGGCTCAAAGGAGCTTGCATCCTTCTTACGAATGTGTCTAAGATAGGTCTTGGATGATGCAGCAGCCATAATCTCAAGTATCGAGGCAATTGCCCTAATGGGGTTGAGGGGCAGTGCCCTTTGTGGGGGTCTAGGTGCAATGCCTCTAGTGGGGTTGAGGGGTAGCACCCCTCACGGAGGTATGGGGGCAGCGCCCCTTGTGGGGGTCTGGGGACAACGCACCCAATGGGATTAAGGGGCAACACCCCTTGCGGGGCTCTAGGGGCAGTGCCCCCAGCGAGGTCAAGGGGCAGTGCCCCTCACAAGGTCCCGAGGCAGTGCCCTGAGCACGCTCCCTAGCCCAAATTAAGACCTCCAAAACCATACAAACCTTCATGGCATACATCATTTTGCATTCACAATAAGTAAAAAAAAACAAGTTTTAACTTTAAATTTCATGTAATTTTTTGCACTTTTCAAACCCTACCTGCCGAGTCCTGTTGATGAGACTTGCCTGGACTTGGTGAGTCCGACAAGTCGGCCAGACTCGGCAAGTACAGCCAGGACTCGGTAGGACTCAACTGAGTCCGAGTCCGAGCCACCAGGACTCGGCTAGGGTGACTCGCCAAGTCTTGGCGAGTCCTGTTTCAATGCCAAGATTCTTACTTGATCATAGTTGCAGTTAGGTAACATCAAGTACATTAACCATATATTTCCCCATTTCATTATTGTATACCAGCTGCACCGGCTTGTTAAAGGTGACTTTGAATATCCACTACCACAACAAAGCCTCCCATATAATAATAATCTACCTTATCAACTATCATTAATATTACCATCAATGCCTACTATTACACAACCGACATCTTCCATTATACTAAAAGGAAACAATAATCTCTGAAAACTAGGGCACAAATCTAATAACAAAAACTTTTACAAACTAGGGCATAAATCTGAAATTTTATGTGCATTAAAGTAGTTTCAAACAAACTCAGAATTTCTGATTTGTTGTACCCAAAATAATTTTTTTGCTTCAATAAGGCATTTTGATAAAATGGTCTAAATCATGTAAAATTGTTGTCAAAAGTCCGTTTTAGGTCAAACAAAACATGGGCTTTTTCAAGGTTTATATGTCAAGGAAGATACTTGCAAAATTCTGAAATTTTGAAAATTAGGGTTTTGTACCCTTGTTTTTAGGAAAACCCCTAAAAATAGGACCTTTCCAGAATTAGTTGAAAATGATTTTGATAGGATAATTTGACATCATGATCACACTGGTCAAGTGAAAATCACCAAAAAGTTTGTTTTACTTTGGTGGGTCTACTTCATTTTTTCAGGAGAAAAGCTAGGACCTCCGCAACCATTAATGGCAGATGGCTAGTACTAGGTGTCGAAATCTAAGCCTCAAAAGCTTCAAGGAAGAATCCATGGCGAAAGATGCTCAAAAAGATGCTTTGCAACGGAGGGAATTTTCAAAAGTGAAAAATATTGAAAATATTCTAAGTCTGGAGAATGCACGCCTTGCTACAAGAAAGATGCTATGTAGTTGTAATGTCCCCTTTCTAAGCTGGACAGTTTCAGTGACCGTTGGCCTTTCGTTGGGAACCCGGAGGCTAGTCGGAAGTTAAAATTAGGGTTTCCTAATTTTGAGGAGATCATTGCTCGGAGATGGGAATTTTAATGGCGGATTCCTTCTGGGTTTTCAGAGGGCTTCGCAGTGGGATGTTCGTCTCAGCATTCAGAGTACTTTTTGGAATTTACTATTTTTAGTAAATTCTATTTTTGGCAGCTTTCCAGTGAGCTCAGGTTGGTTGACTTCCGGCTCCAGTTTGATCAGTTGACTTCATCAGTATTTGCTTCAGGGCCTTTGCGAAAGGATAAGTTAAGTCATTAAATTAAAAAGTCACGTTTTAATTATTATAATTAAACGTTGACCCTTGGCTTAGACTTAATGACTTTATGTTGTGTTTAAAAGGTGGGTCCTTGAGGGTGGCGCCCTCATTGAGAAATAATTTAATATTTACTTAAGTCAGAACAAAGGTTTGAGGGGCGCATATTCCAAAAGATGATATTTAATTAAAATATCAATTATTAATGCCTTGAAGAGAAAGTACGCCTTCTTGAGAAGATGAAAGTTTTGACCTAAAAGCTGTTTTTAGGGTTTCGTGAAGTCAAGCAGAAATTATAAAAAGGGAGTCTTGTGCATCATTTTGGGGATCTTGGAAAATACACCGTTATGCTGCCGGATTGAATCTGGATCACTTCGAGGGATGAAGACCTCCTAACCATTGGGCATCTCTTCTCGTTTGTAAGACAACGACTAGTGATGATTCTTAGTTTAGTTGTGATCTTTCATTATTGTGAGTTGTAATCTGCATATTGCATATTAGATTTCTGTTTTGCATATTAGCCATGTCATAGAATTGCTCGTTTGATACAGCAGATTTGCATTTTTACTTGTAACTCAAAAAAGACCAAAAAATAGATTGTGGGTATTGTTCCATTCTATTCTCCTAGGCTAGGCGCCATTGTTTGTAAGTCTGCAGATTTTTTGAAGGTGTATTTAATTTTTAAAGTAAAGTCGACCCTGTCAGCTGGGCCGTACCATTCTCAAGGTCTTGGAAATTGTGCATTTAATATTAGTGGCATTTCAAGTCAGTTTTGTGATTCTAATCTGAGCGCCTCCTTGTTAAAGATGTTTTCCTTCAGTATCTAGTCTTTGGGATCAGTTTCTAGGAAGATCTGATCATTTATATAAATCTGTGTTGCTGGTTTATGAAGAAAAATACAGTCTTGTTATAACAGCAAACAGGGATCTGCACTTTTGCTCTTGGATGGTCGTTGGGAACTCTTGAAGGCTTCACGGAGACATCATTGAAGATTGCACAGATTTTAAGAGGTTGGATCCGTTCCTTTCATGCAAGTTAAGCTTATTCTTGGCAATCATTGAATGATTCAATATTATTGCAATATTCTTAAGGGCTGATTTGTAATTGGTAGCAAGTAGTCATCTTTCAAATTGTATACTGGCAGTAGTACTGTCGATCATAGATTCTTGCTCAGTCAGATTGTAATGTTCTCTCTTTCAGCATTTTGATAATTGAATGTAATCCAACTCCGCCCTATGGTCGCTACTATCCCATTCTGGGTTAGAAAGCACATCCTGGGTGTTGAGAGTCTTTAGCTTTCAGCAATTTCTTTCAAGCAGTAGATTTTGTATTCAGCATTTTCTTTCGAGCAGTAGATCTTGTAATCACTCCGTCATATGGTCGCCCCTCACTCCGCATTGGATTGGGTAGCACATACTTGACGTTGAGTTCCTTTCTGCAAGTAGAGTAGAAGCCCCTCTGACCAATGCTCATCCTCAGCGGTGCCATTCTGGTTAGAGTTGTTTCCTGCACGTTTTGGTTTTCACATCTAACCTTAACGGGTGCACTGTTGTAATTTGTTAACTGTAAAAATCAAAAAATTTGGCTCGGAATATTTCAGTGGTATCAGAGCCACGTATCCTGCCATCCTGTGAAATCAGCTTTCTATGAGTGACAGAGAACAGAGATATTTGGCAAGAGTATACAAGAGAGACACAGTTCAGACACAGTTGTATCAAGCCCCAGAAGGTCAAACCGCTTCAGAGATTTTGAGGGCTAATTGGGAGCCTTCACAAGAAACAGAAATGGGGGATAATGAAAGAAGTTCTGGCAACAGAGGTGACAGTGGGAAAGGTATAGACAATTCAGCCAATCTAGGTCAAGGACTTGATAAGAAGATGGATGCTTTGTTGGATATGTTCTCTCTCATGTTAGGGAGATTGGGCCCGAATACCCCACAAAACAATACAGTGCATGTCGGTGAGCATAGTGCTAATAACCAACACAATGGTCATGGTGCCCCACCTTCAGTTAGCAGAACCTACATTTCTGCTAGACCATTCAAACCCACGTTTTTGACACCAGCAATCCCACAGCCTGACCCCGAAGAAAATGTTTCATCCTTGGAGAGGGTGAGGATAGGCCGTACAGAGTATGACACCCTTCCCGATGAAGTAAAACTTGACATGTCTTTCAATGATTACATGGAGTATAGAAGGAAGGATAAAGGCCAAGGGAGAAATTATGATCAAAGAAGAACCCCAGCACAAGGAGATTGGAATCAAGCTCTCAACAAGGTTACGCTTGCCCATTTTGATGGAAGCGATAATAATTCTGCTCGAGCCTGGTTACAAAAACTAGACAACTATTTGGCACTTAGGCCAATGGCTGAAGAAGAAGCGATTAGATTCGCTACGCTACACCTAGATGGGGTGGCGCATGAATGGTGGTACCATGGCCTAGTCACCTTAGGTCATGGGTCTATCACTAGCTACGATGAGTTCTCCAATAGACTCATTGAGAGGTTCGAGAAAAAGGACCCAGAAGTGCATTTTAGGGAATTGGCACAGTTGAGACAATATGGCACTGTGGATGCCTACATAGCTGAGTTTCAAAGACTTTCAGTTATGGTCACTGGAATTGCAGAGAGAAGATTAGTCATCCTATTCACTGAAGGATTGATGGAGCCAATCAAGGGTTGGATCAAAGCTTTTGATCCACCGTCCCTACAAGAAGCAATGAAAAAGGCTAGAAACATGGAGTGGGCTGCTCCCAAAGCAAAGTTCCATTCCAAACCAGCTTTTCACAAAGGTGATAGAGGGAAAAAGTTTCATCAGAAGCCTCACCATAAGGAGTTTAAACCTCAGAAACCTCCTGGCTCAAGATTGGATCCAGAGACTATCAATGAACTCCGTAGGAAAGGTTTATGTTTCCGTTGTTGGGAAAAATGGTCACAAGATCATGTGTGCCCAAAGGGGGCTAAAATTCATCAAATTGAGTTCTATACAGCTGATGAAAGCAATTCTGATTTTTCTGATCAGCAAGCTGATTTTGAGGACAGCGATGAAGAAAATACTCCAGAAGAGTCTGAAGGTGAAAAAGAAAGTGGTGGTACATTGGCTCAACTTTCGAGCTTCCAAAAGAATGAGTCCTTTAAAGTTCGGGGAATGATCAAAGGGCAACGTATTGTTGCTTTGATTGACACTGGTGCAACACATAACTTCATAGACGAAGTTGTGGTGGCAAAGAAAGGATTGCAAACAGAAGACTTTGAAGGGTTCAGAGTTATGGTTGCGGATGGGTTTCACATCTCATGCACCAAGAGGATTCCGAACATGTCAATGCAATTGGGCAATTACGAAGTCAAGGATGACTTCTATGTGGTCAATATTGGAGATACGGATGCTGTCCTTGGCATTCAATGGCTGCGATCTCTTGGAGAGATCTCTCTAAATCTGCAAACTATGGAGTTGAAGTTTCAATCCGATGGGAAGAAGGTGGTGTTGAGAGGAATGTCAAATGGTGGCCCTCGGATTGTATCATTCAAGAGGATGGCGAAGTTGATCCGTCATGATCAAGTGGAATGGGCTGCTGAGTGCATGATTCTTCCAGCAAGTCCAGCTGAAACTAAAGTAGAGCATCCTCCTGATATCCAATCTTTACTCACAAAAAGAGTAAAGTGTTTGCTGATTTACCTCCTGGACCTCCTCCTGATCGAGGTTCAGAACACATCATAGAGCTCAAGGAAGGAGCTAAACCGGTGATCACAACTCCATACCGGTATCCGAAGAGGCAAAAGGATGAGATTGAGAAGAATATCCGAGAACTTTTGGAGATGGGTTTCATACGCCCAAGCAAGAGCCCCTTTGCTTCTGCAGTGGTTCTTGTAAAGAAGAAGGATGGTACCATGCGCATGTGCGTGGACTATCGTGCTTTGAACCAAAGCACTATCAAGAATAGATACCCCATTCCCAGAATAGATGAGCTCATTGATGAGCTACATGGGGCTAAGTTCTTCTCAAAGATTGATCTAAGATCAGGTTACCATCAGATAAGGATGAGGGGATCAGATGTGGAAAAGACAGCTTTCAGATGTCACTATGGCCACTTCGAATTCTTAGTCATGCCATTTGGTTTGACTAATGCACCGGCCACCTTTCAGTCTTGCATGAACCGTGTGTTTCAGAATCAGTTAAGGCGGTTTGTGCTGATATTTTTTGACGACATTCTGATCTACAGCAAGACTTGGGAAGATCACCTCAAGCACTTGGAGGAAGTGCTTAGTATCATGGAATCTGAGAGTTTGTTCGCAAAGGCTTCCAAATGTGAATTTGGAATGGTGGAGTTATTATACCTTGGCCACATAATCAGTGCTGAGGGAGTAAAGGTGGATCCGGAGAAGATCAAAGCCGTGGTTGATTGGCCACCACCTGAAAGTTTGACTCAGTTGAAAGGTTTTTTGGGCCTTTGTGGTTTCTATCGGAGGTTTGTTAAGGGGTATTCTCAGAATGCAGCTCCCCTTACTGATCTCACCAAAAAGGGAGCCTTTGTTTGGTCAGAAAAGGCTCAAGTTGTTTTTGACAAATTTAAGAAGATCATGAGCTCGTGCCCAGTTTTGGCTATCCCTGATTTCTCTAAGCCATTCGAGCTGCAGTGTGATGCATCGGGTGAAGGAGTTGGTGCTGTCCTGATGCAAGACAAACACCCTATTGTGTTTGAAAGCCGGAAATTAAGGGGTGTGGAAAGGTCATATTCAATTTATGACAAAGAAATGCTTGCCATTATGCATGCATTAGCCAAGTTCCGACAGTACTTGGTGGGGAATAAGTTCGTGGTTAAAACAGACCACAATAGCCTCAAGCATTTTATGCACCAGAAGGATTTAAATGAGAGGCAACAGAAATGGGTGAGTAAGCTTCAAGCTTACGACTTTGACATTGAATATGTCAAAGGGAAAAATAATGTAGTGGCCGATGCTCTATCCAGAAGGCCTCATCTTAGCTCATTGTGTGAGCTTACTGCAGATTGGAGAGACATGTTGCTTGCTGATTATGCAAAAAATCAGTTTGCAACCAGCATTCTGGAAGGTACTTTCCATGATGAAAAGTACCAGGTGGTTGAGGGTTTGATTCAGTATAAGGGTAGAATCTTTCTGGTGGCTGATTCTAAGCTCAAGAAGAAGATTCTTTTGAATTTTCATGACATTCCAATTGCTGGTCACCAAGGGTTTTTCAAGACCTATAGGCAGATCCGAGAAAGGTTTTCTTGGAAAGGATTGAAGAGGGAGGTTCAACGTTACATTCAGGAATGTCCTGTTTGTCAAGCAAATAAAAATGAGCACACATTGCCAGCCGGTTTGCTGCAACCACTTCCAATTCCCAATCAAAAATGGGAAAGCATTTCAATGGATTTCATCACTGGGTTGCCCAAGGCCCAAGGGAAGGATTGCATTTATGTGGTAGTTGACAGACTCACCAAGTTTGCTCATTTCTTTGCCATTACCAGCACTTTTTCTGCAGCCCAAGTTGCAGATTTGTTTTTTCGAGAAGTGTTTAGACTTCATGGTTTGCCTAAGAATATTGTAAGTGATAGGGACAGTAAGTTCCTAAGTACCTTTTGGCAGGAAATTTTTAGAATGAGTGGTACTGTGCTCACCCCAAGCACGAGTTATCACCCCCAAACTGACGGGCAAACAGAAGTGGTGAACAAGTGGCTAGAAGGCTACTTGAGAAACTATGTGTCAGAACAGCAGAAAGCTTGGGTTAAGTGGCTGCATATAGGCGAGTACTGTTACAACTCTACCTTCCATATGTCAATCAAAATGTCTCCTTTCTTGGCACTTTATGGGTATGAAGCACCCAGCTTTGCAGATTTGGTGTTTGGTGACAGCAAAGCACCTTTAGCCAAGGATTTGTTGCAGCATAGTCAGGACATAATGAAGTCCTTGAAGGAGAATTTGCAGATTGCACAAAATCAGCAGAAGTTGTATGCTGATCAGAAGCGTATTGAGCGTTCTTTTGAGGTTGGGGATATGGTCTATCTCCGTTTACAACCTTACAGACAGTCAACTCTCAAGAAGAGTGGAGCTGAGAAGCTCAAACCTCGCTTCTATGGGCCGTTTAGGGTCATCAGAAAGGTTGGGGCTGTTGCTTATGAGTTGGAGCTACCTTCAGATAGCAGAGTGCATAACGTCTTCCACGTGTCTCGCCTCAAGAAGGCTCTTGGACACAATGTGGTTGCTTCTTCACAGTTGCCACCATTGGACGAAGAAGGACAGTTGGTTCTGGTTCCCGAGTCGATACTTGACTTCAGAGAACGTTCCTTGAGGAATAGAACTATCAGAGAATGTTTGGTAAAGTGGAAGAACCTGCCGATGGAGGATGCAACTTGGGAAAGTGATGAGATAATGCAGCACCCTAGTTTGCAATTGCTTGAGGACAAGCAATCTTGGGGAGGGCGGACTGTAATGTCCCCTTTCTAAGCTGGACAGTTTCAGTGACCGTTGGCCTTTCGTTGGGAACCCGGAGGCTAGTCGGAAGTTAAAATTAGGGTTTCCTAATTTTGAGATCATTGCTCGGAGATGGGAATTTTAATGGCGGATTCCTTCTGGGTTTTCAGAGGGCTTCGCAGTGGGATGTTCGTCTCAGCATTCAGAGTACTTTTTGGAATTTACTATTTTTAGTAAATTCTATTTTTGGCAGCTTTCCAGTGAGCTCAGGTTGGTTGACTTCCGGCTCCAGTTTGATCAGTTGACTTCATCAGTATTTGCTTCAGGGCCTTTGCGAAAGGATAAGTTAAGTCATTAAATTAAAAAGTCACGTTTTAATTATTATAATTAAACGTTGACCCTTGGCTTAGACTTAATGACTTTATGTTGTGTTTAAAAGGTGGGTCCTTGAGGGTGGCGCCCTCATTGAGAAATAATTTAATATTTACTTAAGTCAGAACAAAGGTTTGAGGGGCGCATATTCCAAAAGATGATATTTAATTAAAATATCAATTATTAATGCCTTGAAGAGAAAGTACGCCTTCTTGAGAAGATGAAAGTTTTGACCTAAAAGCTGTTTTTAGGGTTTCGTGAAGTCAAGCAGAAATTATAAAAAGGGAGTCTTGTGCATCATTTTGGGATCTTGGAAAATACACCGTTATGCTGCCGGATTGAATCTGGATCACTTCGAGGGATGAAGACCTCCTAACCATTGGGCATCTCTTCTCGTTTGTAAGACAACGACTAGTGATGATTCTTAGTTTAGTTGTGATCTTTCATTATTGTGAGTTGTAATCTGCATATTGCATATTAGATTTCTGTTTTGCATATTAGCCATGTCATAGAATTGCTCGTTTGATACAGCAGATTTGCATTTTTACTTGTAACTCAAAAAAGACCAAAAAATAGATTGTGGGTATTGTTCCATTCTATTCTCCTAGGCTAGGCGCCATTGTTTGTAAGTCTGCAGATTTTTTGAAGGTGTATTTAATTTTTAAAGTAAAGTCGACCCTGTCAGCTGGGCCGTACCATTCTCAAGGTCTTGGAAATTGTGCATTTAATATTAGTGGCATTTCAAGTCAGTTTTGTGATTCTAATCTGAGCGCCTCCTTGTTAAAGATGTTTTCCTTCAGTATCTAGTCTTTGGGATCAGTTTCTAGGAAGATCTGATCATTTATATAAATCTGTGTTGCTGGTTTATGAAGAAAAAATACAGTCTTGTTATAACAGCAAACAGGGATCTGCACTTTTGCTCTTGGATGGTCGTTGGGAACTCTTGAAGGCTTCACGGAGACATCATTGAAGATTGCACAGATTTTAAGAGGTTGGATCCGTTCCTTTCATGCAAGTTAAGCTTATTCTTGGCAATCATTGAATGATTCAATATTATTGCAATATTCTTAAGGGCTGATTTGTAATTGGTAGCAAGTAGTCATCTTTCAAATTGTATACTGGCAGTAGTACTGTCGATCATAGATTCTTGCTCAGTCAGATTGTAATGTTCTCTCTTTCAGCATTTTGATAATTGAATGTAATCCAACTCCGCCCTATGGTCGCTACTATCCCATTCTGGGTTAGAAAGCACATCCTGGGTGTTGAGAGTCTTTAGCTTTCAGCAATTTCTTTCAAGCAGTAGATTTTGTATTCAGCATTTTCTTTCGAGCAGTAGATCTTGTAATCACTCCGTCATATGGTCGCCCCTCACTCCGCATTGGATTGGGTAGCACATACTTGACGTTGAGTTCCTTTCTGCAAGTAGAGTAGAAAATCCTCTGACCAATGCTCATCCTCAGCGGTGCCATTCTGGTTAGAGTTGTTTCCTGCACGTTTTGGTTTTCACATCTAACCTTAACGGGTGCACTGTTGTAATTTGTTAACTGTAAAAATCAAAAAAATTGGTTCGGAATATTTCAGTAGTCAATGCCTTGGCCATCTTTCCAAGCACTCGTACACGTAATGGTGAAAGCAATTGCAATGGTGAACACATTCGCAACGTCGACAATGGTGATTAACCTAGTCAAGCAACACGGTGAATGCAAAGCACAAGGAATGTTGGAAGCTTCGTGGATCACGCACGTGCAATAGCGGACGCGGTCAACACATCAGCAGCGGCGACGATGCAGTCGACAAACACGTAAATGACTAGTGTTGGTGTTGCACGTGGACGGCAAGCGCGGTCGGCTAACAGTGATTGCGATCAACATAGTCGACGACACGATAAACGCAAAGCTCGAGAAGGATGAAAATCATCGAAAATGACTAACTCTAGAGCCCACTTCACCCCTGTAGGCCAGGGGTGCCCATGAATTCAAGAGGCCAATTGCAGTTGTTAACAATTGCAAAACCAGTCGTCCTCTTCAGAATTCTGCTAGCTTTGTGATGCATCGTCAAGCAAGTCCATCAGATTCATCAATCACCGGCAAACGAAGGCGGAGACAAAAGATGCTAAAAGCAAGAATCATCAAAGACGACAATCAATCACGAAAAAAGTGCCCCTGTGGCCCAGGGGCGCCCAAGAATAAGACTATCTAGATGTTAGTTTTTGAGTAAGCTTATCTTCAGGTGATCTCCCTGGCATCAACACAACTTTACAAGGAACTTGTTCACCAGTCTATGAGACATATCAAACGATGGCAGCTGTTGATCATTTGAGCACGCAAAACGGAGGGTAAATTAGTAGACATCAAGGCAAAAGCGCCCCTGGCATCATTTTGAGCCACCTGTTGTGGTTTTCAGCAACTGCTTTCTCCAAGGCATCTGCTCAGCATCCTTTCAGCTTCACGATCAATCCAGTTGCAAGCTCACAGGACCTATCAAACATTCAGAAACGAAGAGCAAGTAGAAAACACTAGAAGCAAAGGCAAGATGAAGCACATGAAGAATTGACTAAGTATCAAAGAAAATGCACCTTCCTAAATAGGTGCCCAACTTTTTGGGCAACCAAATGCAATCTTCAAGCTCCGTAACCTCCAAGAAGTCCTTCGTCTTGATCAATCTCAACAATGACACCGTCAACAAATTCAACAGATAAATCAAACATTTGATGACGAAGATCAAACTGGGGTTGTTCGTGAAAGGTTGCAAGGTGAAAATTACAACACAAAAGGCCAAAGGTGCCCCTGCAGGCCAGGGGCGCCCATACTTTTGGGACCTCTAAATCAACTTTCAGAACCTGCGAGGCCAGTCATCCTTTCTGGGACTTAAACTAGTTATCCACTCCATGTTGCAGCACGTTAACAGGAATCATCAATCATTGGGGATCTCAGATCAAAGCACTGAAGGTCAAAATGGAGAAATTGAAAAGCATCCAAGAAACTAAGTTTGGTGAAAAATACACCCTTTTGGGAAAAGGCACCCAAGGATTTGAGGCATCAGATTCAAGTTTTAAGCTTTCCAGCTCCAAAGCACGCCTCTTTAGAGTTGATCCAGCTCTGCAATGGATCTGTCAACAGCACCTCAGGACCAACCAAGCAACTAGAATCAAGGATCGAACAAAGGCACTTCGTCACAAAAAAATGATAAAAAAATGTTTAACTCCTCAACTTGGACGCCTAAAGACAAAATAGACCCAGTTGACTAAAGTTGTCTATTTTGAAAGCCTTTTCATGTCTAAAACGTCCCCAAATTGGTGGAAATCATCTCTGTGAACTCCTGATTAGGCAGATTGACTCCTCAATCAAGTGTTAGCACCTAAACTTGATTGATTCCACATCAAATGCTATTTATCAAGCCTAGGCGTCATTATTCATTATTTCTCTTTGCAGGTTGAAGCTCAAACACAAGAATTTTTCTCTCCAAAGTCATTTGAAGATCTGATAGAGGGCATTCTCAGCATTCTTCATATTTTCAAGAATAAATTGCACAAAAGAACAAATCATCAGGGTTTACATCTCCAGGCGTGATTTTCTTGAAGATTCAGAGAGGCAGTTTATAACTTCCAAACTTCTTCCCCTCTTTTTCTTCTATTCTTGTCTTAGATCTTCTTACATGTCCATGTAAACGGTAGTTATTCACAGATCTAACCTTCTAGGTATGATCAACACAACAATTTCAACAAAACCCACGTGTCAGATTCTTCCAGAAAAAGTAGCCCTACTGCCCCTTTTTTAGGGTTTCCGGAAAAATTCACAATTTCAAAAAACAAAAAAATTGGGTTTGTTCAACTTTGAAGCGCCTACAATACCCATGTGTCAAATTTTTCAAGAATAATAGTGCTTCGCTGCTTCTAAAGCTTCTTCCACGAGAAGTTCTTGCATGTACAATGAAAAGTAACCTTTTGGAATTTCTGATGTTCTGGGTTCATTCATAAAATTATTCCCAACAAAACCCACGTCTCAAAAATTTTCATAAAAAGTACTTCTCGGCAAGGCTATTTCTTTTAGGAGTTGTAGAAAATTTGTCCAAATAGTATCGTTTGCCCAGTCAATCTTCCAGGTTTTCAGAATGCAATTCTCTCAGGTAGAATACAAGACCAAAACAGTCTTACTCCATGATTTCTTGAAAACAGTAGACACTGATCTGCATCGAGCACACCCAGAGGTCGATTTGGATAGATTGACAGGCATAAACACTCAAAGTCCGCAGGTTCCATATGGTTTCACCTCATATATCTGATAGCCTTCCAAGGCCAGTTTAGAGGGCTAAATACCATTGGAGCTCTACGTGTGCATTTCTCACAGCCAGAGTGTTCGCAATCAAACTTAGCGGTTTCATCATACAACACTCTTTCATTGAGAAGAATCAAGAAAAGCGTCAAAAGCGCAAAGCTGCAGGAGAGACAAAGGCCATCACTCCAGTTACAGAGCCGCCAGTGTTACCAGTCAATGAACTGCCAGTTTAAGTGTGCAGATATTTCCAGGATTTCTCAAAGTTGCTGACAAGTAGTGAATTGACAGTTAAGGCATGTGATGATCTCCAAATGATGAGGCAATTAACTGTTTCTTGGAGGGGATGATTGCTGAGGGAGGCAACCAATGAACTGCCAGTTAGGACGTTCCACCCATCCAAAAATGGCATTAGACATAGTAGTTAACTTGATGCTTCTTTCCAAGTTAACTCACTGTCCCACTAATTGTGCATGTCTATTTTGGAGACACCTTTGTATATTGGAGTTATGTTTTAGTTTAGAATCAGTTAACTGAAGTAGACTTTCCAGTTAACTGTTAGGTTACCTACTTTTAGACATAGGAATAAATCTTGCAAATTGGCAAGAACTCATTGTTAACTCATGGAGACTTTAAGGTTGCCTACTCCTTCGAGCTTCTATAAATAAGAGCCTTTGCTCATTATTTTGTAACTTTACTTCACAGCAGCAAAACGCTGAGCTCAAAAGCCTTAGACTTTGTTCGCTTAGTATATGTTCTTGAATCGTATTTGTTATAGCTAAACGTTGAGCACAACTTGCTTTCTTTCTATTCAAATAGGTGTGTTCAATCTATGTTCATGTATTATTGGTTGATTGCTTGTTGTGTGACTGTCTCTTTCACACAAGTTATTGTCCCAAAGTGTAATCTTTGATCGAAGTTGAGATAATAAATTAGGAGAGCCACGTACCTTTGATCCAAAAGTCTCAAAATCTGTCATTGTATGTTGTTCCAAATAATCTTTCTTTCAATCTACACCTCGGAAAGAGCACTGTGCTTCCTTGGGAAATTAGAGAGTAGGATTATCATTATATGTTGTTTCTAGTAGTCTACATTTCAGCCTACACCTCGGAAAGAGCACTGCACCTCCTTGGGAATCCTGAGATCTAGCCTACCGTTTGATGATTACTTGCATGATTTCTATTTCGGCGTAAATTTGGAAGTTCAGAGCCTTCGAATGCATTTTGAGAGACAGTTCGTCTAAGTGATTGAACCATTCCCAAATAGCTCCTATATTCTCTTGCTTTGTTTTTCTTGAGGAAATAGGATAGATTAAAAGTTAGCCTAGTTGTAGTTAAGATCTGTAGAAACCAGAGAAAACCTTAGTTGCAACGCATTGTGTTTTATCACCCTTGTGCTCTGCCGCTAAGTAAAAAGATAGGAACTTAGTTCACTTTACTTTTATGCAACCATCAGCAAAAGAGGGAGCTTCCCCTCCTAATTTGAAGAGCAATTAATTTTGTGCATAGCTATCTGTTTCCAATAAGCACTCGAGAGGTGCTAATTGAAACACGAACATGATTATTACAATGCTCAGAAAAGTGACAATTCAAACCCTTATAACTGCCCAGAAATTTTCAGAATTAAATATCAGACATTTCCATGAAATAAGTGTGCAGATTTCATACCAAAATATTCCAGATTTGGGTCAGAATCTTTTCTAACCCTAGCCGACCCTCCAAAAGTGATGTTGGGGTCCCAAAATGACCAGCAATAAGTCTGAAATTGATGCTCTTTAGCAGCTGTCCACAAGAAACTTGGGAATGGATGATTTGCAGCAGTGAATGTTCCCAGATCTGAGTATCCAGCACTGATATTCTCCTCGATTTTGGCCTCCAAACCTGATAAATTCTTGTAGCCCAAATAAACAATGTGCTAGGGTTTCACAAACCGAAGTTCTTCCACCAAAACACTCTTTCGACTAGGGAGAGCCCGTATGTCTCACCAAAATCAGGGATAGTTAAGGGTTTCAATCCTCAAGCCAAGTTGCAGCAGTAATAAGTCGAAAAATTCATCACATAGTGGTTAGTGCCTCAAAATGAGCCTTTAGGGTGTTATATAACATCTCTTAACAATACGACTTAATCTCCACCCTCCATCTTAACCTTTTTAATCCAAGGGCTCACAATAAAACCCAAAAATCTGTTCTTATCAGCTCCTAGAAGCCGGACGCCCCCCTTAGGCAATTTATCACATGTTTTTAAGATGTCTCTTAAGTACATAAAAATGGGCCAATTTAAGTCCCATGGCTAGGCATCACTTTAAGTTTCCTAAAAAGACATTCCCAACTTAAAATAACTTAAGTTCCCTTAAAATAACTTAAGTTCACTTAAGTTGCATCAAAAGACATGCACTCAACTTAAAATTAGAATTTAGAACAAGCCAAGGACTTCATTTCTTATCCAATGACACTCTACGTCGTCTTCCTCTTGGGTAAACCAAGGAAAGGACATCCAATCTGCTGCTAATCATCTTGATTTGAGTTGGGGACATTGCATACCACAATGAAGCCTCCCATATAATAATAATCTACCTTATCAACTATCATTAATATTACCATCAGTGCCTACTATTACACAACCGACATCTTCCATTACTTGTTTATAAGGTAGATTGTCATTATATGGGATGCTTTGTTGTGGTAGTGGATATGCAAAGCCACCCCTGCCATTGCTGTCACTGTGGTTGTGAAAATTGAGGTTGTTGGGAAAACTGAGGCTGTTGGGATGTGTATGACCATGTTTGACTATATGGTTGTAGAGGTGGTGGTCCATAATGCTGCCACCTTCCATACTAGCTAGGTTTTGTAGAATAGAGTTGAATAGGATAAAATTTTTGATAATGTGAATAATCATTCTGAGGATCATAGCTCATACTTGAATTTTGTGCCAGCCTAGGTTGCCTGGTTGGATGATGTTGAGCCACAAAAGAAACTCCTTTCTTTAGCTCTAGATCCCCTTCAGGCAAAGGCTTTAAAGAAGTGGTTCTGCTTGGTTCTTCTAGATTGCATATTTTAGTTTTTCAAATAGACATTGATCAATAGAATGTCGTGTGCAACATAAAGGACATAACACCAGCTAATCGTTGTCTTCATCTTCTTGTCTTTTCCTGGCATACAATGTGTCAAGTTTGTTTCCCTATGCGGTTTAGAATATCTGTTTTGAGATCCTCCAACAAATTCCTATCTCCTGCTTAGTAAATCTTGTAGTAGCACGAAAAGCTTGGCCACCAAGGCCAGGACAGGTTCTTTCTTGTTCATAAGAGAACAAGAATAATTTCTTCAAATTTCACAAAACTCTTAAAAGGTTAACTTTGATACATCACTTACACCAATGAGATTGAGTGTATTTGTACACTCGTCTTGAATTTCTTACAAGATCATTATAATTGAATCAGGTTTGAGTTTGTGTTGTTAGGAGTACTGTTGACTGAACAAAAATTGCTCTAGATAATCTTGGAGTGTCTCATCTTCTCGATTTCATGATGCATATTTTTGCCTTACAATAATCTTGATACTTATGAAGGAATTTGAAACACATCTTTCCATGAGTCAATTGTGTTCTATTCCAGTCCCATGAACCATCTTAAAGCAACATCCTTCAAAGTGGTTGGAAACAGTTTTAATTGTCGGGTATGATAATCATAGGTACAACAAAGCACATCAAACTCAAAAATAGACATATCAGGATCTTCGGTACTGACCATGAAAAACAAGTAGAATGTAGAATGCTTTTCATGTGGTCTTCATTCTTAGAAAATGTAATGGGAAACTCAAAAGTTATGGGATCATTATTTTCCAAAGCTCTGCGAGCATTATGCTCAGCTTGTCATCCGTTGCCTCCTATATTTTCTTATACAATTGTTGATTCTGTCCATGTTGTCTAATGAGTTTTAAATGAAGATTGCTGAGCCCTGTATTGCCTTGTTGGGGTCTTCTAAGCACTTTCCTTTTGGGTTGCATAGGATGGATGAAAAGTAGCTATAAAATCAGGTGCTACTGAGCTTAGTGGCTTCTACAACAGATTGAATGATGGCTCAGCTTCACTAAGCTTCTCTTTTGCAAATGGAGAAGTGGTGTAAACTAGAGAAGTAGGGATGTTAGATTCATACCTGTATCTAGATGATTGCTAAACTCCAACTTTAAACAAATCTGGCTCACCTTGTGTTGCTTGTATGTGAGTTGTTCTTGACCTCAAGGCTTTTGTAGTAGTGCTTCTTTTTGTTGCTCCTACGCCACAACCACGATTAGTATAAGCTTTGTCTATTGGCAGAAATCTACCTTTATTTTGATGCTTATGATTCATGCATCTATATTGAGTTAAATTAAATAGATGTTCAGGAATAAAACTAGGCAATGTCGGCTATTGATCAAACCTTATTACTGAGATACTGGTCCTATTGTAAACTTTGTAGTTTGTAGATCCTTGACACCGTCTTTGGCATCAGTGCCAAAATGATGGGTTTTGAAGGGATAGAATTTTCTAAGGGAGTTTCCCAACCAATGTGCAACGCAAATAGATAAATTGATCAATCAAAATGCAACTCAAATGGTCAACTTGACTATTTGAGATGCACTCAACTGATTAATTTAACTAAATGAAATGTAATTTGACTAAAAATGACTTAAATTTTTTAAAAGACTACATTCTTGGTAACTCAAATGTTGAACCTTGGAGATGTAAATTGATGAGTGTGTAGTGGCAATTCTATGCTGGGAGCTTCAAGTACTCTGTTTAGGAACCTATATGAAAATGCAATTCTATTTGAGAGAAATAAAGTGTAAGGACATAAAAACTCTCTTAACTAACACATGTGGGATTAATCACAACAGAATATTCTTCTATTCAAACCATTCAATTATCAATCCAATCCAGCAAATGAAATATTTAAACAATCCATTCCAAAAGATAAGTAAACCACATTGCATAATGTAAATAAACATAAAAGAATAAACAAATGGAGAAGAATTTGAAGTTTGGTTCAGCCATTTCATTGGGCCCTTTCTCTCCAACAAAACCACCTCTCTTGTTCTGCAACTGCTACTTAAATGTAATTCAGTCGGCAGTAAACAGTAACAAGAAATATCCCACAGAAATCAAAGTGCAGAATTATATTATTATCACATTGTCTTCTACATGGCTGCAAGACAATATTTATATAATGAATGCCTTATACAATAATAGAATAAAAGAAGTTTACCGATCCCTTAAATTTAGGGAGAAATTTTAGCTAAAATATGTAAAAAAATGGATCAAAAGATGATATAATGCCAACTCATCTGGAAAATGCTGCCATCTGTGTAGCTAGTCCCATGCCATCAAACTATAATTGCCTAATTGCTTGCCAATTGCTGGGTAATGGTTAACAAAGTCTGCTGGGTAATGGCTGATGAAATCCACAAGTAGAGGGGCTGACAAAGTTTGCAGGTCAGTGACGGACAAAGTTCACAAGCTAATGGCTGATGAAGTCCATCATAGACCCAAAAATGTTGCTGAAGCACACCACATTTCCATCCAAAGCCTTTACGCACCACTAAGCACATTTCTGCATCATATAAAAAATTGGCTGGTGAAGTGTAGAACACAGCAAGTTGAGTAACTTGGTGATATTTAATAATCACCTATTTCTTATTTATCTTCCTTAAAAACCAAAGTAATATTAACTATTATATTTGCAAACAAGGTTGGCCAGAAATAGAGATTTTATAATGGAAATATAGAGAAAAGAAGCAGGAAATGAATGAAAAGAATATGCCAAAACTGTCTAATTCTGAGGGCCATCAATACATACACATGCACACATATACATGTTTTTATGTGTGTGTGTGTGTAAATACCTTCACTTACATACATAATACATACACATATTCACAGACATACATACCTGCACATGTGTGCACACACACACATACATCACAAATCCTAAAAATAGTGAACTTCATGTAATATTAGATCAAACTTCTTTTTGGAGAAAATATCTGAAATAAGAATGACCCAAAGGTTAATATGATGGATCTTTCTCCCCCACCCATTGGTGGCTTGTTCTCCAAACAAACAAAAGAGTTGTCCTTTCACATTTGATCCTAACCAGCCTGAAACTTTGCTTCAAGTCCCTGCACTTTGCATGGGGACTTTTGATGAAACGTTTGAGTTAATGATATGCCGATCATTTGCATTTGAATCCTTCAGTCACATTTTGATTACTTATTCCGTGATGATAACTTCCTCTTTACTGCATCAACTTGTCATAGGGTTTTAGGATACATCTCGATCAACTTAGCTGATATATCTGAAAATACTATATCTGCTCCACCATCCTTCATGGATGGTATTGGAAATTACCCCAAAATCCCTGCAAAAATCAGAAAAACATGCCTTGAATCATCCACAAACAGCAGATAGGAAGTTTTTGGTGAAGTTTGAAAGGAGATCATCCTTGATGTATAGGCACTGGATACTTTTCTTTCTTGCTTTAAAACTCAGTTGTTTGATTTCATCTAACTGAAAACAATAGGTGGAACTTCCTAGTGGCCTTGCCACACAAAAGTTGTGCTTGGGAGGAAATATAAGTGACATATTCATTATAAAAGTGCATCTTTGTCTGTTAAACCTCTTTTAGCCTTGGGTGGAATTTCATAAGGTGTTTGCCCTATTTTATGACTTTGGGTGGAATTTTGAGATGGCAATGCCAAGTTTTGGCTTATTTTTCTCCTTCAATGCTGGCTCTAATCACTTAATGCTTTGCCACTTTTTAGAAACCTCGGTGGAGTTTATCCCTGGCATTGCCATTACAAAAAGGTGCTAATTTTATGAGTTTAAAACCCATTTCAGGCTCGGCATGCTTTACTAAGGTATCTGCCACCTTTTGGCACATTTTCATAACACTCCTGCCCTCTTTTTATCACCTGGGCTTGCTTTTACACGCTTTTACATCATTTTTTCCACTTTTAGGAAGGATGGAAGAGTTTTGGAAGGTTTGAGCCATGTTTTTCAAGTGCCAGGCAGAAATTTGAGAGGGAAATGCAACTCCAAAATGGTACCAAAGTCTTCTTTTCATTACCTTTTAGTTCTATGAGTCAATCACTTAGGACTGCCACTTTGCTCATGAGTACGTGCAGTTTTCTTAAACTGTTGCCACCTTCAAATGGTGCCTGACTTAAGATGGCCAGGTTTTATAGTTCATTTTCCACTTTTAAGTTCTAGGTGCACACTCGTCACTCACTTGCCATCTTTTTTTTTCTCTTTTCTTGGATGATTACTGAATAATCCTTAGGCTTTTGCCCTGCTTGCTGTTCTTACATGCCTCTGATCTATTCTTCCAATTGACTTGGATTTGATTGTAAACTTGAGGATTAACTGACAACAGACTGACATAAAGAGTTCTGAAAACCAAGTTTCATAGGGCTACCGACAGATTGTCTATCTTTCCCAAGCAATCAATTTTCATCATTGAGAATAGGTTGGGATGAGTAAGCATCCTCCATAAGTTGTTTGAATCTCCATCTTCCAGATTACCATATAATATAAATTAACATTATCTTGTGAATGAGAAGAAACCAACACAATGTAAAGGGCAAACATCATGCTTGTTTGATAGGAATCTCTTGCATGCAAATTACTGCGTAATGTTAGGCATTTTATTTGTAGTGCTATATTAATTTTCATTATTCTGTGTGGTGACATATTCTCAATTAAGATTTCAGAAATCAAGTATGTGCTCTTTGTTCACTTAATTAAACAAACCTTGTTATTGTCACAGACTGACCATTATTTAACAGTGCTGAATATCTAATGTCGTGGCTCTTTCTTTTCAGGTCACGGTGATAACATGGGTCATAGGTTTCTGTATTATATTAGTGAACATGTTCTATTTAGCCGTTGGATTTTTCCATTGGATTATAAGTACTACACTGTCAAGATCAAGTGTTATATTCCTTGGGACTCTTGGCATTGGCGCTTTTATTGCATATATTGGTTTTACATTGTATTTGGCACTGAGGACAGATAGGGCGGAGACTTACAACTCACCTGAATTTGTGGAAGCAATCATGAATGAACTTGACGAAAGCATTGTAAATGGAATTGAGGGAAAGCCTTTAGTAGTGCTCTCTCATGATGATAAAAATGGGGAGCTTCCAAATTAGTGCTTGATTTTGGATTAATAGATTAGGTTCTCAGAATTTATTGCTGATTTGATTACTCATTATTCTTTGTCCAATAGATGATTGGCAATGTGTGAATTTTATCTTTGATTTGAATTTTATTATATTTACAATTAGGATAGGTAATTCTTTTAGAATGATGACCCTAGCTCGATGTGTTTGAGTCATTGCAAGAAATGATGTGGGGCCCATCACAAAGTTTTTGGTTTCTTGTTCTAAAGTGTTGTATAGAATCTCATATTTAGTGATACGAATAGTATTGAAAAAGAACCCCAAATGAACATGTGATAACTAGAAGAAACTTTGGTGACACCCATACATAATCTCCCGGAAGCTTGTACCCGGGCCCTTGTTGAGTCTTGAAACACGTCCGCCTCAAAAATATGTATGGGTAAGTTCCGAGATCTAAGGAAACTTCAATGGATGTCTCTTAGTGTTTATACATCTCTCAAAAATGATCCTGTTGGGAATTTTTCCTCTAGGCCTAATAACTAGCTTAAGAGAATTAAATGAAATAATCATGAAAATTTAAGTTTTCTACCATAGAATTTTCGTATCAAATTATGAAAAGGCTAAATATGTCATTGTGTCATTGTACAGAAATTAATTGATTGTAATGGGAAAGAGGGGCACTCCATGCTAGTCACTTACGAATTTTATATAGTCATTAGCTTTTGCAAATTTAAACCTTAAAGATTTATTCAACAATAGCTAGCAATATAGTTTATGTAGAATTACCACATACGATGAAGTGTAAGAGCAATCTAATTATATTAGACTTTTCTAGATGTACGATCTCTACAACATGGAGGAGAGTCAATTACCTTAAGAATCCTACATGGAGATTAAGGGTTTCCGAGTTGATCTTATTTAAGCTCTCTTTAGTCAGCTTATTTTCTAATCCGACCGTTTTATTTAGTGTACAGTGTCAATGCGGGTCCTTCATGTATTATTCAATGCTTACAAAATAGTTCAAATCTATGCCAGTTCCTCATGCACCGAAACAATTGGGAAGAAACCAAAATTAATACAAGATATTCACATAATACATGCTTTTGGTAACACGCTTGAAAAGCTTACCTTGAGAAGATTGATAACACAAAAAGTCAGAATATATTCACTTTTGAATGTAAACTTTTGCATCACTTAACATTCAAATTTGAGTGTAAATTTTATTCAATCATTACAAAAAATTGTTGGAATTTATGCGTTATGCATCAGATTATGTTGTCTTATAATGCAATCAAGATATAAAAAAAATAATAACGATAATTTTGCATCAACATGACCAACTTGTATTTTAAAGGATATGCTTTTTATCAAGGGAGATAGGAACAGGGACAGTGCACATCATAGTTGACGATGCATGCTATAATCTTGAATTGTCTATCACAATTTTAAAGCCAATCAATGCGATTTAGCCGAAGGGACAGCCACAATATTGCTGCAATAAATAATAAAAGGCCAATGCTGCTACTGTTTCATTAAGGTGTTTTACTTAATTATTTACAAACTTTTATGCCACTTAACTGCTGTTTTGCTTAAAATCTAAGAATGTTTCAGTTCACCAGTCAAACCTTAAAGAAGGCAAAGAAATAATATAATTTTGCTTAAAATAAAAAATGTTTTCCAATAAATAAATAATAATGACATTAGGTTTATCATTCCACCCATTTATATAAGCATTAAACATTGAAGAAAATAGCTTAAACTCATTTTATTGTTGTCCATAAAAACAGTTATGTATCAGTGATAGTTACACATGAGAAATTATTTTGATTGTGCTTAAAAATACAGTTTATGCCATGCATGCATGCATTGTGGATGAAACATATTCTTAGAAAATGTAATGTCCCCTTCCGAAAAGTAGCTGGAAGTGTTTGTTTAGCCTATTTTATTTTTAGAATAAATTAAATTAATTAATTTAAAGTTGTCTTGGAACAAAGTACATTTTATGGATAACTTTATTTTAATTAATTTAATAAAGTGACTTAAGTGAAAATTAAAGAAATATTAAGTCACTTTATTATTGAGCTTTAATGAAATATTTTAGGTGAATTTAAAAGGTCGTTTGAAAAAATATAAAGGAGAATCTAGGAGCTCATTTGCTCATGTTGGTTATTTTTCTCTATTGTGAAATTGAAGCTTCTTGTTGGGGCAAAACCTTAGGATGAAAACATATGGGAAATTAGTTTTGGTGGTGAGATATCCTCCCTAGCCAATTGCAGGTGGAATTATTCAAGTTCCACGTTGGGATTAAACGATTGGATAATCTATGAGGTCTTGTCAAGCAAGACAAATTATTAGTAATATTTGCAAATATTGTTGAAGGGAAAGTTAAACGCCAAGCTTGAGGAGATCATTATATTACTAAATATTGGACACCTTTATTTAGGGTGTTGTTGGGTTGATTATCTAATTGTTGGGCATGGGGTTAAATTTGATGAATATCATTTCTTTTTTAACGTAAAACTCCATTTTCAGGCAAGTCATATTCATGGTTGGGCATGAGGTTTCTCTCTTTCTAGGCGAATGTATCCCTTGCTTGGCATGAGGGTTGAAGGTAGGTTTTATTGTGTTGAAGATTCTCCATGGTTGATCGATTTCATTTCCTATATTGAGGCACCAAATAGACAAGGATATTGTGGGTTTTGTGATGATATATGTTGGGCAATAAATTATGAAAGGTTGACATGTTATGGGAACAAGTTGAGAAAGGACGTAGGGAAGATTGGAGTAGCCAAGAGTGTTGGTCGGTTCCTATATAGGTAGCAAAAACATCTTGAAAGCTAGACAACAGAGTTAGAGTGGCAAGACATCATCATAGTCCCTTATTTGTGTTGGTGCTTAAGGTCAGATTGTATGACTGTCGAATTCCTATTTAGAACAACAAATTGTAGTTAACTTATTTGTTCATGAAAGTTCTAGAATTAATGGTAAATGTTTGATATATTTCTTAAATGTGAATGCATTGTGAAAATCATTTGAAAACCTTTACTCAAAACGTCACAAAATTAGAAAACTTTTCAAGCAAAATGCATATGATTTGTTTGTCAAAATGTTGATTATTAAAATTTTGGGAAAAGTGAAAATTTGGCCATAGAAAATTGGATTGGGTTTTTATAGTGGTACCAGAGCCATTGATTTTGCTAGCCTATAGGGTTCTAAAACTTGTGGTATGATTGAAATTAATTTATGAATCTATAAGATAGAGAATATATCACAATAGGAATGAACAACATAATCCAAGTAACATGCAAAATTTTGAATGATTTGGCAAGAGGACAACAGTTCATATAGTTAATGACTCAAATAATGCAAACTATCAATACCCATAACAATAACATAGGTAACAATGGCAATGGCAATAATGGAAATACAAGTGAAGGGCATAATGACACCAATGGCAACAAAGGAGAAGCAAGTAATACTAATGATTTAATAAACAACTCCAAGGAAGCTAGAATAACTACACATATGCCCTTAATGCCTAACTTCATAGAGGCACCAACTAGAGGACAACCAGGACAACATGAGATTGGTGAAGGGTTCACAAATTATTTGAGAGAGTACCAATTATTGGGAGAGGAATTCCATGCAACTACGTCCTTAGCTGATTTTTGCTAGGTTAAGTACATGAACAGGCCTTGAGGAGATAGGGGACATGGTTCTAATTATGATTTATAGTGTAAGGTGATCAAATTGATTATTGCTAAATTATTTTTGGATTTTGATTGTGTAAGTTTTTTTGCATCTATAATCTTATTTATAAAATTTGTAACTATAATATTGTGTGTTAAATTTATATTCCCATATTTATAACTATAATATATATTTAGCTATTATATATTTAATAGATTCTCTTTGATGTATATATATATATATATATATATATATATATATATATATATATATATATATATATATATATATATATATATATATATATATATATATATGTTTTTAGCTTTAGTATTTTCATCTATAGGTATGTTTATTCTATATAAAATATGTAACTATATATTTATTTTCCTTTTTACATTTATATGTGCATGCTTTTGCATAAAATAATTTGCATTTATATGTATATATTATATGATTTTTTATGTATATATATTTTAATTTTTTTAACGCCCATTTGCATTTATGCAACTATATGTTGGATCTATAACATAAATATGTAACTATTTAGATATATAGTTTAGTGTTTAGGTATTTAAGTATTCTCTTTGCAATTAATACAAACTTGAAAGAAATGTGGAATTGGGTAAAAAGTAAAATTGATAAGAAACTTAATAATTGGAATAAATAATATATGTCCCTACTTCAGAGAATTCAAGTATGTCAAATTATCTCATCTTATACTTTGTATTATTCCTCAGTATGGCTATTTTTTAGCTATCAACTCAAAGAAATACAAAAGAAAATTAGGTTGTTTCTTTGGTCAGACGATAAAGGAAATAAAAAGAAGCATGCCATCAGTTGGGACTCGTGCTACTTAAATAAAGAAAATAGGGGAATCGGTCTAAAAGAGTTACAAAAGCAACATGTGGCACTTGATGTCAAATAGATTATTAAAGCAATGGTTGGAAACAAACCATGAAAGATTTTGGTTAGAAATATTATACTAAATGTTGTACCAAAAAAAATGGAAATCAATCCCTTTATGTGATCTGTTGTTAGGAATTTTTCTTGTTGCTCCTAATGGATCTAATGTATTCAAAACCATTTGGAAGGCTTGGGAGAAAATAAAAAATCTTATAATTAAAGATGGAATGAATAACAAAGATCAAAATAAAATTTGTCTCAAGAGTTCAATTTGGTGGAACTTGAAACATAATGATAAGCCTCTTGCATTAATCCAAGGATGTTCAACAAGAACATGGGGTAGAAAAGGTATAAACTATTTCAAAGGCGTTTTATGTAATGTGAACCTTAAGTCTTGGCCTTCTCTAAGAAATGAGTATGATCTACCCCCTACACAATGGAGAAAATACTCATTGCTGCGAGAATCAAGCAAAACTTTATTTTTCCATGTCAAGTTAAGCTTTTGTTGTGAGAAAGATCGCTTTGAACCCTTGGTTGATTATAGTTGGAAGGATGACACATAATTGTCTAATCTAAAACCAAAAACCATCTACAAGACTTTGTGCGAATCAAAATCAATATTAGAGCATGTAAATAAATGCTCGAACCTTAAAGAAGGTGAAAAAAAGTGGAATTATTTTTTTAATTAGAACTGGAACAATGTAGTTGAACCAAAGAAAACATGTTTTAAATGGATGTTGTTATTACAAAAATTTCCATATTCTAAATGTGAAAATTTGTTATCTGTGTAGAAAGCCTAGAAATGTTGCTCATATTTTTTTGGTTGTTTTTTGTAAAAGAAGTATGGTATATGTTTTGTGCAGATCTAGGGGGTTGTGGGGAATTAGACAAAATTAAGGAACAAGAAATTTTATTTGGGAAAATAAATGGTGTTGAAAAATCTGTGAATATGTTCTGGCTGATTTTATCTATTAAAATATTGTAGTTTTTATGGAAAGCAAGAAATCAGGAAAAATATCAAGGCAAAAAGAGAGTACTTATTGAGTCTTCTAGAAGACTCATATTTTACAACATGTCTGTGCAAGTAATAGTGACTATGGAGATCACAAAGGAAAAAATTGTAAAGCTAATGAAAAATGAGAACATAGAAGTCAACAAAAAGGAAATTAAATATGTGAGACACTGGATGTTTAATACCGAGGACAACATTCCCTTTAGAGAAAACTACTTGAGCATCCAAAGAAAATATAACAAAAAATACTGTTTGGAAACCTTGAAGAAAGACCTTGGTCTTCAAGGAGGTCTAAGATTTCATGCAAACTAGGATGAGGACATGATGATAGAAGTGGTGAGATCTAACTCAGACTTATCAAATATTGTTCCACCTTTGGGCTATTTTGATATGGATACTTGTAGTGAAAGCAATTTTTTTTGTAATGCATCTTTTTAGAAAAACTATGGAAATATGATACATAATATAAAATGTGTAAGGTAGTGCAATTATGTTAGAAGGTGGTGCACACATATAATATAGAGAAACTATAAAATAGTGCGATTTTGACCTTGCATGGTAGATTTAAATCCGATACATAATGTAAAAATTTGATGTACATTCTTTTTACTATTGTTATACTATTGTGTGAGGGGAAAAACAGTAGAGTCTAAATAAGAGAAATGCAAATGAAATAGAATCTAATCTAAATAAAAAAAAATTAATCTAGATCTATTCTTACACTCATGAAATGACTTTCTAAGCTATTGAATTCACAATTGAAATCCTATGATTATCACAATGAAATTCAAAGCAAAAGCAAAGGTTACCATCCCATGTTGGAGTGTATTTGCATGATGTCAGATTGTTCATATCACTGTGAAGCCTCCATTGTTGCATGCGAGAAGCTTTGATGCGATGCGTGTGTTGGTTGATCAAAGGTGTGTTGAAGCTTTGTTAATGGCGATTTAGGAATATTGGCAGTACTTCGTTGTGAAAAGGATGTTGATTCTTTGATCCTTTCTTTGTGAGGAAAGAAGTTTGTGATATAGAATTTGTGATTTAAAATTGATGATCAGGATTAAACAATGTTGAATCAAGATCAATGGTTGAAAGATGTTGAGAGGATTTAGACATGAATAATCTGTGCAAAATAGATTACACAATCAGTGTGATTGAAGAAATGGTGTTGGGCAATTTGTGAAATTGATGAAATAGGTGGAGCAATTCATAAAATTGAAGAAATCTTGTTGAGCCTTCAATGGGATCGAGGAAATTATGTAGAGTGATTTGTGAGATTGAAGAAAGTTGGTGAGGGAATCATATTGAGAGCAATTTGCTCAAATTTGGTGAGGATAATTCAATTAATTAATCCTTTTTGGAGTTGAACGTGCAAATCAAGTTTGACTTTTGCAAATCGAGTTGTATTAGTTTGATTTGATTTTTTATGATAATTGAATAGTTTAATTCAATTTATTCAAATTTGGAGGGAAAGTGAGTTAATTAAATTATTATGTTTTAATAATTCAATCGACTTAGGGGAATAAAGTGATTTAGTGATGTAATTAAATAATTGTTGTTATTTAACTAATCATGAGGAATAACGTTAGATTAGGACTTTATTAAATAAATTAAATTTATTTAATTGGTTGAAATTGATGAAAAGGTGAATTAATTAAATAATGTTGTATTACTCAATTAATAGCAGAAATAGGGTTTTAGATTTTTATTAAATAAATGTAATTTATTTAATTAGTCAAAATTAATGAAAAAGTGAATTAATTAAATAATGTCTTATTATTCAATTAATAGCAAAAATTAGGGTTTTGGATGCAATTGATGTGAAATGTAGTAATATTTGATGATAATGATGTTGATGATGTGAAAATTTCATTTAGGGTGTGTGTAGAAACCCCTATTCTCACCGATCTCTGAAACTGTTTGTTTTTTTATTATTTTTGACGTTTTGGGTTTTTTTGTGGTTTTTGTGCATAAAGAGGAATAATGCGATTTTGCAAGAATTTACTAATAAATTCAAATAAAATATTACAATGCCAATAATGACAAAAAATACATAATCAAATGATGCCATTCAATTTATTATCTTTCTAAATTGATTACAGATAAGATCTGGTAACATGCAAAGCAAAAAGCAACAATATTATTGAAGAAAACTTGATTGTTGCAGCAGCCTGATTAAGCATATGAAATGGTACGGCTGTCATAAGTTTCCACTTCTCCCTCTGTCAGACGCTTGGAAAATGATCCAGATGCATAGGCGCCCAGGTGTGTGAAGTCAGAAGACCAAAAAGGTAGGCGATTTTCCCTAGATAAAAAGTAAGGCCCTTTTGAAGATGGTACGACCTGACAGCAGAAAGGTACGGCTCTATAATAGCAGCAAAGAAATCCGTATGGCCTTTAATGAGATGCCAGATGAGAAAGCATAGATAGGCACCCCTGAATATTGCACTGCCTGATAACTGCCGGATCCAAACCCTGAATATAAACTCTGAATAATCTCTATGATAACCTCTGAATGAGACTACCTCTCTGAAAGCAATAAATCAGCTGGTATTTCACAGCCTCTGAACTGCAACACTGAAGATGGCTCGTTCTCCAATGCCTATAGACAACTAAAACCCTTGGCTTCGTTCTCCGAAAGAAGACTTGATCAAAAATTGATTTCATAACACAATGAGCTCCTTTCAATGAAAATTCTTTATATTTCTCAAGAAGTCGACTTCTCTCCAAAAAAGCAATCATTTAAATAAAATTGGATTTTCACTTTTAATTATTCCAAAGTTGGACGCCTCTTTTTAATTAAAAGATTAATTAAAAATGGTCCCCTTCTCAATGATGGTCGACCCCTTTAAAAATTCACTTAAGTTATAATATTAAATAATATTATAACTTTATAATATAAGCTCCAGATAATTAATATTTAATTTAACAATTAAAATATTAATATCTCCCTCAAAAAATGTCTGATTCACGAACCGTCTGAAGCTGGTGAATAAGTGAGTGATTCTGCACATGACCAAACCATACTGCTAAAAATAGCAGGGGTGCTCCGCTGAATGCCAAATACTACTAAAAATAGCAAGTCGGGCAAAAGACGTCTGAATGAGCCCGAACGAAAGCCAACTGGTAAATCCTGACAATTCCAAAGCCAAGCCAAGCTCCATCAAGACCCTCTATCCATCCTATCAGCCTACGAGGGTCGCATAATAGGCTAATCATAAGCTCTGAGTGATGTCAACTGGAAGGGGACATGACAATCTGCCCCTCCTGAAATTGCTTGTCCTCAAGCAATCTCAACTCCGGATGCTACAAAATATCCTTGCTCTCCCACGTAGCATCCTCCACTGGCAAATCTCTCCATTTCACCAAATATTCCCTGATAGTCCTCCTACGCAACTGTCTCTCTCTGTACTCTAGGATAGACTCAGGTACTAAAACCAACTTTCCCTCGTCATCTAAGGGAGGTAAAACTGTTGAAGGCACCACACGGTGTCCCAACGCCTTCTTGAGACGTGACATGTGAAAAACATTGTGGACCTTGCTATCCGCCGGAAGCTCTAGCTCATAAGCCACCTCTCCAACACACCTCAGAATCCTGAAAGGACCATAATATCGTGGCTTAAGCTTCTCTGAACCACTCTTCCTAAGAGTAGACTAACGGTAGGGTTGCAGCATAAGATAAACCATGTCACCCACCTCAAAAGACCTCTTTGTCCTCTTCTGATCTACGTACTGCTTCTGCTGATTCTGTGCCTTAGCAATATTCTCCTTGAGAGCCCTCATAGTGTCCTGACTCTCCTGCAACAAATCGCCAGCACTCGGCACTCTACTGTCACTCAGTAGCAAATCCAGAAAGCTTGGCGCCTCGTAACCGTACAACGCCATGAAAGGGGACATCTGAATGGTCATGTGGAATGTAGTGTTGTAGCAATACTCGCACAAATAAATCCACTTGACCCACGCCTTTTGCTGCCCTGCAATGTAGTTCCTGAGGTAACCTTCCACCCACTTGTTCACTATCTCCATCTGACCATCAGTCTGTGGGTGGTAACTGGTGCCCGGAGTAAGCTCGATCCCACAAAGTCTGAACACCTCCTGCCAGAAGTGACTCAAGAACTGACTATCCCTGTCGCTGACTATACTCTGAGGCAACCCATGTAGTCTGAAAACCTCACGGAAGAAGACCTCTACTACCTGTGTAGCTGTGTAAGTGGTGGTGATCAGAAAGAAGTGGGCATACTTCATTAGCCGATCCACAACTACATATATACAATCTCGTCCTTGGGCTTTAGGCAAGCCCGTAATAAAATCCATCTATAGGCATTCCCACTTCCTATCAGGAATCGGAAGTGGCTGCAATAATCCTGCCGGATAGGTGTTCTCCTGCTTGTTCTGCTGACAAACAGGGCACTCACGCACATACTGAAGAACATCTTCCTTAAGTCCTTTCCATGTAAATCTCTCCTGAATCTGTTTGTACGTTTTGAAGTACCTGGGATGCCCTGCTATAGGTACATCATGAAAGGCTCGCATGATAGTGTTCTTCATCTCTGATCCTGGGATCAAATAAATCATGTTCTTGTAAATGATCAAGTCATTCACAAGCGTGTATCTGGTGTCAACCATCGACCCCTCAACAATACTGGATGCCCAAGTGTCCTTGGCATACTCTGCCACAATCAGATGCCTCCAATCCTCTGTAATGTGAACCATAGAGCTCAGATAAGGCCTGCGTGAGAGAGCGTCAGCCACTACATTCTGGGTGCCTTTGATGTAGGAGATATCAAAGTCATATTCCTGCAATTTACTCACCCACTTCTACTGACGATCATTGAGATCTTGCTGCCCCAGGAAATGCCTCAAACTGTTGTGGTTAGTTTTAATGCAAAACTTACTGCCCACGAGATACTGCCTAAATTTTTCCAAGGCATGCATTATGGCCAGCATCTCCTTATCATAAATATTGTAGAGCCTCTCTGGTCCTCTGAGTTTTCGGCTCTCATAAACAATAGGGTGCTTGTCCTACATAATCACCACTCCAATGCCTTCACCAGAAGCATTGCACTGAAGCTCAAAAGGCTTCAAAAAATCTGGTAGTGCCAACACTGGACACGTAGTCATCAGCTCCTTGAACCTCACAAAACACTCCTGTGCCTCAGGAGTCCAATAGAATGCACCCTTTTTCAACAAATCCATCATAGGTGTTGCATGGCAAGAATAACCATTCACAAATCTGCGATAAAAACCACACAATCCAAGAAATCCTCGCAGCTGTGTAAGGTTCGCCGGAATAGGCCAATCTATAATAGCACGGATCTTCTCAGGATCCATCTGCACTCCCTCTGCACTGATGATATGACCTAAGTAGAGCAACTTAGTCATCCCCAAATCACACTTGGATTCCTTGGCATACAAGGACTCCCTCTCCAAAATACTGAGTATTGTCTCCAAGTGAGCCAAATGCTCCTGCCATGTCCTGTTGTATATCAAGATGTCATTGAGGAAGACAAGTACATATCTCCTCAATTGCGAATGAAAGACCCTGTTCATAGTAGACTGGAAAGTTGTTGGAGCATTGGTTAGCCCAAATGGCATCACCACAAACTCAAAATGTCCACAATGATAGTGAAAAGCGGTCTTCTCAATATCCTGCTCACGAACTCTAATCTGGTGATACCTTGATCTCAAATCTATCTTCGTGAAATAACATGCACCATGAAGCTCATCAATAAGCTCATCTATGCGGGGTATAGGATATATGTTCTTAATAGTCCTCTTATTCAGGACCTTGTAATCTATGCACATGCGAAGGGTACCATCTTTCTTCTTCACTAAAACAACTGAAGAAGCGAATGGTGATTTACTAGGTCGAATGTGACCCATAGCAAGCAATTCCTTGATAGTCTTCTCTATCTCATCCTTCAACCTCTTAGGATGCCTATAAGGAGTAATCATGATGGGCTTAGCGCCCTCCTCAAGCTCTATAATGTGCTCAATGCCCCTGTCTGGAGGTCTCCCTAGTGGAATATCACTAAAAACCTTCTCATGCTTGACTCTCAACTGTTGAATGTCAGGATGATACTCAGTCTTATGCTGTCCCTCCTGTATAGGTGTCAATGTGCACTTGGCAGCCCACTCTACCATGTCATGTCGCATGAGTCTCTCCATCCGACAGAAGGAAATAGTCCTAACATTACTGTCCCGAATGGCCTTCAGAATATGTGTCTTCCCATCCACATCAAACCGAATCTCCATGTCTTTGAGACGAAGAGTGACTTCCTCAAGGGAATGAAGCAACTTCATGCCCAAGACTAAATCGATATCCCCCATGTTCACCATGTAATAATCAGCCTTGAATTCATAGTTATTCAAGCACAAGGGGAGATCCTTAATCATACGTTCACACCTGAGAGTGTAACCGTCGGCCACCTTAACCCTAATGCCTTTGAACTCCTCAGTTATGAGTCCGCATTTCTCCACAAATCTAGCATCAATGAAATTGTGGGTGGCTCCTATGTCAAGAAGGGTGATGACCCTCTGTCTTGCCAAAACTCCACGAAGTCTGAATGAACCTTCCTGCTGAATGCTAGATAGTCGTGCCTCCTGAATCTGAAGCTCTGACTCTGCCTCTACCTTAGGCTCTGAAGCCTCTGACTCTGACTCCTTAGAACTCTCCTGTTGTTCAGAACCCTCAGATTCTGACTCCTCGTAAGAAGCCCACATCACTCGATTGGCCTTGCCCTTAGGCCGCAAAGGACAATCATGGTTGGCATCATAGGGACCTTTGCAATAGAAGCAAAGCTTCTTCCTGCGTAAATCATTAAGAGCCTCGCGATCCAAGGGTGCTGCAGATTTTCCCTTTGAATCATTCCTAAAATCTGATTTCTCTCTGTTAAAATCTGATTTCTCTCTGTTTTTATTGAAGCCCTTATTGTCCTTGAATGAAGAAGTGTTTATGGAGTTGAATTTGCTGGATGGTGCTGCAAATTCCATGCTACGTGCCTTCTTCATAGCTTCCTGTAATGAAGAAGGATCAAATGCTTTGATCCAACCTCTCAATGGTTCCAACAATCCCTCCATGAAAAGCACAACAAGTCGCCTCTCTAAAATATTAGGAACCATAACCGACAATCACTGGAAGTCACCTATGTAAGACTCCAAACTGCCACTCTGTCGCAACTGAACCAAATCTTTGAAATAGGATTCTGGATCCTTCCTGTCAAATCGTTCCACCAACCTGTCAATGAACTCCTGGTACGTGGTGATACGATCGTGCTGGAGTGTCACCATCCCGTGATGCCACCAGTCATAAGCTACTCCCTCCAGATGCAATGCAGCATACCTAATAGCATCCTCCTCAGCCATAGGACGCAATGTGAGGAAGGTATCAAGTTTACTGATCCAGGCCTGTGTTGTGACCTTGCCACTACCGTCAAACATAGCTAGAGTAAGTCTGTTTGTGGCATGCTTCAGATCGCTATTGTTATTATGTCTAGGCCTCCAATCCTGTCGGCCCCTGAGATGCTCTCTCCTCTGTGTGATGAATCTGTCAAAGGTAATCCTCTCTCTGACCTCAGGTGGTACTAACTCCCACTCCTCGTTCGTTGCCATAAGTGTATCAGTGAACAAATCCTCATGCTCCTCACTTGCAACAGCCTCATCAGGCACCTGTCTCACAAATGTAGGCCTAGTTGGCCTGTTTGTCGTCCATGAAATAGTCCTAGGTGCTCTCCGTGATCTTGCATCACTCATGTTCTCATCACGAGGTGGTGACGGTCTCCTCGGCATACCTAACCTCTGGATTTCCACTACCAACTGTTGTAGTACATCGTTGGACTGCTGTTGACCTGCTCGTAAATCTCTAAGAGTGTCTAGAACCTCTGCATCATCTTGATCTCTAGGGTTTTGCAGAACCTCTGTTCTGTCAACCATGGTACCCTACTACCTGTTCAAACCCTGTTGCCTGTCAATCAAGGCTCTCCTGCGAGTATAATATCTATGAGGCCCAACCTCTTGTGGCTGCATAAGATTGCTAAACCCTCATGATGGCAGGATTTAGCTCTGATACCACTGTAGAAACCCCTGTTCTCACCGATCTCTGAAACTGTTTGTTTTTTGATTGTTTTTGACGTTTTTGGTTTTTTTGTGGTTTTTGTGCATAAAGAGGAATAATGCGATTTTGCAAGAATTTACTAATAAATTCAAATAAAATATTACAATGCCAATAATGACAAAAACTACATAATCAAATGATGCCAGTCAATTTATTATCTTTCTAAATTGATTACAGATAAGATCTGGTAACATGCAAAGCAAAAAGCAACAATATTATTGAAGAAAACCCGATTGTTGCAGTAGCCTGATTAAGCATATGAAATGGTACGGTTGTCATAAGTTTCCACTTCTCCCTCTGTCAGACACTTGGAAAATGATCCAGATGCATAGGCGCCCAGGTGTGTGAAGCCAGAAGACCAAAAAGGTAGGCGATTTTCCCTAGATAAAAAGTATGGCCCTTTTGAAGATGGTACGGCCTGACAACAGAAAGGTACGGCTCTATAATAGCAGCAAAGAAATCCGTACGGCCTTTAATGAGATGCCAGATGAGAAAGCATAGATAGGCGCCCCTGAATATTGCACTGCCTGATAACTGCCGGATCCAAACCCTGAATATAAACTCTGAATAATCTCTGTGATAACCTCTGAATGAGACTACCTCTCTGAAAGCAATAAATCAGCTGGTATTTCACAGCCTCTGAACTGCAACACTGAATATGGCTCGTTCTCCAATGCCTGTAGACAACTGAAACCCTTGGCTTCGTTCTCCGGAAGAAGACTTGATCAAAAATCGATTTCATAACATAATGAGCTCCTTTCAATGAAAATTCTTTATATTTCTCAAGAAGTCGACTTCTCTCCAAAAAAGCAATCATTTAAATAAAATTGGATTTTCACTTTTAATTATTCCAAAGTTGGACACCTCTTTTTAATTAAAAGATAAATTAAAAATGGTCCCCTTCTCAATGATGGTCGACCCCTTTAAAAATTCACTTAAGTTATAATATTAAATAATATTATAACTTTATAATATAAGCTCCAGATAATTAATATTTAATTTAACAATTAAAATATTAATATCTCCCTCAAAAAATGTCTGATTCACGAACCATCTGAAGCTGGTGAATAAGTGAGTGATTCTTCACATGACCAAACCATACTGCTAAAAATAGCAGGGGTGCTCTGCTGAATGCCAAATACTGCTAAAAATAGCAAGTCAGGCAAAAGACGTCTGAATGAGCCTGAACGAAAGCCAACTGGTAAATCCTAACAATTCGAAGCCAAGCCAAGCTCCATCAAGACCCTCTATCCATCCTATCAGCCTACGAGGGTCGCATAATAGGCTAATCATAAGCTCTAAGTGATGTCAACTGGAAGGGGACATGACAATGTGATAGGTTTTAGGTCAATTTTACATGTCTACAACTATATATAATACAAAACAATAAATTGGGAAAAGTTAAATGAACATAGTAGTATAGAAGCATGGATGTCCAAGCCCAAGTACTCACTTGTGAAAAATATACATCAAGAAAGAATTATTATAGAAGGGAAGAAATTTAAGTGTGACTTTCTTGAGCTAAATAAGATGCCAATTCATATACTCCTAAGAGAAAATTTCATAAATACTTATTATCCTTATGAAAGAACTATCAAGCATGTATTGTTTACCTTAAATGGAGAAAGAGTTAAAGCTCCTAGACTTTTTTATGCTTCAAAAAAAATCATTCTACTATGATTATTCAATCTAACAATCATTTTTAATTTCACGAGTTAAAAGAAAAAATAGAGGAAGAAATATGTTCAGGAGATCCACATAAATTTTGGATCAATACCATGTCTACAATAAAGATTAATATACAAAAATAAAAGCAAATGAAGTTTGGTAATAAGATTCCTATCCCTACAACTAACTATTTAGACATGTAACGAATTATCATAAGAGAACTAGAGGATGATAAATTTTATAAAACTATCAAAATCTCCATTTTGATGCTATGCTTTCATGGTAAATAAGTATTCCAAACAAAAAAATGGGTAATAGAAATTATTATGACTTACAAACCATTAAATTCTATAACCAAACTATTTCCTTATCCTATTCTTGTTAAAAACTATTTAATTCAAGGTTGCCAATTCCATATATTTCTCACGGTTTTATTGTAAATCATGATTTTATCAAATTCAAGTGAAGAAAGAAGATTGGTATAAAATTGCATGTAGCTTTCATTTTATACATTATGAATGGAAAATTATGCCATTTGAGTTTATGAATGCTCTAGCATACTGTTGGTGTAAATAAAGTCTTGTACCTAGTTAATTCATTGCTAGGGGACTTAGGGGACTTATTTACATGTTAAATTTACTTAGGTCCTAGGAAGGAATCTTTCTAGAAGTTGTTAGTTGTCATTAGATCTTATCTTATCTTTTGACTTATAACACATGTGTCCTAGGTAGTTGTGATAAGTTGTCATATGACATAGGATTAAGACACTTGTCATAATCGTGTTTAATCGTATGTCTCACCTTGGGTATATAACTAGGTGCTCTCATACATTGTATAATCAATAATTCTTAGATAATCAATTCCATTGCAATCTTGAGTATTGCATATTGATCTATCTTATGCTTTCATGAAGTGCCTTGATCCAAAAAGAATCTATGACAATAGTTGCATAGTGAATGTGACATTAGGTAAACAAAAATATTTGTCTTAAAACTTAAATAAAAGCTTTTTAAAAGACATTAAAGAAATTGAAAATATAAAATAGAGCACAGATAGAAAGAGAAGATAAAAGGCTGCAAATTGATAACGAAGTTCACCCAAACTAGGCTACGTCTCCGGGCCACTCTCCAATGAGTTTTCAATCCTTAATAATGCTCCAAATGCTTGAATACATAAAAAGGCACCTTCAATTTGTAGGTTAAGTAACAAAGTATTCAAGTATTTTCCCCCCTTTTGATTACAAGAATTAAGGCTTCAAAATCCTTTAAAAAACTCCTATCTATGAGAAAAAATACAACTTCAATTAAAATTTTGCATGCTATACTAGCATCTTTCAGACTATGCCCAAATGGTAAAGAATTTTACAATTTATAGAGGTCTTGGGTTCAAACCCGAGCCCCTCTTTTTCGGCCCTCACAGATTACATATAACAAAACTGATATGCCCCCATTCTATGTTGAGCAAATTGTGTGTGGCACAGTGGCAATTGAGAGGTGGGTCAGATTTGGGGTTGATGGTTCAAACCATCAACCCTCCACTTTGTTTAAAATAGGCTTAGTTTTTAATTTAAATAGAGAGAATCATCCGCAGTTACCACAAATTAAGCGTGGCCCATTGGTGGTAGGGAGGAATTCAAGGTGGTAGGTCGGCGGTTCGAACCACCTAGACCCCCAAAATAGCAATGTTGATACTTTAAATAAAACAAGCCGCATTATAATTCCAACAATACTGTGTGACCTAGCAGTGGGGAGTGAAAATAGCATTGGGGAGGTTGTGTGTTCGAAGTCCCCACCATTTTTTTTAACAAAAAATTTCCATGCAGTGGTGCCATGTGGTACCCAACCATTGGTCCATGTGGCATCATGCCATTCACTTGTTTCCCAACATGTGACACCTTGTCATTGGCCCACGTCAGTTGCATGTGCCATGCCATCAAATTGCTAACTGTACCTGGCATGTCATCATGTTGACGTCTTCACCTGCTAGGTGTCACCTCTGAGCCTGCCACATCATAATGTTGATGTCATGCTAACATCAACATCTGTATGACCTAGTCAACATTTCCTTGGAAACTTTGACCAGTTATAACTTGCACATATAGACTCTGATTGATGCAATTCAAATGATGATGGAATCGTCTCGATGAGCTCTTCATCATGGTACCATTTTATTTAGCATTTTGAGCAATCAAAATTTTGGTGAAAAGATATCCACCTAGATCAAGCCTCCCAACTGGAGAGATTTTGGACCTCCAAAAGCCTGATTACATAGAAAGTATGTGAGGGTACAACTCCCTCACTTTTCCAACTTCCATCCATTTTTCTTTGCTAGGTTCATCCTTGTAAGTCCCACTCTAAGGTACTCAACAACACCCCTTTGTGAAGTTCTTATATTTCTGTGCAAGATTACATCTTCCTGTAACTCAGTCATGTACTCTGGTGATAGATCATCAACAGAAGGAATTTGAACATCAACCTCCACATCCAGTATCATACGAGGTTCATACAATTTCAAATTCTCTACATTAACAACTGAGTAGATGTGCATATAAGGAGGTAAACTTAAGTGAAAATCATTTATATTGATCTTTTCTTGAATCTTAAAGGGTCCATACCTGATCGGCTTGAGCTTCTTACCTTCAACTTTCATTCTTTCCTTATTGATATGTAACCAAACTCTGTCACCAACCTAAAATTGATGATCAACATGATGCTTATCATGTCGAGCTTTGTACTTTTCCTGGCTCTTCTCCAGTCGTGCTTCAATTGCCTGATGGGTTGCTTGGATCTTTTGGATGAACTTCAAGGCCTTGTTTGTATCATGATTTCCATCTTTAACATCTTCCTTCCTAAAAGAAAAATTCATAGGTTTCCTTGGTAAATAATCAAAACAAGTCTCAAAAGGAGATCTTTGAGTAGAAGAGTGTGTTGCATGGTTGTAAGCATGTTGCACATAATGTACACTTTCATCCCACAACTTAGGATGTTTACTACAATAACCTCTGAGAAGATGAACCACTGTTCTATTGACTACTTCTATCTTTCCATCTTTCTGGGGATGGAGTGTTGTGCTCTTTTTCAATCTTGTGTCCATAAGCTCCCATAATGCTGACCAAAATTCCCCCGAGAATCAAGAATCTCAATCTGATACAATAGAAGTTGGAAGCCCAAAATGAACCCATACAAATTGGAAGTACAAGTGTGTTGTTAGTTTAGATGTGACTTGTTTTTTACAAGGCATCAAAATGCACATTTTCTTGAACCTATCCACTACCACAAACAAATATTCATGCCCTTTCTGAGACATTGGTAGTCCCCTAACAAAATCCATTGAGATACTCTCCCATGGACAAGATGGTGCAGGTATAGGTGTATACAATCCCAACTTCCTATTGCTAGCCTTGTTTGTTGCATACATTACACATCCTCTAATGTACTTAAACACAGTTTCTTGCATACAAGGCTAATAACAATATTTATATAGTTGTGGCATTGTTTTGCTTACCCCAAAGTGTCTAGCAATTAATGATGTATGTCCTTCTCTAATTACCTGTGCTTGTTCATCTTGTGGAATACAAAACTTCCCTAAGTGATATAGTAATTTATATTGCACATAGTAGTTTATCTCTTCTACATGTTTTCCTTGAAATAATGTTGCATATTATCCTTAAAGTCTTTGTCCTTAGCATATTGTTCTTGATAACTTTCATGTGCCATTTAACTACTTTGAATAATAGTTATAGCATTTGTTATAGGAGGCCTAGACAACATATCTGCTACTTTATTTTGAACACGGACCCCCAAAATAGCAATGTTGATACTTTAAATAAAACAAGCCACGTTATAATTCTGACGATACTATGTGACCTAGCAGTGGGGAGTGTAAATAGCATTGGGGAGGTTGTGTGTTCGAAGTCCCCAACAAATTTTTCAACAAACAATCACCATGCAGTGGTGCCATGTGGTACCCAACCATTGGTCCATGTGGCATCATGCCATTCACCTGTTTCCCAACATGTGACACCTTGTCATTGGCCCATGCCAGCTGCCTATGCCATGCCATCAAATTGCTAACTGTACCTGGCATGTCATCATGTTGGCGTCTTCACCTGCCAGGTGTCACCTCTGAGCCTACCACATCATAATGTTGATGTCATGCTAACATCAACATCTGTATGACCTAGTCAACATTTCCTTGGAAACTTTGACCAGTTATAACTTGCACATACAAACTCTGATTGACGCGATTCAAACGATGTTGGAATCATCTTGATGAGCTCTTCATCATGGTACCATTTTATTTAGCATTTTGAGCAATCAAAATTTTGGTAAAAATATATCCACCTGGATCAAGCCTCCCAACTGGAGAGCTTTTGGACCTCCAAAAGCCTGATTACATAGAAAGTATGTGAGGGTACAACTCCCTCACTTTTCCAACTTCCATCCATTTTTCTTTGCTAGGATTCATCCCTGTAAGTCCCACTCTAAGGTACTCAACAACACCCCTTCGTGAAGTTCTTCTATTTTTATGCAGGATTACATCTTCCTGTAACTCAGTCATGTACTTCGATGATAGATCATCAACAAAAGGAATTTGAACATCAACCTCCTCATCTAGTATCATAGGAGATTCATACAATTTCAAATTCTCTACATTAACAACTAAGTAGATGTGCATATAAGGAGATAAACTTAAGTGAAAAGCATTTATATCGATCTTTTCTTGAATCTCAAAGGGTCCATACCTGATCGGCTTGAGCTTCTTACCTTCAACTTGCATTCTTTCCTTATTGATGTGTAACCAAACTCTGTCACCAACCTAAAATTGATGATCAACACGATGCTTATCATGTCAGGCTTTGTACTTTTCCTTGCTCTTCTCCAGTCGTGCTTCAATTTCCTAATGGGTTGCTTGGATCTTTTGGATGAACTTCAAGGCCTTGTTTGTATCATGATGTCCATATTTAACATCTTCCTTCCTAAAAGCAAAATCATAGGTATCCTTGGTAAATAATCGAAACAAGTCTCAAAAGGAGATCTTTGAGTAGAAGAGTGTGTTGCATGGTTGTAAGCATGTTGCACATAATGTAAACTTTCATCCCACAACTTAGGATGTTTACTACAATAACCTCTGAGAAGATGAACCACTGTTCTATTGACTACTTTTATCTTTCCATCTTTCTAGGGATGGAATGTTGTGCTCTTTTTCAATCTTGTGTCCATAAGCTCCCATAATGCTGACCAAAATTCCCCCAAGAATCGAGAATCTTGATCTGATACAATAGAAGTTGGAAGCCCAAAATGAACCCATACAAATTGGAAGTACAATTGTGTTGTTAGTTCAGTTGTGACTTGTTTTTTACAAGGCATCAAAATGCACATTTTCCTGAACCTATCCACTACCACAAACACATAGTCATGCCCTTTCTGAGACATTGGTAGTCCCCTGACAAAATTCATTGAGATACTCTCCCATGGACAAGATGATGCAGGTATAGGTGTATACAATCCCAACTTCCTATTGCTAGCCTTGTTTGTTGCATACATTACACATCCTCTAATGTACTTAAACACGGTTTCTTGCATACAAGGCTAATAACAATATTTCTATAGTTGTGGCATTGTTTTGCTTACCCCAAAGTGTCTAGCAATTAATGATGTATGTTCTTCTCTAATTACTTGTGCTTGTTCATCTTGTGGAATACAAAAATTCCCTAAGTGATATAGTAATTTGTATTGCACATATTAGTTTATCTCTTATGCATGTTTTCCTTGAAATAATGTTGCATATATATCCTTAAAGTCTTTGTCCTTAGCATATTGTTCTTGATAAATTTCATGTGCCATTGAACTACTTTGAATAATAGTTATAGCATTTGTTATAGGAGGCCTAGACAACATATCTGCTACTTTATTTTGAACCACTTTCTAATATGTTATAACCAAATGAAACTATTTTGGAAAACCCATCAACCTAAAGTGCCTGCTTTGTTGCAATTTAGATTGTGAGTGCAAATATTGAAGTAGATGATCTATGTGTATTATTGTTTCCTTACCCATTTGTACTAATGCATACAGTTCTATATCATATGTGGGATAGTTACTTACCACAGTTGTGAAAGTTTTAGAATGAAAGAAAATAGTTTTACCTCCTTGCATGAGTATTGCTCCCATGGCAAACCCACTAGCATTTGTTTCAATTTTGAATGGTTGTTGTAGATTTGGTAGAGCCAGAATCGGTGCAGTGCTTATATTTTCCTTTAAAGTATTGAATGCCTTTTGTTGTGGACCTCCCCATTAGAAATATTTCCTTACACTTCTTAGTGTGTGCAATGGAGATGTTATGTAGGAGAAATTACCTATGAACTTCCTCCAATACTGTACTACACCTAGAAAGCTTCTGACTTTTATAACTATACTTGGCTTTAGCAAGTTTACAATGATTTTGACTTATGCAGGATCCACTTTCAAGTGACCTCCTCCTATAATATAGCCTAAGTACACTAGTGATGTCTTAGCGAATTCGCATTTTGACATCTTTACATAAAAAAATTATTTTCTCAATACATCTAGTACTTTTCTCACATGCTCTAAATGTTCTTCCCAAGTTTGACTAAATACAAGTATATCATCCAAATAAACTATGAAAAAATCATCTATGAATGGTCAAAAGACATCATTCATGACTCTCATAAAGGTAGTTGGTGCATTACCAAGCCTAAAGGGCATGATCGACCACTCATACATTCCCTACTTTGTCTTAAACACAGTTTTCCATATATCATTATCTGCAATTCTTATTTGATGATATCCACTATGCAAGTCCAACTTAGTAAAATAAACTGCATGTTTCAATTGATCAAGTAAATCATCTATTCGAGGAAGAGGATACCTATTCTTTACCATTATCTTGTTCAAGGCTCTATATTCGATGCACATTCTCCATGACCCATCCTTTAGCACCAACACAATTGGAGAACCACAAGGAGAGGTACTTGGATGAATAACTCCTTTCTCAACCAACTCCTAAACTTGTTTCTTAATTTCCTCATTCTGTAAAATTGATTAATGGTACATGTTGATGTTTGGAAGAGGTACATCCTATTGTAATTGGATTTCATGTTGTATCTCTCTATTTGGCGGCAATACGTTGGGCTCCTAAAATAAATCATCATAGGCATAAACTACTTTGACTAATTCAGCTTTGTGCTTTGGATCACACCCTTTGAATGCCTCATATTTGTCATCATCTTTGGCTTTTACAATCATCAATACAAATTTTTTATTGGCATTGACTAACCTCTTCATTTGTCCAGTATTCACTAATGCTAGATTAGTCTTTATCTTATGTTCGCATACAATGAATTCTTTACCATCCTTAAAAAGGTGATATTTGTTTTCTCCCCTATAAAAGATTGCTTTTCGGTCATAAAGATAGGGACTCCCTAGTACAATGCCACAAATATCTAAAGGGACCACATCAACTTCTACCTCATCTATGAAGTTTGCAATGATTGAAAATCTTAACTTACATTGCTTTGTTACTTGCAATTGTGCATCATTGCAAACCCATCCAAGTGGATATGGCTTTGGATGAGGTGTTGTAGCCAAGTTGAGTTTCTTTACAACTTCTTCGGATATTAAATTTACTTGAGATCCCGTATTAAACAAAGTATAAATCTTTGTATGTTGTGTTACAACCCGAATATGAAATAACTCATTTAGATGCTTATCAATCTTAGGTGGAGAAGATTCTTTACTAGTACTTGCATTTGAAAAACTTGTATCAGTAGAAAGAGATATACCTTTTCCCTTACCTTGGATCACGACAATAACAATCTTTGTCTCACCCTCGAAGTTAGATCCAAGATCATGTTGTACTACAACAATAGTCTTATGTTTGCCTTTGTTTCCTCCATACCTCTTCGGCCTTAGTTTTGAATGTAGCTTCTAGAATTTTGCACAATCATGCCCCTCCTTCTTGCAATGGGAGTATGTGGGCTTATCACCCTCATTCTTGATGGTAACTGTTGTAATCTACAGTAAAATTCTAGGTTGATGTAAAATAGCATAAAAACTATCCCTAAACCAATAATGGAGCACAAATAAGCATAAAAACATGAAATATAAAGAAATATCACCATAAAGTATTCATGCCATCATTGATTCACCTCCATTTCTCTTCTCCATCATGCTTGAATTGACTTAATTCCCTCAGATTTGAGTGTGTAATAATAAGCCTATGACAATGACTAGCAAAAAATTGAAGATTGTTGTCTCAAACTAGCAGCATGTACTTGCATATGAATTAGATGATGAAAATGACAAGGATAGGGTATTTTATAGAAAAGACAAATTTGAATGAAGGGTTGAGATTCAATTTCAATAAGATGTGTCAATCAATGGCCAAGAATAAAAGTTGTAGTATGAAATAGGGTTAGGGAAAAATTAGGGCAAATGATAAGAATGAATGGCTATGATTGAATTATAAGATAGTTCAATCAAGCACTAGAATTAAATGAGATGTCAATAGATAAGATTGAGACAAGTAATGAGGTTGGCACAAAAAAAGAGGTTGTAGGAGGAGTTGAAATAATTATAAAATTATTTGTTTTGGGAAGGAAATAAATAATTAAATAATACAAGCATTATTTAATTATAAAGGACATGTGACAGGGTCGACTTTTTCATCAAATAACAATTTAATTCAAAAGTGGGACATGGGTAATTAAATAATAAAGATATTATTTAATTAAAGAAGACATGTGACAAGCTGATTTTTGAATTAAATAATAATTTAATCCAAATTAGGAAGAAGATGACAAATTAGTAAGTAATTAAAAAATAAGATTTATTTAATTTCATGGCAGAAAAGGCTAGTGAATAATTAAATAATTAAAATAACTATTTAATTATAGTAGAAAGTGATAAGTAATTAAATAAATAAAATCTATTTAATTATAGAAGAAAACGACATTAGTGACACAATTAATTAAATAACATTTATTTAATTAATCAAAAGAGGAAATTATAAAAATAGAAATGAATTAATTAAATAATTAAAATTATTTAATTAATAGAAGACTTATGACATTAGACAAGAGAATTGACAAGGAAAAATGGTATTGGTAGGTCTAGGACATTTTTCCCCTCTTTGATGCAATGCAGTTTATCGTGTTGTGTCAAAGAAATTTAATTCAAAAAATGCCCTAGTGTAAAGAGGATGAGGAAGGATGACCAAGAGGGTTGTGGCATGCCCCCTTGAGAGGACATGTGGGTTCAAAGAACATGAGTGTGCTCTCGAAATGGATAAGAAGACTAAAGGATGAAGGAAATAAAAAATGTTAGCATGAAGGATATGGAAGTTAGTATGGCATTAGTAGAGACAACCTAAAGATGGATATTTTACTATGCAAGGCTTTGCATTAATCATCATTAGGCGATAAAATGTGACAAATGGACAACAAACACCAAGGTATGAGATAGACCATGGTGCGCAAGGTCATCCACTTGCAAAACAGACAGTCGCAGACAAGGAATGTCCCAACCCATACTAAAAGCAAAGTTGTCCCAGTCTTTTTGCCAAGACAATCAACAAATAGTAGTCAAAGAAAAGAGTCATAAGACATCATCACTCCTCTAAATCCTTCATGGGACATCCTTGAGAAAGCTAGTAACATGACTCATAGACAAATCCAAAAAGATAAGACAAAATAGCCCAACAAAGTCAACAACCATTTAGAGTGTTTGTCAATAATTGTTTTGTTGATGTTTGACTAACTAGGTGATTGAAGAGTCAATTGTTTGACAAGGCCTGGTTTCAGGAGAAGAAACATGTCGTATAATATTTCAAGTCTAGTTTTGACCATGTGACCACCTGTATAAGGAAAATGACAAAGTGTGATTAATGACAATGTCTGGATTCAAGGACACATCATGTATAAGGCATAATTTGACTGATTTGATGTTTAATATTTGACCATTTTTGACAGTTTTGTTTGATTTGACTTGATGACTTGTTGGCTTGTTTGTCTTGTTGATTCATGACTTGTCTGATGTTTTGATGATTGTTTATTTCCAAGTTGACAATGTCCGATTTATTATGACCAACACAACAAACCCTAAAGGATCGACCTAGGTGGCCTCAAGGGCTCACTGATAGATGGCCTTGCCTACGTAGCAATGCGCAGAGACCTCATAGTTCGACATGACTTGAATTTGTTTTATTGTCAAAGGATTGAGTCATGATTTGACTTTTACTCAACAAACCCTAAAGGACTAACCTAATGCCTTAGAGGCTCATCGATTGATGGCCTTGCCTACATTATACACGCAGAGGCATCATAGTTCAATTGGACTTGGATTGAAAGGATTGGATTTGACTTTGTTTTTGGGATTTTTGCAAGTTTTTTGGATGTTTTTTGTGTTTTCAACATGTTTTAATTTTTTTCTTTTTTGGGAATATTTGATTTTTTGTCCTTTTTGTTGTTTTATGATTTTTTCATCTTTTTGAGAATATTTGATTTTTTTTCTTTTTTTTCTTTTATGATTTTTTTTCTTTTTGATATAGTGACCTCTTGATTACAAGTGTAATATCCAATGACGTAGGTCAAGTATTTTCCCCTATTCAGGTATAAGACCAATTTATTAGGAGTGGAATTATAGTGAATAGGATATGAAAAGTGAAAGGATGCATGATGTCAATCATTTCATCAGGAATTATTATGGATGATATGGGAAGGTCGAATGACATGAAAAGTTAGATTAGAATGATGGTAGACGATGAAGCAAAGTCAACTACACATGGTGCTTGTTTTCCAAGTTTTCACCATGGTATTTATCCAAAGCACCACTGAAGTGGTTTTCATTGCTGGACGAATTATTTTTCTTTACTATTTTTTTATTATTATTATTATTTTGGTGTTACTAGGATGCCTGTTTGGTTTTCATCAAGGTAACGATTTTTATTTTTTTTTTGTATTTTTATGGTTATGACAAGACTTCAAAATCTATGTGTAAAGTCTGTGCAGATGCAGACTATTGATTGGTTCTGACAAGGGTTCCCCTTCAGGAGTCGAAAGTTGATAAGATCCTGATCCAAAGACTGTTGTGACAATATAGGGACCCAACCAATTCAACTCAAAAATTCCTAGATTTTCTTGTTCTACTTGGTTTTTTGGATTCTCCATTAATACCAAGTCACCAACATCAAAATTTTGGTTCAATAATTTTTTATTGTAATTACAACAAAGATGATTTTGATATGCTTGAAGATGGTCCAAAGCTTTTTATCTCCGCTCATCTAGAAATTTTGACTCATGTAACCTTAATACTCAGTATTCCTCATCGTTGATATTCCCTTGCATGGATACCCGTAGGGAAGGTATTTTGACCTCAATAGGTAAGATAGCTTCAAAACTTTACCAGGGAATATGGAGTGGCACCGGTAGGAGTGCGGATGTTGGTGCGGTAAGCCCATAAGGAATGGTTAAGTTGAAGGTGTCAATCATGACCAACATCATATGGTATCTTTAAGGATTCTAAAAATAGTTTTATTAGATGCCTCAGCTTGGCTATTACCTTGCAGATAGTATGGAGTGGAGAAATGGTGTTGGATGTGGAACTTCTCGCAAAGTTGGAAAACTTCTTGGATTTTGAATGGACAACCGTAATCAGTTATGATGGACTACGTGAAACCATACCAACAAATGATATAGTTCTGGATAAACTTAGAAAAAATTTATCAGTGATGTATGTCATAGGAATGGCTTCATTCCATTTAGTGAATTATTCGGTCACGGTGATGATGAATTTATGGCCATTGGAAGATGTGGGATGGATCTTACCTATGAGGTTGAGTCCCCATTGGGAAAAGGTCCATGGTGATGTTATTGGATGTAATTCTTGTGCCAGTGCATGTATCAAGTCTCCATGGATCTGATATTTCTGACATCTTTTGATGAAGTGATAGAAGTCTTGTTCCATTGTAGGCCAATAGTAACCAGCTCTCATGATCTTCTTAGCTAGGGTTAGACTGCTATAATTGGATCCACATATACCCCCGTGTACCTCACGCAAGGCCATTTGTGCTTTTGGTATCAAGACATCACAAAATAGTATTCTCAAGGGTACATCTATAAAGGGTATCATCAATGATGGCATACTTGGAGGCTTTGCGAATAAATGTCTTGCGTTGGTTAGTGGAAAGGTCGGGGGAAAGGATATGGTCATGAAGGTAATCATAAATGTCTTAGTACCATGGGGAATTGGGGCCAACAAGTTCACAAACCATCTCAGACTCGAGGATGTCAAAGCTAGGGATCAACAATTGTTCTACCAAAAACTTGAATTGAGGCACATTATTTGGTATGTCCAAGAGAGAGCCAATGGTGGCCATGGCATCTACTGTTTTATTCTAAATGCAGGGAACCTGATGGAAGAGGATTATGTCAAAGTATTGTTTGAAGCTATCTACCATATGTTTGTATAGGGTGATTTTTTTGTCCTTAGTGTCATAATCATCATTGACTTGTCAAATTACCAATTGAGAATCATCGTATACTTGGAAGTTCTTGATCTCCCACTTGATTGCCATACGGAGTCCTATAAGAAGAGATTCATGCTCTGCTATGTTGTTTGTACATGGAAAGGAAATTTTGAATGACTTAGGATTAGTATCACTTTGAGGGGTGATAAATAGTATGCCTGCTCCTGAACCATGGTTTGTGTGAGACCCATTGAAGTACAATTTCCATGTCACTGGTGTGTCCATCGTGAAGATAGATTCCTCTAGAAAATCAAATACTAATGGGTGATCAGCCTTAGTCGGTGCATTTGCAATTTGATAAAAAATGACTTGTCCTTTTATTGCTTTTCTCTCGACATATTGAATATCATATTCACTAAATATCATGACCCATTTAGCCAATCATCATGTCAATGCTGCTTTACTAAGAATATTTTTCAATGGGTCTATCTTTTCGACCAACTTTGTTTGATGGTTCAGCATGCAGTTCCTTAGTCATTGAGTAGAAAAAACTACCGCAAGACACGCACATTCTATTGGGCTATAATTTAGTTCATAACCATCCAAGGTGCGACTAATGTAGTATATTTCTTTCTCATGGCCTTCATCATCACTCTATGCAAGTAATGCCCCCAGTGCTGATGTAGTTGCTAAAATATATAGGATGAGAGGTCTCCCATCAACAAGTGGCATTAATATTGGTGGCGTTAGTAGATAATCTTTAATTTTTTGAAAGGTTTCCTGACACTTTTCTATCTATATGAATGGTACACCTTTTCTGAGTAAATGTTGAAAGGGATGTATCTTGTCAACTAGCTGTGCTATAAATCGTCTGATGGATAGGAGTTTTCCTTGCAGTGTCTGTAATTGAATTATGTTCGTAGGTGGAGGCATGTCTATTATAGATTTGAATTTTGTTGGGTCTACTTCAATGCCTCATCTAGAAACAATATAACCTAGGAGATTTCCTGATGTCACTCCAAACACACACATTTTGGGATTCAATCTCACTTTGTATTTTTTCAGTCTCTTGAAAATCTTGTCCAGGACTCGCAAATGGTAACCTCGCGTCAATGATTTGGCAAGAATTGTTGGATGTTGTGGTTGTGTTGTTGATATGTAGTTGTCATTGATGTCAACACTATTAGCATTAATGTATTTGAAGTTGTATATGTTGAGGATATTGAGAAAATTGTAATGAAATGAGTTGCTGGTTGTCAATGGTGAAGTGAAGTTCAGTCTGTTGGTGAGTTCAATACGTTGATGATCAGAGGTTGTGGACTAAAGGGTTTCTTTTTGAGTATATCTAGTTTATCCACGTTGAGTTTTAGAGATTTGCATAAAGATTTGATCGAGTTATGACGATTTGTATTCTGATAGTCTTTCTGTTACTTCAGTTGGTGTTCTTGAATGAAGATGATGTGATTTTAGTTAGTTCAGTTGTTGCAGATGCTTCTCTAGTGATTCATGATTTTTGTGGATGTTTCTAGATCATGCTATATCTGTGTTGCATGTCTACATTGATCGTTGTGCTCGCGATCCAAGATTTTCTCTTATGTGTTCATGTTTTTCATGTTCTTGGCCGATAAGGTGTTTGTAGCATGTTGTGGATCTTCGTGGAATATTTTTTGAAGGTGGCTCATGTTCGAAGATGTTATTTTGGTTCTTCACTATGTTGTGGCTGACCTTGGTTGATTCACGTTAATAATTGTTATTGATTTGGGCCAACAGTTTATATTCATTTTATTATTTTGTTGAAGCTGACATGTAGCGATTTAATTTCTTGTTGCAGATATATATTAGTGACTATTTATTTCATTTGAAGTATGTCAAATGTGTGTGTGCATGAATAATGTTCTAAATAATTCAAAGAAAGAGTAGAGTGTGAAGAAGAGTGAAGAAAAGTGAAGAAGTGTTCATGTGCTTAACCAGAACTGTGATCAGGCATTAGCATATGCTATTTTATCAGTTCAAATCCCTGCGGATATAATCTGAATCTTTCTGTAAGACAATGTGTCTTCCTTTGGGCAGTAAGCCTTGTTGTAATTGAGTAGTGAGCTCTAGGCAGTGCGCCTAAATGCATGTGCATTCCCCATTTCATTCTTTATACTTTTACTAGGGTATAATCTTGTGGACTGACCTCCACCGTGGTTTTTCCCCTAACGAGGTTTCCATGTAAAAAAATTCTTTGTGTTATGTGTGTTTCTGATGTGTTGATGGTTTATTTTTTCATGGTTAATAATCAGATCTAAGAATAAGGTTAATAAAGTTAATAAGTTGTGAATTTTTGTGACAACTGATTCACCCCCCCTCAGTTGTCTTCCCGTGTGTTTCCAACAATTGGTATCAGAGCAGGTTCCTTGGAAGAATTTTAACAGCTTGAGGTGATCCGGGATGGCGAATTACAAGAAGGATAGTCTGAGATTTGATGGAACAAATTATTCTTTGTGGAAGACTCGAATGGAGTACCATCTGAGATACATTGGTGAACCCTACTGGAGCATTACAAGTAATAGGTATGTTATACCTTAGAATGGTCCTACTACTACTGTTGAGCTTAGGGATGTTGAGTACAATATCAGGGCTAAGGAAGCATTGTTGAGTGCTTTGACTAATACTAATATGACTAATGTTATGGATCTGAAGACTACTTATGAGATCTAGAAAAAGTTGGAAACTCTGTATGAAGGTGATGCTAATGTGAAGATTGCTAAGGTGCAGAGTCTGAAAGGGAAATATGAAATGTTGAGAATGGGTGATGACAAAAATATTACTACTTTCATGCAAAGAGTGAATGAACTTGTGTGTGGTATCAGATGTGCTAGTGGAAAGTTGGAAGAATCATAGATTGTTGCTAAAGTGCTTCGATCCTTGCCTGTTGCTTACAAAGTCAAAGCTACAACTATTGAAGAGCTCCGGACTATGACAAATGTTACTCGAGATATGTTGATTGGTAAGCTTACTGCTTTTGAGTTGAGTGAATTTGGTGATGCCCTTCCTAAGATAGAATTTGCATTCAAGGCTACTACATCTAGAAGAGATAAACAGAGATATGATCCAGGAGAGAGTTCTTCTAGAAAGACATTTAAGTATGAGGAAAAAATGGGACATATTGAAGAAGAAGAAAGAGAACTGGATGAGCTTGAAGCACTGATTGTGAAAAGAGAAGCTAGAGGACAAGGTAAGTATAAAGGGAAGTTTCCTATTAATTTTTTTTCCTGCAATAAGATAGGTCATTTTGATCAAGGTGTCTGGAAAGAGTTTCTAAACCAAGACATAACAAGCCTAAATTTCAAAAGAAGTGTTATTATTTTGTTGATGAAGGAGTGACAGATGATGAATCTGATAAAGGAAATGGAAGTGAGGACGAATGGGTATTTATTGCTATCAAGGAAAATAATCATGTGTCTACTGAATCTGCTAGTTGTACAAATGTGGAGAAAGCCCTAGCTGCTCGAGTTGAAGAGAAAGATGAATGGGTGATTGATAGTGGATGCTCTCATCACATGATAGGAGATAAAAGTAAGTTTGTGAGCTTGGAAAAGTATGATGGTGGTGTTGTGAGATTTGATGATAACACAGCTGGTGTGATTCGTGGCAGAGGATGCATTTCTCTTGATGGTAAGAACAATACTGATGATGCCTTGGTTGGCATAACAACTAACACCTCTGGAGTGCAAGTTGGTATGGACAACTATGCACACTGTGTGATGAGTGCTCTTAAAATTAGGAGGGGAAGCTCCCTCGTTGTGGGCACAAAATGCTTGAAAAAGTAAACTAAACTAATTCCTATCTTTTTGTCTCAGCAGAAAGAGGCACAAGGTTTGCAATAAACTTCGGACGTTGCAACCAAGGATTTTCTAGTTTCACAGGTCTTAACTACAACTCAAAACTAACGAACTTATACTATCCAATCCCCTCAAGAAATTAGAGCATGAGGAAAAGGAGTGGGAATTATTTATACAATAACCTCTAAGACAGGATTTACAAGGAGGTGACAACACCTATATGAGGCGTAGGCTGAGAGGAAGGTTATTAGCAACGACATCAAATGATGAACTCTACTTCTAAATTCCCAAGGAGGTGACGACACCTATCTTAGGTGTAGACATGAAACAAAGCTCATTAACACAGTAACAATAAATGATAAGCCTTAATTCTAAATTCCCAAGGAGGTGACAACACCTATCTGATGTGTAGATATGAAAGAAAGCTTATAAACACAAGAACATGAAACAATGATCATCCAACCAAATTGAACAGATACAGAATAGCAATATTACAGGAAAATCGAGCTCAACATATGTTATTATCGCTTGCAAAAGTTAATTAAAAATGAGCAAAAGCTCTTATTTATAGACATCAAAAAGGTGTAGGGAACCCTAAAATCACCTTGAGTCAACTACAATATTGCAATCCTACAATATTTTATTGCTAAACCCTAATAAAGGAAACTATACAGTTAACTAGAAAGCTACCATCATTTAACTGAAACATCTAATCTAAATGGACAATGTGCAAGCATGCGTGTCCTTATTGAAAGCAAGTTAACTAGAACACTACCATCAGTTAACGAAAACCCTAAATGAAACTCCAAGTCCTACAAAATATCTATGAAGATAAGATAGACATGCGTGGACCCAACAAAGAGAACTGAAGATGAAAGTCGAGTTCTAATTGCATGCTCTTGGTTTTGTCCTCAAAAATAATTGCAAGTTCTAACTGACTGATCACTGGCCACTATCTCGAATAACTAACCCCTCCACGAGGTTGTTGACTATGTCACCATCTGGGGCATTGATACTCTGCCAAAGTATACTATGTATGTGCAGCATGTCCTCACCACATGTGATCTGACACTGCTTGTCAGCAACTCAAGCAATCCTGGAAATATTTGCACACTTAAACTAGCATTTCATTGAATGGTAACTCTGGTGGCTCCATAACTAAAATGATGACCACTATTTCTTCTACAGCTTTATGCTTCAGTTTTTCACACTTTTCTTTATGGAAGAGTGTTGCATGACGAAACCACAAAGTTTGACCGTGAACACTTCGGTTGTGAGAAATGCACACAAACTTTCTACACACGCATAATTCCAATGGTATCAACCCTCTAAACTAGCCTTGGAAGGCTATTAGCTATATGAGGCATGAAACCATGTGGACTTGAGTGACTATGCCTGTCAACCCTCTAGATGTGCTTGATACAAATCGGTGTCAGCTTTTCTGATGAAATCATGAATTAAGATCGATTTGGTCTTGAATTCCATCTGCATGTACTGCATTTTGAAAACTCGCCTGTTGACTGTAAACTCAACTATATTCTGACAACTTTCTCCAGAAAGGCAAAAAGTCTCCCGATGAGGCTAAAAATAGCCCGTCGAAGGGCAATTTTTACCAAAAAATTTGAGACGTGGGTTTTTTCTGGAAAATAATTCTAAGACAACCCACAACATCAGAATTGTGAAAAAACGCCGTTTAGCTTGACATGTAAGAGCTTTTCCAAAAAAGCAATTGGGGGCAGCAAGCTCTGTGGGGGCAATTTTTTTGAGAAAATCTGAAAGATGGGTTTTGTCCAGAAGATGATTCTAAGACAATTCACAACATTAGATTCAAAAAATATCGACAATCCACAACGTCTGATTCAAAAAATATCGACTTTTACTCTACCATGCAAAGGAATTTCAGTTGAGAAAATCAAAGCTTCGAGAATCCATGCTCTGGAGTAAATTTTCCTGAAAAATTCTAGCACATGGGTTTTGTAGAGGAAGCTATGCTGAACCAACCCAAATGATTTGTTTTGTCAAAAGTCACCGAATTCTCGAACATATAAAATAAATTAAGATGAGAAATAGAAGAATTTAAGACAGAAGATAGAAGTTTTTAATGCTTTTCTTCTGCTAAAATCGCCATCTTGTCTTGATGCTTGCCAATGAATTTGGACTTTTACCTACAAAAGAATATTTTTGATGCCTTCAAAAATTGACTGCTGATGAAATTCACTAATCTCAAGAATAAATCCGCCTTCTGCTCAAGCTAAATGAGAGAAATAATGGATGCCATGTTGAATAGAGAGAAAATTGTAGCATTATGGCACCACTGCAAGCTTTAAACCCTTATTTAAAAAAAAAGTCTTCTTATCAGAACCCCCTCCAGTTCAACTGACACTGACTCAAAGTCCGGGAGATAAATAATATTCAAATATTCAATTCTTTTCAAAATGCGAATTTTCAATTTAATATTACAAAGGGCGCCAATATTGAAATATTGAAGAAAATCGCCCATTTAAAGCTTGCATGCAAAAAGTTTGAAAATTAATATTATTTTAATAAATTAACAAAAATCTCAGCATACTGATTCCGAAAAGTCAAAATTTAACTCTCCAGGCGTCCATTTGGAAAAGTTATGAGATTTTTTCGCTAACTTCCTACTTTATAGCTCACTGAAAGTTACAGTTGCCCCTGTTGAGCTCTAATTTTTGAGAGCCTAAGTGATTATGTGACTCAACTGAGATATCCATCGCGAAGCCATCAAAGCAAGGATGAAATGTCTGTTGGGAGCTGCAACTGCTAAAATCAGCGTTTGACACCTCAAAGAATTAGGTGCCTTTGATTAAATTGATGCAAGGTCTCCAGAATTAGTCATTTCTCCGATTTTCCATTTGATGCTTCAAACTGCCAATCATTTCTCTGATTTTCCATTTGATGCTTCAAACTGCCAGCATCGGTGAATGATGAACCCTACTGACTAGATGATAGGTTCATTGTGTGACTAGAAGAATTTTGCAACCAACGACTATATGTAAGGCATCTGAAAGTTGCATTAGGAACCCCAAAAGCAAGGGTGTCCCTAGCCTGTGAAGGCACAATCACTAATTTGAGAAAAGTGTAACTTTCATCTAGACGCCATACTTTGACCCTTGACACCAGGAGCTGGAGTGATCCAATTCGCACATTGAAAATCTCTCTGTGTAGCTAGAACTACTTACAAGAGATGTCTCTAGAGGTGATAAAGCAATAAAACTGCTTCGAAGACCTCAAAAAGAAGGGCGCCTTTTCCAAGGGGATGTGTATTTTCCATAGTCATTTTTCTGGTTATCTTCACTCTTCAACATTCTACATTGACCCTTCATGTACAAGCGGTTTCCAAATCCCAAAGGCTAATGGCTGGACTCATTGGATAGCTAGAGTAATTCCGCACAAGTCTAATGAATACTGTGACTGCTAAAAACCCCATCTGACAGGCCTAAAGGCTAGGCGCCCCTGGTCTATAGAGGTACAAGTGTGTATCTCTACATTCTCCACCCTCTGTTTTACATGCTTGGTAGAATCTTTGTCACGATCACTCAGTATGTCGAATCATCTCACGAACTGCTGCATTTTGGAGCTGAACTAGATTAGAAAAGAGTTTTGGAAGATGAAAACTATAGATTCAATCATCTAAGAGGTCAAATTCAAGGGCGCCCCTGGGCCACAGGGGCGCAGAAACTAAAAAATTGACAACCTTCGTGACATGCAACCTCCTCGTACCTTCAGCTTCTGACTTCAATTACTAGAGTTCTGCACTTCAAGTGACCTTGCTTGATAGCTTGTTAGAAATACAAACTAATTTTGAAGAGATTGAGCATATTTGCAAGCACATGCAACTAAATCCGAGCCTTCAAAAAGAAGGGCGCCCCTAGGCTACAGAGGCACAAATCTATTTTTTGCAAAATATCATCATTTGATTTTTCTTTCGTAAACACTGTTCTAGCCACTGAATTGACCTTGTAGGAGTATAATTATGTCGTGAAGCATCTCTCCATCATATCATGTCCTGCTTTGAGTCCTAGGTTCCGGTTCTAACCTCTAGGTACTGAACAATTGCTGCTGACGACCAACATGACACTGACGAAAGTCCATATTTGACTTGCCCAAAAACTATATTTTGACATCATTTTAACAAGGTTTAGACTCTTTCAGCAAAATTCCTTAATGAAGCAATTTTTTTTGGTTTGGGTACAACATTAGGCTCTGTCTAGTGACCATGTCAGATACTTACGGCATAGGAGAACCCTAGAATCTTTGTGTAAAGTAGACTAGTGACTTATGATTTGGGCATCGAATTCAGGACTTTTCCCTAATCACCTAAAAACTTGGAGTTTCCTAAAAACCTAACCTAAAAATCACCTAAAACAAGACTACCTAAATCACCTAAAACACAACAAAACATCACAAAACAAGGAAACACAATATGACATAATGATAAAGCATAAAAATAAAAATTACTTAAAGAAAATTCACTCCACCCCCGAAGAGATGAAGTGCTTTGGATATTGTTTGTTGCATGACAACGGGAAGAACCTCCCACTGATGTTGTTTCTGCCCGAAAGGATTTACTTCTCTTCTGATGGGAATTGCAGGAGGCAATCCTTCTAGAATGAAGATTCTAAGGTATTCATATATCCAAGCAAAAGTACTTTGACAAAAGTCATAATATGATGCAAATGGGAAAGTTGATACCCCAAAGGCATTAGTTCTACTATAGTCCATCCTTGGGATGTTGATTTCTTCAAACCAGTCGATCGAGTTCCAAACTCAATTTCTATAATGTTGTAGGTGATCTTTTCTGACTTGAAAATATCCTTTGACTGGATCTTCGATCAGCTCTACATCACCTTTAACACATAGTAGTTTGATTCCCATGTCTTCAACATCTTTGAGGCCTTGCGAAAGCACCTCTTTCTCAGCTTCAGTAAATTCTAATTGCACAGATGGGTGCAATTGTCATTTAGGGAGATGATCAATTCCCCTGCTTCTGAAATTGTAAGTAAACAACCTCCATCGAATTGTATTGCCCATGACTTTGTATCCTTTGTCAGTCTCTTTTCAGAACAAGCAATGTTCTAGTCTTCAGTTTCTATCTTTGACAGAGTTGCACAATTACCAGGATCCATTTCAGGCTTTGCTTCTTCTAGAACAAATGACTTGAGTACAGCCTACTTCTTTGCAACTTTGAGAATCTAATCTAATTCTTCTGGATGATCCTGAAGAGATATTCTAGTTGAGAGATTTGTACCTTGGTCTTCATCATGGAAGCTACGATGTCAAAACTTGTTGAAGACGTCTCTTGAGCAACTGGCATAGTAATCTCATGTGAAGGTTTGGGATTGGAAGTGAAAGGCACTTATTTACCCTCTTCATTTGATTTTCATCTTTCTTCTTCTTCTTTTTGTGCCTTGAAGTGTTGAGCATGTGTAAACACAGGAGGAGCGTACTGACAGTATTCTTCTTCTTGTTCTAGATTGACGGGTTCTTTATCAAAGTATCCCATAGCGGAGTTTCCATCAAATTTTTTGATATGTGGTAAGACAACATTTGAACTTGGTGTTGGTACAAAACTAGAACTGGGAGCAGCTTCAGTATATCCCATGATTTGGATCATTCTCAGGTTCTCTGGACATGTGGATCTGGTATGTTCATCGGTGTTGTGGAAAGGACAAAATATTGCATTGTGCACAACTTCAATCGTTGGTCTTGATGGAGATGTTGGCAACCATGGTTGAAGATTGTCTCTCTTTGGCCGGTATGGTTGTTGGACTGGAGATCTGATAAAAAAAAAATTCATCAAGCTAGAAGTGATCATATTGTCCTCCAACTTGATGGTGTGTTCTTGCGCACTCTTCAACTTTGTTGATTTTGTTTTCTTGAGAAAGAAGGTTGTTGATCGTGTTTTCTGCACAATAACAACCAGACAGAATATGATATCCTATCTCTCTTGAAAGGTAAATCTCTATCGGCAAGCCTCAAGAGATAACCCCAAGGTCTCTAATGTCAGGTCTTGACAGTGCATAAACAACTCAGTAACGAAATGTGAAAACGCTGGTAATCACAATGGGACCTTACTACGAGCAAATGTTGAATCAATTTTATCAGATCTAACAATCTGATGATGCTTCAATCCTAGATTTAACCTAATAATCAAAGAAATAAAAAAGGATAAGGGTTTCAGAGAGAGTTCTAAATCTAATACTACTTCTAAGATTAACAATGAAAGCAACCAATACTCAAAACGGACCAATCCTTCAAAACTGATTTCTACTTGACCAAGATAAATCTACAATCTCATAGAAAACAATGCAATCTTCTAAGGCGTTAAGATTTTAAAATTGTAAACATTCATTCAAATAACCCTATTGCAGTAAAATGAACAAATCCTCACAATCGAACTTAAGCATACAGAATATCAAGTCCAAGCTAACTTTGCAAAGCAACTAACAATCAGTTGGTTGCGAAAAGTATGGACTGAAGGATTGCTGCAACATTAAAGTATTGAATCACAAACATTATTGAGTAAAATCTAATCTAAACATTAACCTTCTCAAAGAAATTTTAAAGATGGAATAACTAGAACCATGCAAAACAAAAGAAACAAGTATGGCACCAAATCACAATGTCATTTCTTGTATTCAAATTGTTCACTGTAGCAACAACTCTAGCTTTCTGTTACAATATTTTCTTGAGGGAAACTACTTGCTAACTTACTCTACTTCTAACTAGCTCTGCTCTATGTTCTAGTTACAAATTCTAATCTTCCAATTATTTCCAGCTGTTCTAACCCTTTACAAAGAGGCCAAATGCCCAATATATAGAATTCCCAGAAATCCCGTCAGCTAGGAAAGGGTTTTGCAGCAATAACACGGCACAACCACTCGGCCAAGACAATCTTCAGAATGAGTCAAACCGGCAATAAATGCATGTCCCGTCCAAATTGGCCTGAGATCTACTGTGCAGCTCAGACGACGCGCGGGAAGATAATAGGGAAGCACAAATCGTGCCGCAGCCTATCATTAGCTCTCTTCCCCATCATCCCCATGTCGATCTGACTCCTCATGTAGCTTCAAGAATGTTGCATCTAAGTCGGCCATAGGTGGTACTGGCAGAACCCTAAGTCACCTCTCAATGGACGCAATCTCGTCCTTTGAGTGTTTGACTAACCTATCCCAGTCTACCCTATATTTCACATGCTTATCAATAACTGTGAGGTAGGTGGCCGCATCATCTAGTTGGTGCTGGGAAATAGATCCATCATCAAGTGGTGCATACACATCATGCCACCATTCTCTCAACTATTCCAGGCTCAGGTACTTGGGCGCAATCTTCCTTCTTCCCGTCATGATTTCAAAGAAGGAAATGGAACCATTGTAAACCCCAGTTAAGGTGTCATCAATCTGCCTCCCTTGTTTGTGAATCTTTTTCAGCACCTTCTGCCTAATTTGCAATGCCTCGAACCATTCCCACGGTTCGGTAGCTCTAGAAGAAGGAAGGATTTCGTCACTCACCAATCTGTCTCGGGGGTACTCCATTAAAGTTCTGGTTTTCTACAGAAGGAGGTCCATATCCTCCTTATCTTGTGTTAACACCTGTTTCAACCATTTAGTTGCCCTGATAGCATCCTTCCCTGTTGATAGAATTTCCTTAATAGCTTCGTCACCATTTTCTTGCACCCCTTTCAGCTAATTCACAATGGCAAGGGTGGAAGCCTTCATCTTTTCTAGCTTAGTTATGGTCTCCTGAGGCAGAGGATTAGTAGTAGAGGAAGAAGGATTAATGGCCTGTAGTGGCTTCATCAATTCCTCCAAGCACTTCTTGAGATTTTCATTTTATTTCTTTAGTTCCTGCTTGGTTTTCACCTCCCTTCTCAATCTATCCACCATAACTGCACCGAAGACCTCATAGTCCTCAATATCCTGCTCAATTGATGTAGGCCCAAGATTAAAAGTCTATATATTATAATCATTTCCAGCCACATCGTCTATATTTTTATCTAGAACAGGGGTAGCAATATGAACAACCTTGTTATGTGCCTCGTCCCTCTTGACCTTCGAGATCACTCTAGCCTTTTTCTTACCTTTATCTTTTCCAATTATGGCTAGCAGTGCATCCCAATTCAGTGGACTCTCCTCTACCACAACTTGTTTTCTCCTTATTTCCTTGTCCAGCCACTCCGGACAGTGGGCTCCAACTGCACTTGAATTTTCCCTATTTCTTCCTGTTGATCTTCATGTGCCTCCTCACCCAAATTCTATTTCCCAGGAGTCCCATCCTTATCACTTTCCTCCTTGATGCGTTCCTCCTCATGCTCAGGCGACAGGACCTTTTCTGCTCCCTCCTCCCTTGGAGGAGATTCAACTACTTCATTGGTGACTGGTGACTCTACATATGCAACCAAGGGAGATTGCATTTCCTTTTCAATTTCGGCCTCCGCGCTGTAGAGTTCACCTTCATGAAACTCTTCACCCTCAATATCTGGATGATCATCAACATCCTTTGTCCCACTTGGTTCACTCTTGGTTTCATGAGTGGGAGGCACATCATCATGCTGCTCATCATGAGAAGCCACCGGAGGTAGGTCAGCATTAGGCACACTGTCCCTGGGAGAAGGAGTCCTAGACCTCCTTGCATACACTTTGGCCTTCTCCTCTGAGCTTTTAAGATTTATCACTGGTGGGGCAACTTCTTCCCCAACCTTGGAGGCGGCCTTCTCTGATAGTTTGACAATTCTTTTCCTCTTTGGTATAGGAGCATCAACCTCAAGACTCTGCTCAGACTTCTTAGTCCTTGTTCTCTTCTTGGCCTTTGGCCTCCTTTGTTTTTCTACTCCCTGGACTTCTTCCTCCTGAACTCCTTTAGATTAAATTTTGATAGGAGAGTCCAGTTTACCTTTACCTCTAGGATCCTGCTCGGTGGATTCTTCAGAAGTGGAGTGGGAATGTAAGTCTCCCATCAGGTTGTACGTGCACTTCACTCCTTTATTTTCCAACTCCCATACCATGTGTTTGAACCACATTTTAGTGAATTTGAGGACTGGATCCATCAATTGTTCCAGTTCCATCTTCTCCTCTTCCAACCAATCCACATCACCAATTGGTTTGTCCCTTACCGCTTCATAGGCATGATCCTGGATTAAGTTCCCATCATCTTCCAATTGATCAGGAACTGCCCTTACATTATACAATCGGACCGCATCCATTGGAATCCGAGAATTTCTTCTTTTTGACCTCATATTCATCACCACAATTGGCCTAGTAGTCCTCTAAATCAACCTTATGGCTATAGTCTCTACTGGCCTTCTTTTGAGCTTCTCCCGTGATGTCAAATCTGGATCTCTCGAAGTGGAAAGACAAGCCAAGAGTACTCATTTCTTCTTGTGAAGCATGGGCAGAACCAATGGAAGGACATACCTCACCAGTGCCAATCCTTAGGGGAAAATCCTCGCCAAATCCTGTCAAATGCTTGTCCTTCTTGACAATGGAATCAAAATCACAAATCTTCCTGGTGACTTCCAACACTATGATGTGATCAGTGGGATACCTTGGAAGTCTATATGGGGCCCTTTGGCAGCTGTCAATCCAAATGTAGGAGAAGGTTGGGAACTGGATGAACCACACTCCATACTTCTTGATGAGCTCCTTGGCCTACTCTGAAATTCTAACATGCTTTGCCTCCTGAAGCATTTTGGTAATATGCATGGTAAATGCATCATTGGCCCTCCTGTAGTTTGAACCTCCCAGTGCAACTGAGGGAAAACTTCATAAATAATATCTTGTCTGAAAATTCCTTTTGTATCTAATCCCCTGTAGGGATGGAACCTAGCCAGCGCATAGACCAGATATGAGGTCATTGTGAATTTTTTTGTTTGCAACACATTGGACAATTGCTTATGAATCACTTGACTAATGACCCATGCCCAATGGTAGTTGATATTTTCTTGTTCCATTCTTGCAATCGCATGGCACATCCAATTCTCAAATGTACCAGCACTCCTCAATCCAAGCACCCTGCTAAGAAAGGTGATGGCATCATAGTATTCCTCCTTGAATTTTTCTCTGTACAATTGTTTAGGCAACTTGGAATAGTGGGACTTGGGTTTCTCCAGCCAGGAGTTGATTAGCTGCTGTGACTTCACTGTCTGGTCATCATAGAACTCCTGGGCTGCCTCAATGGTGAATCCCACTACATGAGATATGTCTGGCATGTCAAAGGTTTGGGCAATGGAGACCGGGTTGAGATTGGCAACAACTCTCCCTTGAGGACCAATTATCCTCTGTGTATACTGATCATAGTGCCTGGCGCACTCAAGGACCAGCTCATAGCATTGCATTGTAGAAGGGAAACCAGCAACATGCGACAATCCTGATTCCATCATTCTTCTAGTCACCAAAGGAAGATCCTCGAATGCCATTCTTACTTTAAACTCCTCATAGTCCCAGAGGCCAACATTGGTATCAATGACTTCTGACCAGACAAAAGTAATCTTGCTTTCAGGAAACTTGCTCTTGATGTCCAGCTTGATCCTCTCGGCATTAGACAATGAGGAACCAACTGACGTTTTGCTTGATTCAGCCTGCATTCAACATGAAAACATAATGAAAACAATAGGAAAGCAAGGTTAATCCATCAAAACACTACTGGAATGCATCTCTCATAGTCAAGGTGTCATTAAAATTCATATAAAATCACCACAGCAAATTTCAGGTTTCAAGACCATCCGCAGAATCTGAACCAGAGAGGAATTTGGGAAATTCTAGATCGACCGGATTCTAGCGAAAAACCCAAGAAACACCTACTTAATCATTAAACTTGATCATTTTTAATCAATAAATCACCTGAGAGATTCAAATATGACATGAAATAATCATCAAATGCTTCACCAATTATAAACAGATTCAATTATTTCATATTCCTTTATGTTTAACCAAACTTTGGGGAAATCTGTGAGGGACGGATTTCCACGAAAAACGAGTCAGATGGGAGTCTTCGGACAATCAGGGAAATGGTGGATTTTGGAGAAATATGGTATTGGTGGACATCCGCGGTCAAGAAAAAGTGTCGGACCAATGGGAATTCCCAGAACGAAAGCTTCAGTAAGAGTTATGAGCTCGCCGAGAAGTCTCGACGACTTCCAGGAGTTACACCGAAGGATGCAATCAGAATAGGTTTCGCCAAGAGTCAATTGTTTCAATGTAATGTCTCAGCGAAAAGGGTCATAGCAAACATATTGGTATGAACCAAGGGTGGTCGGGGTAAGGTCTTGGCGAATTCATCTTGTCTCACCGACCATCAGAGTTTAAACAATTACTTTGGCCAGACTCAAATTTTTGATATGAGGTCCCAACGACTGCGTTATGTTTCGCCGATGAAGAGTTCCATTGGCATAACCTCTTGCTGACATTATGAAGTCACCCCAACAGAAGATCAGGGCTCGCCAAGAGAAAAGTTTCGCTATGAAGTCCTGGCGATCATCAGGAGTCTCGCTGAAAGCAAAGATTTCGGCAAGAGGAGGGAGCTCGCGGTAAGGTCTCAGTGAAGCCTGAATGTTTCCCCGAAGCACGAATGGATATTGGCGAAGCTACGGGGGCTCACCATGAGCCCTTGCCAACTTGGGCTTGTCTTGCCGACAAAAATATTTTTGAAATGATAATTATAGTGTCCTGACGACCAAATATCAACTCACAAAGGGCTCCGGCGAAAGCGAAAAGTGCTCGGCGGGAGGTCTCGCCAAAGGAAGGATGTCTTGGCGAAGCAAACAAATATCAGTAAAGCTTAGATCCCGCCATGACCTCTTGGTGACTAGGACTTGTCTTGCCGAAAGCGAGTATGAGTAAGCACGTTGATGAGACATCTCCTCGCGGGGTGAGGTCTGGGCGAAAGTAAAGGTCTCACCGACTGATACGCATGAAGGATTTCATTGGTGTAAAAACGATAGTGTCACGGAGATTCAACACGAACCTAGGAAGACCACTTCAGCAAACCCCAAGGTGGTCGGTATGATATCTCAGCAATCTTGAATGGTCACAGCGAAGGGAATCCGGAAGGGACGAAGAGTCCCGATTTCATCCAGACACTGAACCAACTAAGGATTTCAAAAAGTTTAACTTAGGGCGAGTTGGGAATGGACCTCTCATGAATTTTCTTCGTATTCTAGGTCAATCCTAAGATGAAATCACCTGATACGGCACTACCCTAGGTCTGAACCCTACTCATCCACCATTAACGCACAGGCACGTTCAAAATTTAGTTGTTTCAATTGTTGAATCATCACTAGGGTTTACTAATTATTCTTAGGCAAGATTCATTAAAATGTAGATGGACACATGAACTCAAAACTCACCTGGGAGATGACAAAGGATGCAATACTGACCAACCCTAGCACGAAATAGACACATACGTAGGAATTCAAATACCAACGTGCCATTCATAATTCAATTCAAAGCAGAGCAATCAGACACATACCATTATAAAGCAGGAATTGGTCTCAAAAGTAGCAAACGCAAAGCTCAAGGGTGGCCACAACGAACACAAGCGATAGCGCACCAGAAATCACCCCAAAATCAATCAAGTCAAAGCCGAAAGTCCCAAAATCCCAACCAAAAACTCACAAGAAAGCACTTGTCAGCTCAAACGATGGGAAATAGTGAACATAATGGCGCAAAAGATCTCAAAATGAAGTTAAATACATTTCTCAGGGCATGCACGGAGCCATTAATGCAGTCGATAAGACAACTAGAGAAGGAATTCGGGAATCCAACGACAGGGCGGAATCTAGGAAAATCCGGACCACACGAAAATCCGCAAGGATCAAAAATCCTTGAACAACAAGGGTCCAGCCGAAGTCCAAGCAGGATCCGGGAAAATCCGACTAGGGCGGAAAATCCCGAATCAGGGCAAAAGCCCGAAATTTATCTAGAACTCAATATTTTCAATGAATAACCTAGAAACACTTAGGCATTCAAAATAAACAATTAAGCACATGCCTAAGTAAGACAAAACCCTAAAAAGAAAGGGCCAGAACACCAAAATGAAGTGAAAGAGGGTTCCTACTTTTAGTGGGGCGTGTGTGCAAAAAACTGCACAACAAAGGCTATCTTTGATGGAAGAGAATTTATGAAACAACTCATCAAAATCTTCGATGATGGATCAAGTGTAGAAGAAATTCTTGTAACAAGATTAAATCTTGCTACCAAATCCCTCATGTGTTTGTTGTGTTCCATCTTTGAATTTGTGAGTTGGGCGAACAACATATGACTATCTTCAGCAGGCTTGAATCTCGCCAAAAATTTCTCGCTCATAGTTTCCCAGCTTGTGATACTGTCTGGCGCAAGGTGATTGAACCAATTGGCATCATTTCCTACAAGAGTCTCAACAAAGAGATGCATCGCGATGTCTTCATGTGCTACATTCAAGATGGCGCAAGCCGTTGTGAACACAGAAAAATAATCCTCCGGGTGTTGAGTTCTATCACCATGAAATCGGGGAAAATGCTTCCTTGACCCTTTAGGTAACTCATGATTTACCTAAAAAGCCAAAGGTCCAATTTTATTACTCCAAGGTAGTGGGGGTGGACGTCGCATGTCAGCATTATTGTTATTATCATCCATTGCTTCTGTATGGATCATGCAATCAGATGCCAGAGTGTCATTCTTGTGAAATAAAAGTGTTAAGCTTTTCTTGAAGTTTTCTTGCCTCGTGCCCCATGGTGGGCACCAGGAAACTGTTGGCATAACTAACACCTCTAGAGTGCAAGTTGGTATGGACAACTATGCACATTGCATGATGAGTGCTCTTCAAATTAGGAGGGGAAGCTCCCTCGTTGTGCAAACAAAATGCTTGAAAAAGTAAACTAAACTAATTCCTATCTTTTTGTCTCAACTGAAATAGGCACAAGGTTTGCAATAAACTTCAGACATTGCAGCCAAGGATTTTCTAGTTTCGCAGGTCTTAACTACAACTCAAAACTAACTAACTTATACTATCCAATCCCCTCAAGAAATCAGAGCATGAGGAAACGGAGTGGGAATGATTTATACGATAACCTCTAAGACATGATTTCCAAGGAGGTGACGACACCTATCCAAGGCGTAGGCTAAGAGAAAGGTTATTGGCAACGACATCAAATGATGAAATCTACTTTTGAATTCCCAAGGAGGTGATTACACCTATCCAAGGTGTAGACATGAAACAAAGCTCATTAACATAGTAACAATAAACGATAAGCTTTAATTATAAATTCTCAAGGAGGTGACGACACCTATCTGAGGTGTAGATATGTAAGAAAGCTTATAAACACAAGAACATGAAACAATGATCATCCAACCAAAGTGAAAAAATACAAAATAGCAATATTATAGGAAAATATGGCTCAACATATATTACTATCGCATGCAAAATTTAATTACAAATGAGCAAAAGCTCTTATTTATAGACATCAAAAGGTGTAGGGAACCCTAAAATCACCTTGAGTCAACTACAATCTTGCAAGCCTGCAAGATTTTATTGCTAAACCCTAATAAAGGAAACTATACAGTTAACTAGAAAGCTACTATCAGTTAACTGAAACATCTAATCTAAATGGACAATTTGCAAGCATGCACGTCCTTATTGAAAGCAAGTTGACTGGAACACTACCGTCAGTTAACGAAAACCATAAATGAAACTCCAAGTCCTACAAAATATCTATGAAGATAAGATAGACATGCGTGGACCCAACAAAGAGAACTGAAGATGAAAGTCGAGTTCTAATTGCATGCTCCTAGTTCTATCCTCGAAAATAACTACAGGTTCTAACTAACTGATCACTAGCCGCTATCTCGAACATCTAACCCCTCCACAAGGTTGTTAACTACGTCACCATCTGGGGAACTGATACTCTGCCGAAGTATACTGTGTATGTGCAGCATGTCCTCACCACCTGTGATCTGGCACTACTTGTCAACAACTCAAGCAATCCTGGAAATCTTTGCACACTTAAACTGGAATTTCATTGACTGGTAACTCTAGCAGCTCCGTAACTTAAATGATGACCACTATTTCTTTTGTAGCTTTACGCTTCAGTTTTTCACACTTTTCTTTATGGAAGAGTGTTGCATGACAAAACCACAAATTTTGACCGCGAAAACCCTGGTTGTGAGAAATGCACACAAACTTACTGCACATGCAAAATTCCAATGGTATCAACCCTCTAAACTAGCCTTGGAAGGCTATCAGCAATACGAGGCATGAAACCATGTGGACTTGAGTAACTACGCCTGTCAACCCTCCAGATGCGCTTGATACAAATCAGTGTCAGCTTTTTTGATGAAATCATGAATTAAGATCGATTTGGTCTTGAATTCCATCTATGTGAACTGCATTTTGAAAAACTTTCCTGTTGACTGTAAACTCAACTATATTCTGACAACTTTCTCTAGAAAGCTAAAAAGTCTCTCGATGAGGCTAAAAATAGCTCATCAGAGGGTAATTTTTACCAAAAATTCCAAGACGCAGGTTTTTTCTAGAAAATAATTCCAAGACAACCCACAGCATCATAATTACAAAAAAGCGTCGTTTAGCTTGACATGCAAGAGCTTTTCCAAAAAAAGCAATCGGGGGCAGCAAGGGCTGTGGGGGGCAATTTTTTTGAGAAAATCTGAAACATGGGTTTTGTCTAGAAGACGATTCTGAGATAATCCACAACATCAGATTCAAAAAATATCGACTTTTAATCCACCATGCAAAGGAATTTCAGTTGATAAAATCAAAGCTTCGAGAATTGATGCTCTAGAGTAAATTTTCCTAAAAAAAATTATAACACATGGGTTTTGTAGAGGAAGCTATGCTGAACCAACCCAGATGATTTGTTTTGTCAAAAGTCACTGAATTCGCGAACATGCGAAAGAAATTAAGGTGAGAAATAGAAGAATTTAAGACATAAGATAGAAGTTTTTAATGCTTTTCTTTTGCTAAAATCACCATCTTGTCTTGATGTTTGTCGATGAATTTGGACTTGTACCTGCAAACAAATATTTTTGATGCCTTCAAAAATTGACTGTTGATGAAATTTTCCAATCTTAAGAAGTAATTCACCTTTTGCTCAAGCTGTATGAGATAAATAATGGATGCCATGTTGAATAAAGAGAAAATCGTAGCATTATGGCGCCACTGCAAGCTTTAAACCCTGATTTAAAAAAGAAGTCTTCTGATTGGACCCCCCTCCAGTTTGACTGACACTAACTCGAAGTCCCGGAGATAAATAATATTCAAATATTTAGTTCTTTTCAACATGTGAATTTGCAATTTAATATTACAAAGGGCGCCAATATTGAAATATTGAAGAAAATCGCCCATTTAAAGCTTGCATGCAAAAAGTTTGAAAATTAATATTATTTTAATAAATTAACAAAAATCTTAGCATATTGATTTTGAAAAGTCAAAATTTAACTCTCCAGGCGTCCATTTGCAAAAGTTATGAGATTTTTCGCTAACTTCCTACTTTATAGCTCACTGAAAGTTACAGTTGCCCCTGTTGAGCTCTGATTTCTGAGAGCCTGAGTGATGTTGTGACTGAACTAAGATATCCATTGCAAAGCCATCAAAGCAAGGATGAAATGTTTGTTGGGAGCTGCAACTGCTAAAATCAACGTTTAACACCTCAAAAAATTAGGTGCCTTTGATTAAATTGATGCAAGGTCTCTAGACTTGTCATTTCACCGATCTTCCATTTGACGCTTCAAACTGCCACCACCGGTGAATGATGAACTGTACTGACTGGATGATGGTTCATTACGTGACTAGAATAATTCTACAAGCAACAATTGTATGTAAGGCATCTAAAAGCTGCATTATGAGCCCCAAAAGCAAGGGTGTCGCTAGCCTATGAAGGTACAATAACTAATTTGACAAAAGTGTAACTTTCATCCAGATGCCATACTTTGACACCTAACACCGGGAGTTGGAGTTCTTTGATTCACGCATTGACAATCTCTCTGCGTAGCTAGAACAACTTACAAGAGATTTCTTTGGAGGTGACGAAGCAAGAAAACTGCTTCTAAGACCTCGAAAAGAAGGGCACCTTTTCCAAGGGGATGTGTATTTTCCATAGTCATTTTTCTGGTTATCTTCACTCTTTAGCATTCTACATTGACCCTTCACGTACGAGTTTTTTTCAAATCCCAAAGGCTAATGGTTGGACTCATTGGATAGCTAGAGTAATTTCACACAAGTGTCGTGAAGACTGTGACTACTAAAAACCCCATCTGACAGGCCTAAAGGCTAGGCGCCCCTGGCCTACAGAGGTATAGGTGTGTATTTCTACATTCTCCACCCTCTGTTTTACGTGCTCGGTAGAATCTTTGTCACGATCACTTAGTATGTTAGATCATCTCACGAACTGGTGTGTTGTGGAGCTGAACTAGATTAGAAAATATTTTTGGAAGACGAAAACTACAAATTCAATCATCTAAGAGGTCAAATTCAAGGGCGCCCCTAGGCTACAAGGGTGCAGAAACTGAAAAATTGATAGCCTTCGTGACATGCAACCTCCTCGTACCTTCAACTTCTAACTTCAATTATCGGAGTTCTACACTTTGGGTGACCTTGCTTGATAGCTTGCCAGAAATTCAAACTAATTTTGAAGATATTGAGCATATTTGCAAGCACATGCAACTAAATCTAAGCCTTCAAAAAGAAGGGCGCCTGTGGGCTACAAAGGTGCATATCTATTTTCTGCAAAATATCATCATCTGATTCTACTTCCGTAAACACTGTTCTAGCCACTGAATTGACCTTGTAGGAGTTTAATTCTATCATGAAGCATCTCTCCATCATATCATGTCCTACTTTGAGTCCCAGGTTTTGGTTCTGACCTCCAGGTACTAACCAATTGTTGTTGATGACTGACATGACACTGACCAAAGTCCATATTTGACTTGCCCAAAAACTATATTTTGACATCATTTTAACAAGGTTTAGACTCTTTTAAGCAAAATGCCTTAATGAAGCAAAAAAAATTGGTTTGGGTACAACAGTCCTGTATGTGGAAGGTTTGAAGCATAATCTTTTAAGTGTCAGATAGATGGTTGATAAGGGTTACAATCTTCAGTTCAAGGATGGAAAGTGTGGAATATTGGGGTGTTCCGGAAATGTGATTGCATTAGGTACAAAAACAAGAGGTAATATCTTTCATTTGAATGCTGCTAGTAAAAGTTGTTTGATTGCTCAAGTTGATGAAAGTTGGTTGTGGCATAGAAGAATGTGTCATGTTAACTTTTACAATATTATAAAGATAAGTTCTACTCAGGCAGTGAGAGATCTTCCTAAGTTGATGAAACCTACTAATGCCATATGCAAGGAATGTCAATTGGGGAAACAAACTAGAATTTAATTTCAGAGCAAAGAACACAATTCAAAAGAATTGTTGGAGCTTGTGCATACTGATTTTTGTGGTCCTTCTAGAATGAGAATTTTACAGGGTTATAGGTATTTCATGTTGCTTATAGATGATTATTCAAGAATGATGTGGGCTACTTTCTTAAGGGAGAAATATGAAGCTCTAGAGAAGTTCAAGATCTTTAAGGCTATGGTTGAGACAAAGACATGCCTGAAGATTAAATGTTTGAGATTGGATAGAGGTGGTGAATTCACTTCTAGTGAGTTTAATTCTTTTTGTGAAGTGCATGGAATAAAGAGACAATTATTTTCCCCATGGACCCCTCAGCAAAATCGAGTTGTGGAAAGGAAGAACAAGACAGTTCAAGATGTTGCTAGAACTATGGTGTTGGAAGGAAATGTTCCTCATATCTATTGGAGAGAAGTTGTGAGTACTGTTGTTTACATCTTCAACCGAGTACAAGTCAAAGGTGATATTGGTAAGACCCTTTTTGAGCTATGGACTGGTCATAAGCCTACTGTTAAATATTTTAAAATCTTTGGGAGTAAATGTTATATCAGAAGAGATGAAGATTTAGGAAATTTTGATGCTAGGAGTGATGAAGGAATATTTTTGGTTTACTCTACTAAAAGCAAGGCCTATCGGTGCTACCATAAGAGATTGAAGAAAATGGTTGAAAGTGAAAATGTCAAGGTTGATGAAGACATAGCTAAACCATCCAGAACCTGTGGATATGATTCAGATGATCAGAATGACAATACAAACAAAGGAAACCATCCAAAACCTGTGGATATGATTCTAATGATCATTCTGGTGAATCAAGAAGATCAAGAGGAAGGAGAAAACAATGAAAGTGCAGAAGAGAGATCACAAGAGCCTGAAATTCAAGAACGTCCTAAGACTCTAAGGTATGTAAGATTGAATCATTCAGAAGATCAGATCATTGGTGATAAGAACAAAGGTGTTCAAACTAGGAGAAATATTGTAGAAGAATACTGTTTGATTTCAAAGACTGAGCCTACTAATGTGAATGAAGCATGTAAAGATGAACATTGGGTTGAAGAAATGAAAGAAGAGATACAACAAATTGAGAAGAATGATACATGGATTCTTGTTCCTAGACCTAAGGATAAAAATGTCATTGGAACTAAATGGGTCTTTAGAAATAAACTGAATGAGCAAGGTGAAGTGGTTAGAAACAAATCAAGATGGGTGTGTAAGGGATATTCTCAAATGGAAGGGATTGATTTTGTAGAGACCTTTGCTCTTGTTGCTAGAATTGAAGCTATGAGATTGTTTCTTGCTTATGTTGCTTACAAAGACTACAAGGTTTATCATATAGATGCCAAGTCTACATTTCTAAATGGCGAGTTGGAAGAAGAAGTGTATGTTGAGCAACCGGATGGATTTCAGTTGACTAATCAAGGAGATATGGTTTGTCGGTTGAAGAAAGAACTGTATGGACTTAAGCAAGCCCCTAGAGCTTGGTATGCCAGATTGGATAAGTATTTGTTGAAGCTTGGATTTAACAAAGGTACTGTTGATAGTAATTTGTATTTCAAGAATGATGATAAAGATTTGATTGTGGAAGTTTTTGTTGATGATATCATTTTTGGAGGAGATGATAGTTTGTGCATAAAGTTTGCTAATGAGATGCAAAGTGAGTTTGAGATGTCAATGATTGGAGAGATGAAATTATTTTTGGGATTGCAAATTACTCAGTTAGACAAAGGGATCTTTATATCTCACTCCAAGTATGTGAAAGAATTGTTGAAGAAATTTGGTATGGAATATTCAAAGCCAGTTGGTACACCCACGGTGACCGGATGTAAGTTGACAACATATGATGATTCTTCGAAGGAAAATCAGACTAGATGCAAATCAATGATTGGTGGATTGTTGTATTTAACTCAAACTAGGCCTGATATCATGAATGATGTATGTATTGTTGCAATATTTCAAGTTGATCCTAAAGAATCTCATGTGATTGTTGTGAAGAGTATTTTTAGATACTTGAAGGGAACAATTGATTTTAGCCTGTGGTATCCTAAAGATGATGATATTACTTTGAGTGCCTTTACTAATGTTGATTGGGCTGGTGATGTGAATGACATAAAAAGTACTAGTGGTGGTGCATTTTTCTTGGGAAAGAAGCTAATTTCATGGTTAAATAAAAAGCAGAATGCCATTTCTTTATTTACTGCAGAGGCTGAATACATTGCTATTGCTAATAACTGTACTCAAGTATTTTGGATGAAGCAGATGTTGAAGGATATCAGAGTTATGTATGATGAGACTATTTCTATATTCTATGATAATTCAAGTGCTATTAACATTTCTAAGAATTTGGTGTTGCATTCAAAGACCAAGCATATATCTATCAAGTTTCACTTTTTGAGAGAGAAGATGAGTGAAAAGGAAGTCAGATTGGAGTATGTGCCTACTAAGGAGAAGATTGTAGACATATTTACCAAGTCGTTGCCTAAGGATACTTTTGAGTATCTCAGAGGGAAGTTAGGGGTGATTACCCCTCCTAATCAGAATTAAGATGCATTACTTTACATCAGTCCATGATTTTCATAGTCATATCTTGATCTGGATTGATGTTGTGGTGGCTGCTACTTAGGGGGAGCAGTTAGATGTTTAGATATTCAGATATGTTTTTTCAAGATTAGAGATCTTTGTCATTAATGTCAAAGGGGGAGAAGAGTAATGTGAAAAAAAAATTGGGGGAGAAGAACCTTGTGAGGAGAAGAGTCATATGGAAGAGTTATGTGAGAAGAGTTAGAACCTAAGGGGGAGTAAGTGTAGTTGTGTTGATGGTGTTTTTCACATCATGTTTTGCCATCAATGCCAAAGGGCGAGATTGTTGGATGTTGTGGTTGTTTTTTTGATATGTGGTTGTCATTGATGTCAACACTATTAGCATTAATGCATTCAAAGCTGTATATGTCGAGGATATTGAGAAAATTGTAATGAAATGAGTTGATGGTTGTTAGTGGTGAAGTGAAGTTCAATTTGTCGGTGAGTTCAGTACGTTGATGATCAGAGGTTGTGGACTAAAGGGTTTCTTGTTGAGTATATCTAGTTTATCCACATTGAGTTTCAGAGATCCGTGTAAAGATTTGATCGAGTTATGAAGATTTGTATTTTGACAGTCTTTATGTTACTTCAGTTGGTGTTCCTTAATGAAGATGATGCAATTTCAGTTAGTTCAATTGTTGCAAATGCTTCTCTAGTGATTCATGATGTTTGTGGATGTTTCTAGATCGTGATCTATCTGTGTTGCACGTCTTCATTGATCATTGTGCTCGCGATCCGAGATTTTCTCTTGCGTGTTCATGTTTTTCATGTTCTTGGTTGACAAGGTGTTTTTAGCGTGTTGTGGATCTTCGAGGAATAATTTTTGAAGGTGGATCATGTTCAAAGATGTTATTTTGGGTCTTCACTATGTTGTGGCCGACCTTGGTTGATTTGCATTAATAATTGTTATTGATTTGGGCTGATAGTTTATATTCATTTTATTATTTTGTTGAAGCCGACATGTAGGGATTTAATTTCTTGTTGTGGATATATATTAGCGAATTTTTATTTCATTTGAAGTATGCTAAATGTGTGTGTGTGTGAATAATGTTCTAAATCATTCGAAGGCAGAGCAGAGTGTGAAGAAGAGTGAAGAAAAGTGAAGAAGTGTTCATGTTCTTAACCGGAACTATGATTAGGCATCAGTAGATGTTATTTTATCAGTTCAAATCCATGCAGATGTAATCCGAATCTTTCTGTAAGACAATGTATCTTCCTTTGGGCAGTAAACCTTGTTGTAATTGAGTAGTGATCTCTAGGTAGTGTGCTTGAATACACGTGCATTCCCCATTTCATTCTTTATACTTTTAACAGGGTATAATCTTGTGGACTGACCTCCACCGTGGTTTTTCCCCTAACAGGGTTTCCACATAAAAAAAATTCTTGGTGTTATGTTTGTTTTTGATGTGTTGATGATTTATGCTTTCATGGCTAATAATCAGATTTGAGAATAAGGTTAATAAATTTAATAAGTTGTGAATTTATGTGACAATTGATTCACCCCCCCTCTCAGTTTTCTTCCCTTGTGTTTCCAACAAGCAAGCCATCCACATAGTCTTCCATTAGAGTATGCATGAGATCATGGAAAATTGTAGTCATGGTGTGTTGGTATGTGGCTCCAACATTCTTGAGTCAAAAAGGCATGACATTCTAGCAATAATTTCCCCATGGAAACCTGAAGGTTGTCTTATGTTGGTCTTCAAGAGATATTCTAATTTGGTTATGCCCCAAGAAGCCATCCATGAGGGACAACATCTCGTATCCTGTTGTCAAGTCTACAATTATGTCAATGTTTGGTAAAGGAAAGTCATCCTTATGACACGCCTTATTTAGATCAAGGAAGTCGATGCAAATACGGATCCCACCCATTGGTTTTAGCACTGGCACAAGATTTGAAATCCACTCTACATAGTTGATAGACCTATTAAAGCCAACATCTAGTAGTTTCTTTAGTTCATCCTTGACTAATAAAGCAATTTATGGATACATTTTCCTGAGCTTTTGCTTGACTAGTTTGGCATCAGGATGTAGTGGTAAATGGTGCAATACCAACTCAGGTTCTAACCCAGGCATGTTAGCATAAGACCAAGAAAAGATAATCTGTTGTTCTACAAAGAATGTATGAAACTAAGGTTTCTCTGTCTCTGTTAGTGACATTGCAAAGTGGATAATTCTAGGATTTTCCTTTGTGCCAATGTTACTTCCATATATTTTTCAATGAGCATTGGTGACTTCTCTTAGGTAATGGGAAGAATGTCCAACCCTCCATCCTTGGGTGCCTCGAAGAGGTTTTCGCCCTCGGATACATCATTTCTTTTTATTTTTTCTTGGTCTAAAGGCACCTTGCGGTTTTCACCTAGAGACTTGTCTTTTTTTATTTTGTCATTTTTACTTTTGCAACTAGAGGGGTGGAAAGACCCCCTGAAGTATGCCATATGATCCAATTCAATGGTAAATATAGCCTTATGATCACCACTAGAAATTCCTTCTCTCAATCCCATGAACTCAACGATTGCTTCATCATTCTTGAATACATCTAAGATGGGAGATCCTTGTTGGTCCCAATTGATGAGTTGAGGGTAGAATAAAGGCATGCCATCATTGGTAGTGTCAAAGTTTAGGGTGAATATGGTAAAGAAAAAAGTATTTGTTAGGGTCTTGGATCATGGTGCCAGATAGGTCAAGGTTGGTGAAGACTCTGTCTAGTTCACAATCACTGGTTGTACAAGAGTCCCATTTGTATTCATTAGAGTTGATTATACCATAGTAACATTCTTCAGATGACTTGTCGGATGTCTCGATAACATTAGAAGCATTCACTTCCTCACTCAAAGGTATCGTGCTACTAGGAGTGCCAATATTGATTAGTTTAAACCCCAACCCTAGGCCTTTCGGTCATTTTTACATGAACAAAGGTTTAGTCATCCCACTTTTATTCAATCCAAGTCCACTGTGTCCATCATAGCCTTTTTTTCTGCATGATATTGAAACCTTTTCCATATTGTTCTGTAGGTATTTATGCAGGTGGAGGGTCCTCTTCATTTTCTTCTCTATAGAGCCAGGAGGTCACATCCTCTTCATTGATTGCTTCTTTGCTTAGTTCCCCCCATTTTGTGAAAGTAGTTGTGGGAGGCATGTGGATAGTGACCTTAGGTTGCCTTTTTTTTGCCATTAGTTTGCCATATGACTTAGGAGTTGTCAATTTGTTGATACAATAGGACGTCTACATGTGATATTCACCACACCCTTTTTCTTGGACCTCGACCTTGGGATGAGGGAGCGGGGTCTTAGAAGTGGATGCTTTAGATAGAGTGGATGGATCGATGTAGTGAGATGAGGTGGATGATTGTAATGAATCGAACTAATTTTTTTTTTTGTGTTTTCAAATGCAATTACAATCAACACGCACCTGTTAAGGTTAGCTCTAAAACCAAAACATTGCGAAAGCAACCCTAACCAAGGATGTACACCAAGATCCCGATGTGGGCAAGGTGTGAGCATATAGTTAGAGGATCTAATGCAGATGCCAACTGGAAGGGAACTCTAACCAAGAATGTGTCTAGGACAGACGAGCATATGGTCAGAGGATCTAATGCATGATGAGCTGAAGTAACTCTAACCAAGATGGCGCTGAGTGATGGTGAGCATATGGTCAGAGGGTCCCTACAACTATTAACTGAAGTAAATGGGTGGCAAGCCAACCTCTTCCACTTATTCAGCGGGAAGTACAATAAAGTAAGTGTAAGATAGAAAGGAGAATTGTTGATAGTACTACTAATCAACTTACAATATGTTAGAATGCTTGCCAAAACCCAATATATAAAGACCTCCAATGCTGCAACTACTAGATATGATCTTCTCAATGCTTAACAAGACTCTCAAGACTCAAACACCTCTCAAATCTGCAATTGTCTAAGACTGTAATAACAGACCAATGACTAAAATGAAGTAATCAGCAACTCTAGAACTCATCAAAATACTCACAACTCACTCAATACTTGCCAGAATGACATGAGACTTGATGCAAACGAATGCTAGGGTGATGACAATGAAATCTAGACTGAGAAATGACTAACAAAATGCAATATTATTTTTATGCACACTTCCCAAGATAGTCCAGAATGGTACAACCAAGGAGAGGGGCGATTTTTTAATATAAAATTCTAGACACCACAAAAAAATCTGGAAACTCCCAAGAAGGGTCGCCCCAAGTTGGAAATCACAATGGAAAACTACCCAGAATGATACTATTTTTATTTCAAGAGATATGAGCAATTCTTATAATCAGCTATGCTATTCAACAACTCCAAAATATGTCTAAAATGCATGGAAACTGAACTAATATGCTAAGAACTCAAATGCAATGCTAAAAACAAACTCACTACAATCTACCTCTCAACTAGTTGCTATCTTTCAAGCAAGAAGATGAGCCAAGCTAGGAGGTGTGCTTTCCTCGAAGCAATCTGTCACCATTTCGACAGCATAACTTTACTGAAAATATGAGATGTCCAAATGAAGAGAAGAAGCCAACATTTATAGACTTGAAGAGAATCTTCTAGAAGCTTCAAGAAGGGCGCCCAAATTTCAAATTTGAATTCAACTTATTTCCCTCCAAAGGTGGCGTCCATTTCTCAAGGAAATATTTCACTTTATAAAAAATAATCTCTTCCCTCAAGTAGGCGTCCCACTTCTCCAACCCTTAATTTGGCCTTAAAAAATATAAGTTATCTCCTCATGAAGCATTTACCCATAAAATCCCCTTTTTAAAATAACATGAAGTTACAATGCTAGGCCAAGGGGGTTATAATATTAAAATGTAACATTATAACATGAAAATAACTTATCTCTCCAGAAAAAGCATCCAAGGGCCAAAAATCCAATTACCAACTAAACTGGTTGAAGACGAGAGCCAACAACACTAGAATCCACAAGGTCACTGCTAGAAATAGAATTTACTAAAAATAGTAAATTCATGAAGTTGCTCGGAACACCAAATAGACTATACCACTACGAAGCTCTCTGAAAACCCAGAAAGAATCTGCAATCCAATTTCCAAACTCCAAACAACCACCTCCTCAAAAATAGGAAACCCTAATTTCACCCTCTGAGTAGCCTACGGGTCTCTAGAATAGGCCAACGGTCAACTGAATCAATCACAATTGAGAAGGGGACATTACAATGATGAAGCCTCTTGGTTGGAAGGAACTTTTTGTTGAGGTGTTTCACATAGATTAGTACAATATTGGAATGGGTCAGGATCACCGACTATTGTGATTTCAGTGGCATTGTATGGGAATTTGAGGCATTGATGGTATGTGGATGGTATGAATTTCATGGCGTGAATCCATGGTCGGCCAAGGAGGAGATTGTATGGGAGGTCAAGGTCTTGGAATTGGAAAGTAGTGTCCATAATTGCGGGTCCAACCCTAATGGGTAGTGTGATAAATCCTTTAGAAGAGTGCTCCTCGTTGTCATATGCCTTGATAACAATGCTTTTTGTTGTGTCTACACATGCTTTCGAAAAGTCTAGTATCTTAACCAGTTTGAGGGTGCAAATGTTTAACCTTGCTCCACCGTCTACCAAGACCCCTCTAACTTTGTGTTTGTGGATGAGGACTTCAAGGTGCAAGGGATCATTGTGATTTGTCTTTTGAGTTGAATAGTATTGGTTGGAAAAAGTGACATGATTGGAGTTAGCCAAGTAACCTACCATCTCTTGGAAATGATTGACATCAAGGTCAGTGGGAATGGTAGTGTCTTGCAAAGCCTTGTCAAGAATGACTCGATGGTCAGGTGATATACACAGTAACTCTAGGATAGAGATTTGCACGGGTGTCTTCCCCAAATGTTCAAGTAGATTGTATTGGGACTTTGGTGGTTGTTGTTGTTTTGGAGAAGGACCTTGAATAGTCACCTTGGTTCAACAAGTATTGACAACACATTCTAGTGATTTCTTAATGGTAATGGTATTGACGCGATCGTCAATAGTGTGAATGTGATTTACTATGGTGGTATAATCAAATTTGGCATTAGTGTAATTGGTAGAATTGTTGGTCTTATTACCTGAACTAGAGGATTTTCCTTTTCCATGGTCATGTAAAGGATCTGTAAAGACTTTATGGTCACTATTAGATGATTGTCGTTGTCCATTGACTTCAATAGTGCCATTTTCAACAAGGTCTTGGATGATATTCAATTTTCGACATTGTGACAAGTTGTGTCCTTTAACTCAGTGGTAGTCACAAACTACATTATCATCCCACCATGATGGTTTGAACTATTCTGGGTCATATGGTTTCACATCAAGAAGTGTTATGGCATTGTGTTGCAAAAGTTGTTTAAAGGTAGATTCGATCGGCTCCCCTAGATGAGTGTATTTACGTCTTCTAGGAGATTTCCTTTGGACTCTTTGCTCTTGTGTGTTTTGGATGGTATTTGCTATGTTTTTTGGGAGCATGTGGTGTGTTGTTGGTTGTATTGGGTCCCCTTAGTGTGATGGTAGGGCCTATGTGTACTATCTTGGCATCAACAACTCCATCATTGGTAACATTTTTGTTACGAGCCCAATATTTGTTTTTGTCATTTGAAGTGTTTTGGGTGGTCGTATTCTTGTTGGAAGTCTTGATTTCTCCCTTGTCAATGAGGGCCTTCTCAAGGATAATTCCTTTCTAAAATAGGTCCACAAATGAAGTACAACATTTCATTCTTAACTCATGCTTCAAGTTTGAGTTGAGGTTTTCTATAAACATGACAACCTTTTTTTATAGGTATTTCAATGAGACATCTACTAGCCAAACCCCTCTATTGTTGGAAGAAGGTCAAAAAAATTTCACCCTCTTCTTATGTGGTATGACATAGGGTGGTAATTGTTATCTCATTGTCAATGTCGAATGCAAAGTGTTCTACAAATTTGTTTTCCAAGTCTCCCCATGTTCTTATGCCAGTTGGTAGGTGCATAAACCATTCAAGTGCTTGTCTTGTAAGACTTCACGGGAATAGTATCATTAGATATGTAGGTTCATATGCAATGTATATGCCAGCTATAGAAAAATCTCTCACATGTTCAATAGGATTACCCTTCCCTCTATACTTAGGCAAGTTAGGCGTGATGTAACCATGTGGGAAGGGAGGCATGTATAGATTCTTGTCGAATGGATATGGACATAATTATTTTGTAGAGTACGTCTTCTTATTAGACCCTTTCATGTTCTCTATTTGTTGTTGTAGGGAAAGCATTTGAGTGGCTAGGATGTCTACTTGGGTCAATGATGTTTCTTGCATATTTTGAGAGCCCATGTTGGCATGTTGGAATCCAATATTATGGGATGCATTTTGATTAGGTATGTGTGTATATGACGGATTTTGGTTTTGCATATGTGTGTAAGGTGGTGTTTGGTTATGGATGTTTTGATTATGAGTTGGAATATGAGTGGTGTAAGGAGGACTGGATTGTGTATTCCATGAACGTGTAAAGGTATGACCATGTGGATATTGGTTGCCATGTGTGAATGGTCCTTGTATGTTATATGGATTAGAACTTTGTGTATTGTTTTTCACATGTACATGAGGAGTAGGCCCTTGTTGTGACACAATAGTATGTTGAGAGGCCCCCATATTTGGTATAGCATTTGTTTTGGGGGTCTTATTCATAAAAACATCTGGTCATTTGGTTGAGGTATTTGTGCTAAGTGGATTGGAAGATGATTCCCCTATGGTGTTTGATGTAGAGAATGGATTGGATGAAGTATAAAAGGGTTGTGACATAGATTGCATCATAGTTGGTGTCATTCCTTGTGTCATGTTTTGGGTGCCAAATGGTGAGGTGTGGATTTTCATTGCATCTTGTGTTAATCCTCCTAATGGTATAGATGTGTTGACTTGTGGGATGGAGTCACTAGAAGTAGGTGTATTGTATCCTTGACTTTTCTTATTTGGTATAGGTGTCGCTTGTAGTGTTTTGACATCAAAAACATGGGGTAATATGGCTCCTTATGACAATAGTTTAGCTAAGAAATGTTGGGGGTCTAATGCCATAATTTCATCCACAAAAGAGGCTACTCCAGGATCTTGTTCAGAAGCCTCTACTTCTTCTATAGTCACATTTCCTTATTTGTCTCTAAGGATGAATTTTTCAAATGGATTAGAAAATAATGTTTGTGGTCTAGGTGTTCCATGGAAGAAATCACCAAAAGGGTTGACAAATTCATCGTCTTGTGGGAAAGCCATTTAATTTTGTTTCCTTTGCAACCTTGTTTCAACCATAAATGACTTGCAAGAGGGAGGTGGATGTGAAGGTGATATGGTATGATGTCTAAGGTGACTATGCAAAGATGTGACCAAGGTGTGACTAAGACCAAGGTTATGCAACTATGTTTTTGGATTTTTTAAAGTATAGGATATGTCTAATGAGGGTACCAAGATATGGATTTCAAAGTGACAAGAGTCAAAATTTCAATAGTGTCACAATGAGGTCAATATCTTGAGTATGTCTAAGGTATGCCAAATGTAATGAAAATGTGAGAGGATGATAAGTGGTGGAAATGATAATATGACCTAGAATAATGACTAAGACTATGGCAACTAAGCACCTTGTGGAAAATATAAGGTGAGGTTGTTTAGTCAAACTAAGATAGCCAAGGTTAAAAATTTGATTTATCAAGATCTCAATGATGGTAGGGACTAAAATGATGAGTTGACAAAGGTGGTTTCAAACTAGCCTTGTGAGTTGAGGAGCCAACCTAAATGACAAAGGACTAAGATGATGGAAAATTGAAGTCAAGAAAAATCTAATTTTGTCACTATGGGATGCTCTAGAGTCTGATAAGTTTCCAAAGACAAAACCTGCAACAAGGTGTATGCAAGCTAATAAATGACCTAATGTTTGACCTATGGCAAATGCAAAGAATGAAATTATGGAAGAATGGATGGATTGGAAATGACAGGTTTGGAAGCTTGCAAGTCTGTGATCAGAGGACAAGATGATGCTCAAGAATTGATCAAAAAATAGATTGTCTCAGTTTTCCCTAAAATTTTCAATAGTAGGCAATTGCATCATTCTGAATGAAAATTGTGGTGTTCTATGTAACAATTGCGTCTTTCTGGGGATCTCAGTTGCAGTGAATGACAATCAATTGTGGTGTTTAGTGTGTTTTGACCTAGGTTGAATGTTTTAAGCTCAATTTTGGATCTGATTTCGGTACAATCTGAATGGAAAACATTGAAAATAGTCTAAAGACACTTGAACTAGTCTAAAAATGTCAAGAGTGTGTTCATAATGTGTATGTTCAAGGGTTATTTACCCCAATATTTCCACGGGTATAACACATATCGAAGACAATATCACACACAAAAAACACTTCTCTATCCCTAAAATTCAATTGGACAATGGCGACACTCTTAGACCCACTCTAGGATTCTCCTTCGGTGCAAGGGAGGGACACCCTTTTGGGTTATGTATAACCTTTTGCCTATGACAGTTGATAGGTAGGGGCCTCTTGTGATGGAAGGATGTCATAAATCACCCTCTCCATAGAAATTCACAAGCCCAAAAGGAAAGTGTCTTATGCAAGCCAGGGATTTCCATCTCATTGAAGGGATCCAAATGTTGGGCATAAGGATCTTATGGGTGCGATGCTACACCCTTGGACTAAGAATATCACCAAAAATCAATCAAAGGGTGGCTTCTAACTAGTTGGATCTTAATTTTTGTTTCAGGATATATCGGTGCCTATACATGCAACGGTTTTCTCAATTAAGAGGCCTCCTAGTACCTTCCTTAGAAAGGATTTTGACACATCTCAAGGATACTGAGGGAGACATCCATCGGTACAGGACATCTACACCATGTGATTGATGCCTTTCATCACAACCAAATTATTTATATAGCGGACCAAAACGAAAGTACCGCTTGGGTCATTCCCTCTCACAAGTCAGGAGAAAATCCCTCTAAGGGTAAACAAAAGTGAGACAAGTATGTTTTTTTTTATCTCCAAGATCACACAAAGCACAAGGAGAGAGCATAAAAAACACCTTTTTCTCACACTCGCATGATGTTCATTTAAAAAAAACCAAAACCAAATGTGTGGGTGATTATGTAAATGCCAAAAGATGTTTTTGATTCTCAAGATCACCAAAATGATGTGAGAGAAGAGCATACACACCTAGAGGCAGAATACAAACCACAAGACAAAGAAGACAATGATTTATTTTAACCCTCAAAGCAATATGTGAAAGAAGACACTTGATGCAAGGTTAATTTTAGAACCAATGAGTGGATATGCAAGGTTAATTTTAAATCCAATGAATGAATATGTAAGTTGTAAATTTTATCCCAAATGAGTGAATATGCAAGTCAATTTTAACCCAATGAGTGTGATTAAGCAAAATTTTCAAAATGAGACAAGGAAACAAGTTAGAAAAATCAAAAGAAAATGCCCCCTTTCAACTTGTGCCACACAATGCAAAGCCAAATATTAGTACCAGAAAATGCCTAATCTACCAAATGAAAGAAAACAAAATTGAGAAATTCTAAGAAAATAAAAGATTTTGGAAAAAAGGCAGTTGCATCACTGTAACTTGCAATTGCAGCTCAAAATTTTTGGTAGATGTAGCTTAGAAATTGTTGACTATGACTTTTTGGATGGATTTTGCATCACATAGATGTGGTGGAGTCTAAAATAGTTGTGTTGTTCCCCCAAACAATTGCGGCAAATTAACCCTATAGTTGCAAAACAAAATAAAAAATGACTGATTTTGACCAATCTAGAAACCTAATTGGTATGATATGGATGTCAATTGATAAAACCTAAAACCAAAAACCAAAAACAAGAAAAATTGAAAATGAATGCAAACTAATGATGATACGAGGTCTTGAGCAGTTGCAGTGATGCCTTAAGTAGATGCATCACAAAATCTTGTGGCTACAAAACACCACAAAAATAACCAATTTCAACTAAACCAGAGACTAATTACGATGCAAGCTAATGTTAGATGATGAAAATAAAAACTAGTAACCAAGATTAAACCAAAAATCTAAAATAAAAGAAACCCTAATGATATTCCTAATTATGAAGTAGTTGTGACTTTCAAGGTGTCGGTTGCATTGCACTAGCTTTTGCAATTGCATTGTTTTAGCTAGCAGTTGTGTCGTGAACCTGCAAAACCAAAAATTTCAAAAATTCTTGCAAGATCTTGTTATTTTCATGTCGGGTTCACTAATGCAATGTAGGGTAAAATTCTAGGTTAATATAAAATAGCATAAAAACTAACCCTAAACCAACAATGGAGCAAAAATAAGCATAAAAACATGAAATATAAAGCAATATCACCATAAAGTCTTCATGCCATCATTGATTCACCTCCATTGCTCTTGTCCATCTTGCTTGAATTGACTTAATGCTCTCATATTTGAGTGTGCAATAATAATCCTATGACAATGACTAGCAAAATATTGAAGATTGTTGTCTCACACTAGCAGCATGTACTTGCATTTGAATTAGATGATGAAAATGAAAAGGATAAGGTCTTTTATAGAAAAGAAAAATTTGAATGAAGGGCTAAGATTCAATGTCAATAAGATGTGTCAATCAATGGACAATAATGAAAGTTGTAGTATGAAATAGGGTTAGGGAAAAATTAGGGCAAATGATAAGAATGAATGGCTAGGATTGAATTATAAGATAATTCAATCAAGGGCTGGAATTAAATGAGATTCCAAGAGATAAGATTAACACAAATAATGAGGTTGGCATAGAAAAAGAGGTTGTAGGAGGAATTGAAATAATTATAAAATTATTTGTTTTGGGAAGGAAATAAATAATTAAATAATACAAGCATTATTTAATTATAAAGGACATGTGATAGGGTTGACTTTTTCATTAAATAACAATTTAATTCAAAAGTGGGACATGGGTAATTAAATAATAATGATATATTTAATTAAAGAAGGCATGTGACAAGCTGATTTTTTAATTAAATAATAATTTAATCCAAATTAGGAAGAAGATGAAAAATTAGTAAGTAATTAAATAAATAAGATTTATTTAATTTCATGGCAGAAAAGGCTAGTGAATAATTAAATAATTAAAATAACTATTTAATTATAGTAGAAAGTGAGAAATAATTAAATAACTAAAATTTATTTAATTATAGATGAAAAGGACATTAGTGACACAATTAAATAAATAACATTTATTTAATTAATCAAAATGAATTAATTAAATAATTTAATTTTAATTAATAGAAGACTTATGACATTAGACAAGGGAATTGACAAGGAAAAATGGTATTAGTAGGTCTAGGACATTTTTTAGTGTCTATAGCAGTCTTTTTCCCCTTTCAGGTTTTCCCCTTGGGTTTACCTTTAGGCTTAGATGGCTTCTTGACAAAATTGTCATTGAAAATACTCTTACCTCTTGACTCCAAATGTGTGGCCTGTACACACACTTCATCTAGATTACTAGGATTTAAAACCAAAATGGTATGTCTTAAGTAAGAGTGAAGACCACGTATATACTTGAGCAATGTGTCCTGGGTGTATAATGGGACATGAAGTGCAATAGCCCGCTTCCTAAATTCATGACTATAGTCTTGGACAGTTTGAAATTTAGCTTGCCTAAAAGTTTTCCAGTTCATAGTTAACTGTTGCATATGGCCTAAGGGATAAAATTGCTTCTTGAGGGTAGCTATAAACTCCATCCAAGTTAATTTGACACTACCATGTCAAGCAATTTTTGCTTGAGTTTTACTCTCCCACCAAGTCAGAGCAGTTCCTCCCAACTGAAGAGTAGCTAATTGGATTTTAGAAGCATCATCTAAGAGACCTTGAATTCTACAATATACTTCTACTTGTTGAACCCAATCATCTAGTTTCTCAACATTCAACTCTCCACAATATTTTGGTAGTTAAAACTTTACATCTAACTTGATTACAAGCTTATGTGCACTCTTGAAAGGAATAGCAGAAGAAATAGAATTAAAAGGTGAAGATGGAGATGGAGGAGTTTCTGGAGGTTCATCATCACCTCCTACTCTTTTCCCTTTTTCCTCTCAATCTTCATGATCCTCATGCTTTTCTCGCTTCGATGAACCTTCGTTTTCAAGCTTCTTTCATTCTTGCCTCTCCTGATAGAACACTTCCACCATAGCCTTCATGTCGAGAAATGCCTGTTGAAAACCTTTCTCGCGGATCTCGAAGGATCTTTGTTCAGCTTCCATCTCTTGCATATTTGGTGGTAGAAAAGTTCTTTGTTTACTGGTCTCAGGACAAGCGTACCTTCACCTCATCGGCTCCTAGATCACGTTAACATCCACTTCTGTAAAAACTAGTAAAACAAGGCTCTGATTCCAACTTGATCCGAAAAGAATCTATGACAATAGTTGCTTAATGAATGTGACATTAGGTAAACAAAAATATTTTTCTTAAAACTTAAATAAAATATTTTTAAAAGACATTAAAGAAATTTAAAATATAAAATAGAGCACATATAGAAAGATAAGATAAAAGGTTGCAAGTTGATAATGGAGTTCACCCAAACTGGGCTACGTCTCTAGGCCACTCTCCAATGAGTTGTTGATCCTTAATGATGCTCCAAATGCTTGAATACATAAAAAGGCACCTTTAATTTTTAGGTTAAGCCTTTACATAGTCTTCTCAATAGTAACGAAGTCTTCAAGTATTTTCCCATCTTTTGATTACAAGAATTAAGGTTTCAAAAGCCTTTAAAAAACCTTGTCTATGAGAAAAATACAACAATTAAGATTTTGCACGCTATACTCGCATCTTTCAGACTATGCTCGACTGGTAAATAATTTTCCAATTTATAGAGGAGGTCTCAGGTTTAAACCCAAGCCCCTCAAATTACATATAACAAAATTGATATGCCCCCATTCTATGTTGAGCAAACTGCACGTGGCACAGTGGCAATTGAGAGGTGGGTCAGATTTGGGGGCCGACGGTTAAAACCATCGACCCTCCACTTTGTTTAAAAGAGGCTTAGTTTTTAATTTAAATAGAGAGAATTTCTTGTGGTTACCACAAATTGTGTGTGGTGCATTGGTGATAGGGAGGAATTCAAGGTGGGAGGTTGGCAGTTCGAACTGCCTGAACCCAAATATAGCAATGTTAATACTTTAAATGAAACAGGTCACATTATAATTTTGAGGATACCACGTGACCTAGCAGTGGGGAGTAAAAATAGCATTGGGGGGTTGTGTGTTCAAACCTCCCCAACAATTTTTTTAACAATCACCACGCAATGGTGCCACATGACACCCAACCATTGGTCCATGTGGCATCATGCCATTTGCATGTTTCCCAACATGTGGCAGCCTATTATTGGTCCATGTCAGTTTCCTGTGTGATTCAAGCGATGTTAGAATCGTCTCGACGAGCTCTTCATCATGGTACCATTTTCTTCAACATTTGAAACAATCAAAATTTTGGTGAAAAGATATCCACCTGGATCATGCCTAGATCTTGGGTGGCTATAATCTTCAACCAATCTTGCATGGTGTAGAGTTATTCTATACCAACTCTTACATGGTATCAAAGCTTGTGGGACTAATTCTTGCTAGTCTTTATTGAGAGATCTTGGTAAATGTTGAAAAGTTGAGTATGCTCTTCTCTTTCATCGAATGATGATTTGGAGGATCAGAAAAGCTTGAAAGAAATACCAGATTTGGGGCTTTCCACTTTGTGGCTTTGTATTGCAGGTTCAAATCAGATCTTGTTGGTGCAAATCTAAGCTCACCATTGAGATCAGAGGGTTTGAGAAAGTCAGTTTTTCCTTTTGTTTCATCCAAATCGTACATATGAGGCCAGATCTATGAGGGTTTGAAGCTGAAGAGTGGTTGCCAAATCTAGAAGGTAGTTGTAATTTTGGAGCACTTTGGGTCAAAATTGACCTTGCCATCATGTCCAAAAGGGCCAAAAACCCTAAGATTAATAGTAAAATTGTCAAATTTGGAGAAAGTTGTCCACCGAAGCAATTTTTTTTGCCTAGGGAGTTGTACAACCCCCCAAGTCACCATTATTGCGTCAGGGTACAATTTCATAAAAAAAAATATTATATTTCAATTTTTTTTAAAATATAAAGGTTTTTGAAAAAAAATTATTTGAAATTTTTATTTTAAAATAATAAAAAAGGAAAGCAGTTTTGTAGACCTGCTTATGCAGGTACCACAGACCTATAGTACCTTTGAGGTACGCGGGCAGCTAGGCTCTGCCATGTGGCACGGGCAGGTGACCCCGCCACCCATGGCCCCACACCCTCAGGTGGCCGGATATTATAAAATTGACAATTTTATTTAAAAACCAGCGACATTAATATAAATTGGTGATAATTTGGAGGTCCTCGCAGATTCTCAAAAGATTTCGTCAAGATTCTCTACAACATCGGTGATAAGAATATTCACAAGAATATTTTGGCTTATAGCATATTTCAATGAGGGTGGTGAATTTATTATTTTGACGTGCAGGAGGACATCAAATTTAATCACATAAATTTCTGATGTCATCATTGTGTTAGGAATCTTAATATTTTTTTGTCCCCCTTATCGTTGGCATTTTGCTTTTGGACGACAATTTTCAAACACCATAACTTGCTCATACGACCTCCTTTTCTCAAGCAATTTTTTTTATTTGGGGTATAATTTCATGCTCTGCATAGTGGTGTAATCATATATTTATTTTGGTGTCTATTTTTTCTAGAAATTGCAGATTCTCATAGGTCTTGTTGAGCCATTGTCATTTTTCAGAACTTCAGGAGCCCTGTTCTCACTCCTATGGTAACATTTTTGAGTGACTTTTTTTTTGAAAGTGCATATTTTTTTGTGTGATTTCCAATGGTGTAATTATTTTGATCTCATCTATTTCAAAAAATTTCCTTTGAGCTTTTGGATAAATTTGGCAATCAGTAAGCACTAAGATCAAGTCCACTTTTCTATTGTTGGCAAGTGGCACTTGTAATCACACTAAGTATAAATTTCCACAAATAATATTTTCTTGGGGGGTTTTTTAATAAGTGATTTGGGGGAGGGTTAATCTTGCAATGGTTGATTTCTCTTTTTTGCTTGATTTGTGTTCTTGCAATGGAGAAATCTCAAATTGAACTCCTAACTCCACATAATTATGCTACATTTAGAAAATTAGTATGGAACTATCTCATGATAAAAGATCTAATAGGCTATCTAAAGGAAACCATTCCTCAACCTACTAATGCTAAAGAATTAGAAAAATGGGAGCTTGATCATGAGAAAACACTTGGATGCATGTGTTCATTAGTCTCATTTGATTTACAATTTCATGTTGAGTCATGCAAAACACCTAAAGAGGCTTGGGAGGATTTTGAAAAATTGTATGGTAAAATAGATAAGATTAGGGGATATTAGATTGCTAATGATTTTATGAATCTTGATCCTAAATTTTTTGACCACATCCAAAACTACATCTTCAAAATTAAATAACTAAGAACACAACTAAAATATTGCAACATTGATAAGGAGGATTTATAATTGATTCTAAATGTGTTATTCAAGCTTGGTCCTGAGTATTCAATGTTTATTTCTAGATTCCATACCCATTGAATTTCTAAGGGAGCATCATATGTTGATCCTAAGTTTGATGACTTTGTAAATCTCCTAATCTAAGAGGATTCTTTAAGTTAATGGATATGGGTCTAATCAAGTCTTCCAAGTCACAAGCATTGTTGGCTAGTGAGTCAAAGGTACAGAAAGAATCAAGGAATCTTGATAAGAAACAAAATAACAAGCCACATAAAGAATCTGAATCCCCTCCCTCAAAAGGGGAATCATCTAAGAAGGAGAAGCCTACTTGTGCATATTACAAGAAATCAAGCATGATGAACATCAATGTTATTCAAAACAAATTGACGAGTTGAAGAATCTTGTTAAGAAGCATAAAAAAATGATTCTTCATCATCTAAGGGTTTATATTCTTATTCTTCTTCAAATTCCAACAAACATAAGGGGAAAGCACTTGTTGTAGTTGCAGATCCTAAGTCAGAGAGGTTTTTACTTGATTCAAGAGCCTCACATCACATGGCTTCACCAGAGAGTATGTTCTCTTAATTTGATACTTGTTCATCACCACCCATAGTGATGGCTAAAAACACATATATGCGTGTTTGTGGGAAGGGATCCATTGACATGGATGAGAGAGAATTCATTAATGATGTTCTTTGTGTGCCTTCATTGTCAACCAATATCCTTTCTATCTACTAGATCACACATGGTGGAGTAGGAAAGAGTGTTGAGTTCACACCAGATTATGTCATAATCCGAGATTTGTAGAGCAGAGATATAGTTGCAGTTGGGGAGGTTGATCACCGATCTCGATTCTACACCTTCTCATATTTTTTTCTTAATGATTCGACAGATGTTCACATTGAGGCATCTTGTGTGGAAACTTTTGAGGAGATTTAGTATGGTGATTTGAATCCTAGTATCATTTCATCTACTGAGGATCTCATCATGGGTGTTGATATTCCATCTCCATCTACTATTGTACTTGAGGATGCTTGTGTTTCCATAATTTTGGTTGTGATTCAGTGGAGCAGGACATACATCATCTTCTAGAGATGGCTACTTGGGATGAACACTTGAAAAACATTGTCGGTTTGTCTTATGAGTCCCACATTTTAGATTTAGGAGACATCATTGATGGCATTCATCTTCTCTTTGATGGAGATGATCCTTCTTTAGTTTTTGTGAGGGAACACTTTGACCCTCTCGTTCATTCTCTACATGATCATCCTTTGCAATTTGACGTGAGTGTGGATAATTTTGGACAACATTTGGAGGAGGCTTCTTTGTCTTAAGAGGAGGTATCCTTGTCTTTGGATTGTGTTCTACAATTGTTTCTAGGAGATTCTAGACTGTCTTCTTCGACAATGTGGCCTAGAGTGCCTATTTGGAGTGTGATAGCTTTCGTCATTGACATGAAGACACTTGATCATTCTTCAGAGACATCATCCATCATGTTCTTCTTCCTGCATCTTCCTTTCAGGAATGGGAAGAAATCTTGCATATCATCTTGGTTTTGTTTCTTCCTAAGGGGAGGAATGTTCGATGCTTTTGGATCATCTTCAGCATTCAATGTTGAGCTTCTACCATCATTGTAGGAGACTCAACATTGAGGGGGGTTGAATGGTCTATCTTCTACTTCTCTCTTACCATGGGGGGAGACTTTTTCCTCAAATGGGATTTTTTCCTTCTCATGCATCATTGAGATAATTTTGTTATTTCATCTCTCTTTTGGAGAGGAGTTTTGTCCCATTGGGTTTTCTCCTTTTCTTCGTTTGTGAGAGATTGCATTTGTATTTTTACATGGGTACCTAACATGGACTTATAGCTGGTACCCATCTTTGTGTCATTTTCATAATAATCAACTACTCCCTAAGTTGCACTTAAGGGGAGGGTGTTGTTGTAAATAGTCTTGTACCTAGTTAATTCATTACTAGGGGATTTAGGGGACTTATTTACATGTTAAGTTTACTTAGGTCCTAGGAAGGAATCTTTCTAGAAGGTGTTAGTTTTCATTAGATCTTATCTTATATTTTGAATAATAACACATGTCTTAGGTAGTTGTGATAAGTTGTCACATGACATATGATTAAGACACTTGTCATAATCTTATTTAATCCTATGTCTCGCCTTGGCTATATAACCAGGTGGTTTCATACATTGTATATTGAATAATTCTTAGATAATCAATTCCATTGTAATCTTGAGTACTACATATTGATCTCTCTTGTGCTTTCATGAAGTTCCTAGATCTTGGGTGGCTATAATCTTTATCAAAATCTTGCATGGTGTAGAGTTATTCTATACCAACTCTTACACATATTTTCAAGAGCATCTGTATATAATTTTTAAAGGCATGCCAATTTTTCTTAGTATTTATATATAATTAAATTCTTGTTTTAAACTAGATTCTTGATGAACATTATCATGCTTTATTTTTTATTATGATTTGGCCCATTAGTCTAGTATAGTATTTTTTATAAATAAAAATTAAGTTGTGTAATTATTATTATAATTTTTTATGGATGGTTGTAATAATAGTATCCTTGAGGTAAAATCTCACACCTATAATAGAGTTTTAGGGTTTGAATTCCATTTTAATAAAAATAAGATTGAAGTATCCTTAGGGAAGTTGAAGTATGTTTATAGTTTCTATCTTTGATCAGGATATGATAGATCCATTACAACAACTATTAAGGAAATTAAATTCACTTATTTTTAAAGTACATTGATGTAATCAACAAGATCAGTAAAAGATAAGAAATCTTCTTGTACTTCATGTTCCTTCCACTTCACATTTTTTTATATATTGATACATCTAACTATGAATGAAGTGTTGTTTTATCTTTTATGAAATATGTCAATGAATTTTTTTTGATATTATAAGTAGCATTTACAAGGCGTTGTTCCCTTTACACGATGAGCCTCAGGGTCCAAAAAAGATCAAGTCCAAGGATAACAGCAAAAACCCAAAACAGAACAGACACAACAAATAAATAGCTGACCAAAAAACCCAACAGATGGAGCAACAATAGACTAGCTAGCATTCTCTCACTTCTAGGAGAGGAGGTTGAAAACATCCTCCCCAGCCCAGTAGGGACCATCCTCCGCAACTTTCTTTTCCACTTCATCCTTAAGCATAGTAAAGAGGGTGCCAGCCGCACAGTTGATCAACTTGACAATGAGCCTAGACAGACCATTGAGTTTCTTTTCAATCTTCTCCAGCTATTCCAAAAGCCCTTGTTGATCCTCCCCTTTCTCCACAGTCTTCTCAATGTTAACATGCTCCAAACCCTGAGGGTCCGAGGACTGGGAATTCAAATTCTCTTTCAACATTTTGTTGAGGTCTAAAAAGTGGCTAGGCTCTTCAACAAACTCCTCCTCCTTGTTATCCCTTTTGTTGTCAGATCACTCCTCATTAGTATAAATTTCACTAATCTGCACTTTCTTGTTGTTTTTATCCAGTCTACTAGATCTCCTGATGCTAGTATTTTTGGCCCCAGTCTCCACAAGAGCAGCAACCATAGTATCCCCTTTGGAGTCTTTTCAATGTTGTCAGTGGTCGGTTGCTCCACCAAATCCTTCCCCTCATCCTTCACATTCCTCTTAGCAGTAGGTTTGTTGTCAGTCTTGACTGGGGTAGACTTAAGTTCATAGAGACCAGCCGCAGTGTGAGATTGGGCTATCCCTACAATCCCCTTTTTCTTCTTGGTAGCCGGTTTGGGTTTAGGGGTTTCAACAACTGCTGGAGGAGTTTTCTTTTGGGACCCTTGGAATCGGCTAGGGAAATATTGGTTTGAATCAGGGGTTCAATTTCCTCAATGTAGATAGCGAAGATGGGTTTGGGTGAGCAAAGAGAGGTGAAAATGATAGATCCTCAAGATGAGGCCTTGATGGAGTGGCAGGGGAATGGGATCCTCAGGGTTATTGGCAGCAGACTCAAGGCACTTCTCAATAGAGCTTTCCAAGCCAGTGAGTCAGAAGAATGGGAAACTCAACAAAATTTTATGACAAAGGTGGTTTAAGAGAGGGAAATGATAAAAATTAAAAGTTTTATATCTACCCTCTAAAGTGACATATTTCATGAGGGTGAGCCAAACCTGGTCCCACGGCCGCAGGAGAGCTTCTCTTTCAAAGCCAGATTGAGAGTGAATAGGTTTTTCATTTCCCACAAAGAAGGTGTTTAGGCTTTTGTTGTCCTGAGCCTTGGTATGCTTAGGGTACTTCCCAGTACATGACAACCCCGTAGCCTGGGCAATCACCTCCTCAGTCACCTCGAAGGAAATACCACCCATGGAAACCCTTCATTCTTTCCAAGAACTCATGAATTACACAAACATCTTTGAATCATGGCCGACAAAAATTTCCATCAAGGGCGCCAGGCCGCCTTCAACACAGATGTGCCAAACCAACAGGTCATTGCAAAATTCCCCACAATTTTTGGGCTCCATCATCACCCTATCACCACCCATATCTTCGTTCTACACACTGAAAAACCAAGAAACTTGTGAAAGTAAAATGTTATATTTTTTGACAAAGTGAGGTTCACCTAAACACTTTTGGTTTTAAGCCAAACAAGATTGCTTCGGGAAATCAAGATGGTGTACTAGACACACACTTGAAAAGTTAAATCCCAAAAGGCAATCATGATATTCCCATTAATGGAAATCTTGAGACACCTATGGCTAGGTTTGTAAGCAATTATGATATTGGAAGATTTTCCTTCCATGTTTCCTTTGCACAAGTACCAAAATTTTTTAGCCGCGGGGCTAAATTTTGAATTCCCCAAAATCCAGCCATCTAACATTAGCAAATTTTTAGTGGAGTTCATAGGACAAGGAAAGAGCTTCACATCATAATTATTAGTCACACCAAATTTGAATTTAAAAATCTGCAAGGATATGTGAAGGCTGAGACAAGACCTTAAATATATATTGTGTAAGGTTCATCCCAACTTGGCCATTATCTAGTTGTACTCCCCACTCCTCATAATTAGCTCTTTATTATCGATCTCCACCCCTTTATTCAAATTATGCCATGAGTTTAACACCTCAACATTTAACTTCATCCACATCACCCAATATACAAGTATGTGGACTCTAAGAAGGCTAACACAATCTCAAAATTATGTATCATTATGAACAATACGTGTGCCCTTCTCCTTAAGGATTAAACCTTGTATTCTCAGTGGTAAGTTCCCAAAATTCCTCCAACACTTAGAATCTCTCCAATGGGATCCCAGGTTAGCCATAACATCAACAACTTGATTACCCTCCCAAAAAATGTGGGTGGTAATTTTCATATTCAACTTAGCCACCAAATGAAATATGTCTAACAAAATGTCCCTAGTACTCCAACCAAGTAATTTTCCCTTATTAAAGACATCAACCACAAACTTAGAATCCCCTTTAATGTGCAGGTTCCTTATCCCCAGAGTGACAGCTAACTAGACCCCCTTTAGCAGTGCCCTAGCTTCCACAGTCATGATGACTGAATTCTTATACCCCCCGAGTAACCAGCAAAAAAATTTCCCTTGTAATCTTTAATTATGCCTCCTATGCTTGTCCTACCCAGGTTGCCTTTGGCGGCGCCATCAAAATTTAGTTTATGCCAGCCACGGTCTGGGGGTTTCCAGACAGTATCCCGTCTTGCTTGGGACCTAGAGTCATCATATGAGTTAGCATCAAGATTTTGGTGCCAAGCTTTAGCCATTTTAATTTCCCACTCAGTAGGATCTTTTTCTAGGATTTCCCCCCTGAAGATCGAAATATTTTTCGAAATTAGCCTTTTCCCTATGCCAAAAACCTCTTTAGGGATCATCTCAATAGTCCTGAAAATCCTGTTGTTCCTCTCCTTCCAAAGACACCAACATATGATGGGGGGGGAACCTGATTCCAGATCACACGAGTTAAAGGGTGAAGGAAGGGCCTAGACCAACCCAAGATAAAGAATTTTATGTCTTTACACATGTCAATGAATTTGTTGTAAAATAACTAATAGAGTATTTTTAGAAGATATCTAAAAAAGTGAGTTATTTTGACAAAGAAATTTATGGTATAAAAAATGTTTTGAAAAAAATTCTTTTAGATTGTTGCATCTAAACCACTTTGTGACAAAAATAGATTGTACTACATTCCTTACTTTTAATAAAAATAACCATGGGAGAAAAAATGGATGATGAAGATTTTTTTATGGAAAGAATAGTTTAATTGATTGAATTATATATCCAAACATATATAGGAAAATATAATGTTTTTGCTGATTATCTTAGTAGAGATCTTCCACTAACAAATATGTAGAGGCCGAGTTATTCTAATGAAACTCCTATTAATTTTAATTATTTTCGCATGATAAATATAAATTTCAGCCTTATTAAATGACATGTGAATCACAAATAATTTAGATTGGGAATTATCCTCAATTATACAACATTTGAACAAGGTACATGAGATCAAGAATTTATTAGATGTATATCACGCCCTAATCACAATTTTTAATAGAGAAGCATTTACCATTTTGAGAATACAAAATAGCATGTCTTATCTTAGAATTCTTGATTTAGTTAGAAGACTCAAATTTACATGGAAGATAAAGATAGTTTACTATTTTGAGATTACACATTAATTTATTTTATCTCGAAATGCTTGATTAAATCAAAAGACCCAATTTTGAATGGAAGATATACTTTTATGCCAATCCTATATAACAACTTTATAATTTTTTTAAAATGTAGGACCTCCATTAGTAAATCCAAACCAAGAGTTTTTTGATCATCTAGTTGCTTCTAATATCATATTCCAAAAGCCTACCTAGGAATAGTTCTTCACTATTCATCTTAGGTGAAGTGACATTGATATAAATTGGAATCTCCAAAATAATTTCTAGGTTAGAGCTCTTTGGTGAACAATCATAGAAGGTGACTTATCCTATGAAGATAAAACAAATAGATATACTTTTATTAAATAAGAGTAGTTGCAATATTGATCATTTGGAATGATATTAGATTCCTTTTTTAAAAACTATTTTACCTAGTAATATGGGTTATATTCAATGTTACTGGATCCTTGGGTCTTTTAGGACCTATAGATAAGGAATTTTTTTGGAGTCAATTCACATAAAGCATTAGAGATTCTCATAATTTTTTAAAATTAATTTAATGCTCTTATTTTATACTTTGTGTGATTTGAAGAATAAATAAATACTTAAGTTGGTAATTAAAGCCATCTAATTTTCTTTCAAAATCTATAATCATCCAACCTCCATTCTTTGTCACTATTTTTCCATTAACTCTAGCTAGATGACCTCTAAATATACTCATTTTTTGTCTATATGTTGGTTTTCGATGTTTATAGGGTTTATTAATTCTCCTTAAAAAGACACATTAGTTTTTGGTTTCTTGGGAATTCAAATGTTCCTTATATTCATGTAAATTAACTACATTTAAGTTTTTTAGTCTAAGAATCTTAGACTTTACATTAAATTTTATAATTTTGACAAATTTATCCACAAATTAAATGTTTTTTTAGGTGTTTGGACTTTGTTTATACCCTTACATATACTATAAATATGCAATTAAATCCTAAAACTCTAAACTACTTGAATTCTTTAGTATCTTAGAATTTGTTCATAACTTTGTATCTTTTACGAAAAACTACAACCATAACCCACTTTCTTTCTTGCAAAATACTTTTGGAATTTTAGACCCTACATATAATATTTCAATTACAAATATAAATTATTACCTCAAAATCTTGCTTAGATATTATTTTTGGGACCCTAGACCTACCCATAATTTGGTAACTATTAACCTATAACCAAACCTTGAAATTTCATCAATGCAAATCCCTCAAAATTTTAAACTTATTGATAATTTACAAAGTTGCATCTTGATACTAAAATTCCAGCTAGCTAGTAACAAAGTTACTTCTTTTTTTCTAGAAGCTAAAAGGTTGAAGTGTAAAGGTGTCCTGGAAGATAAAGTACAAATTGAGGGAGTCACTCCAAAGTTCATCTGAGAAGTGATTAATATCTTAGACATAGATCTTGGGCACATAATCTTCGAGAAATATCACTCCAATATGGAGGAGAATAAGAATACTAATAATAGGTTAAACACCATTATGAAAAGTGATATTATCACATAATTTCTCATATCAACTCAATCTTCATACCTTGTATTGAACTACGTATACTTCTACAAATAAAATACACGTGAGAACTAAAACTAAAGGGGTTACAAATTACTTCATATTATTCCAGAGTATATAGAATAAATTTTTAAAATTCTCACCTACAAAAATATTAGAAGATAACAATTGATTCTATCAAGTAGTTTTATGAAGAGAACCTTGATCAATTCCTTCACATACTAAAAAAGAGCTAGCTTACAAAGAGAATTATGGTCACTAGAATCCAAAATGCACACCATAAAAGTAATTTTATAGTAGAAACAAATGATTTTATCACTTTAATTAACTAGGTGGTAGGGAATAAAAATTACAAGGATTTCCACTTGTGGAAGTTCCACTTCATTTTAAGGATCCTAGATGGCAAGGAGTACATAAATTGGGGTGTCATGTTAAGAAACAATATACACAACTAGTTAATAGAATTCACTCTATCAAATTTATTCTTGATGATCTAATACTAATTATTGTTCAACAAAAAAAAGGTTGATCCCACCTAGGTTAGAGACAGTTGGGGTCATTGGTGTTGAAGATGGAAAAAATTGGTTTATGATCTTACTTGTATATGGAGTATCTAATATATATATAGAAGGGTGAATGATGCTTTCATATATCTCATTATTAGAATGTTGAAGAATACTATTAGTAAGTGAATATTGGTTAAAGCAATGATTTTTTTTGTCATGTGGGGAAATTGATTCATCATATTCCCTACCTTCTCATGCATTCATGTTGGAGGATTCATGAATGCATCATACTATCTTCCAAGATATGCTAGTGAAAAACTACTACTTGTAGTTAGTTTAAGTTTAAAAGGTTTTATTTGACATACATCAAAAATGTATCCAATTTCATTTGGTACTTGAATATTATACCTACCCAATGTTTAAAATTATAAGAATCATAGAGACAAAGATGACCACAATGAAAATGCATCCCTTTGAGAAAAGAAATCCATATGAACCTAGAGAGATAATGAAAATACAAGTAGGGTTGGGATAACTACGATGATGAGCATAAAGTATCATGAAGAGACCACTATAGGATCAAAAAATCCTAGTTTAGAGCTTTTAGAATTACAAACATGTCAAATGGGTTATCTAAGGATATTTTTTTGGACCCCTCATACAAATACCAACAAATATCCAATATACCAATCTCTCCCATTAATTGGTCTATGGTAGAATTTAAATAAAACCAAGATAGAATTCATATTGTGATTAATATAAGACTTGTGTGGGTAATGTTAAAGATGAAGGGACCAATGAAGAATAAAGATGAATTATCTAAAAAGATGGTATGTGAATTCAATGCTTTCTGTGAGATGAGGATCGTCAGGGTGGGTTGATTACGCTTGATCCACGATGAATCAAAGCATAATTTATCCACTAAACCTCAATCTACCAAACAAGATAATTCAAAATTAAAAAGTTAAACTAAGCATTTATACAAACTGAAAGTTACAAACTATGAAAATAGTTAAATTCCTACTCTAACCCATTTGAAACTTATCCTATTTTGGAATTGGTGTCATATTGATGTGGAACAACGAACCTTTCACAATCCCATGATTAGTGAGCCTATTTCAATCGATTAGATGGAAGAGAATCGATGAAACCATTGTGATAAATAGATGAAAACCTAGTTTATGCTAAATTAAACATGATGCAAGCTAAGTTAACATGATTTTATGCTAAAAATGAACTACTTATGCAATTGATAAGCTAATCTAAGCTAATTCTAAGCTAAAAGATGAAAACCCCAATTCATATACAAACTAAGATGGATGCATGGAAGCAATTAATGGATGCTTTAAGCTATTTATGCAATAGAAATAAACTAAAATGAGCTAAAGGTGAGTAAATTGAGAGTGTGGATGCAAGTGAATTCAACAACATGACTTTGCAATTGAAAGATGGATCCATTTGTCTCCAAATAGTGCTTCATTTATAGGAGCACAACTGAGAAATGGAGGGTTGAGATAAAAAAGATCAATCAACAGTCAAAGATGAAAGGAAGAAGAGGCATGGATCATAGATTCTCATCAATGCATGATGGGATTTAATCAAGGGATCACATTTTCTTCAAACAAACACTCTTTTGACCTGCTCACACAAGTCAAAGGTGACTTGTTCAAAAGGTTAAAGGTTAAAACTTGCATTAGAAGCTAAGTGAAAATATCCCTTTTTCAAATGATGGAGGAATAAGAATATTCCTTGGAATATTTATTTTGGTGAGTATAAAAGGCATTTTGCAAATTAAAAGAAATTCTTAATTGTGCAAAAAATGGATAAGAAATATTCCCTGGGAATATTCCCCTTTTAGAGGAAAATTAGTTTAATTGCTAATTAAACAAGGTTTAATCATGCAATTAGGGATTAGAAGAGTTAAAGGTGATATTCATTAAATTAAATAATTTAATGAATGGGGGAGAGATGGAATGATATTTAATTAAATAACTTTGGGTTATTTAATTAAATAAGATGACTTAGAAGATTAAATTAAATATTTCAATTTAATTTAATGAGATGAAATGTTAGTGTGAAAGGGGGTGAATTAACCCAATTTGATGAATTAGGTTAATAGATGCAAATGATGCACTTAATTAAATAGCTAGGCTAATTTAATTAATTAAGTGAAAAGAAGATGAGTTTGAGGATGAAATGATGTTAATAAATCTGTTTCGAGTGTATGATATCGTTTAGGAAATTTTTTAGTGTCTACATTTTTCCCCTCTTTGAAGCAAGGTACATGTTGCTTCGGTTCAAAGAATAACGCTCTTTAGATAAAAATTGCTGCTTAAATCAAAAAAAGAAAATTCTGATTTTTTCAGATGCCCCGCAGAAGGATAAAGCTGATTCCCTACCCTCTCGAGAAATTAGGCAATTTTTTTGAATTTTGGGTTGATTTCTCGATAAAGGTTAAAAGCTGCCCCAAAGGTCTAGAAAGGCTCGAGGATGCAAGAATTATGCCAAAAATGCAAAAAATGACACATAATTAGGTTTCAATTGGAAAAATTGGTGAAAATGATGATAAACCCTAGCTTGAAGGTGAAATTAGGGCAAAAAACCCTAATTTTCTATCTTAAATAAGCCAAGAAGGGTCACTTTCAATTCATATTCACACTTGAGAGATTCTTGTTATTTTGAGCTCTGACCCTCTGATGAAATGGTGCGATGAGAGCTTCCTAGGAACATCTCTAACTGAGTTCAAGAGCATCAGTGTCTTCTAGGCGTAGGACCGCTGGTATGTAACTCCAAACTTGATTTGAAATTTGACTTTTTGATGCATTTATTGCTCTTTGAAATTTAAACATTGGGGGTGTTGCTATATAGTGACACCCAAATTGCAATCGGTGACGTTCAAATAAATTATAACGATGCATATTTATATGGCGACGCTAGTCACGATTTAAAATTAGGGTTTCTAATTTTAAATTATGACACAAGCTTATATAGCGACACACTTGTCGATTTAGAAATTAGGGTTAGGGTTTCCAAAGTTTAGATATAAATTTTCGCGTGTGTTTTGTGACACATGTTGCGATTTACAATTTGAAATGCTTTCAAGTATCATAATTTTAAATTTAAATATAGCAACACTATTGCAAATAGTGACGCTATTGTGATTTTTGAGCTAAAAATTTCAAATTAAGTCAAATTTCCTTGATTTCCTAATGTTGTGTGCTTCGTGGATGTAGGAGGTCATTCCACCACTGATGTCACGCGAGCATAGACCCATTATGTTGGAGAGATTAGGCAATCTGTCAGAGTTATGTTAGGATCACCTGGGAGAGAATGGCCTTTGGTATGTTGCATATGCACCTGTTATCCAGATTCATTTAGCTATTATGACTACTTTGTGCGAGAGATGGCATAGTGATACTTCGTTGTTTCCAAATTCCGACAAGCGAGGCAACGGTGACCTTGGAGGATGTATGATGTATTTTTCATTTGTCGATACATGGCGATCATGTGATAAATAATGTTGATGCCAAACTTGATGCTTGTCACGAGGTGATGGAGATGGAGGACATTGTTTTGGTTACATCACAGATTGATCTCGAGTCATATAGAGGTAACGTGATGACTTTTAGATTGATCATTGTAGCCATTATTTCAGGTTTGGTGGCTCCTGATAGATGCAATAGAGGGTTCAACCCAGGATGGGGCTTGGTGTGGCACCGAATGCTTCACAGGAGGACACTTTTTGCATTGGGGCTTGTGATGTTGGCCTCACTATATCATGACATGCACAATTTTATTTATTGTGATGGGAGAGCCATTGGTGTAGGGGTGAATTTGCTTCACATTTGGGTGTGGGAGCATATCATTGTGCTCCAACCTATTGTGCAAATGGCAGATGTGGAGAGAGATGATCCTATGATCTAGCAGTACAGAGGTGTGATTACATTGAGGCACACTGGAAAAATTTGGCTCTCGTATCGGTGATGGATTATTAATGATATGACAGTTTTCTGATGGTGCTCATGGCTACAGATGCCACCATGGTGTGATGATGAATAACAACTGTAATTTTCCAGGAAGACCCGATATATGCAAGGTCGTGAGCACACCATTATTGAGTGATATTTACTAGACAAGGTGGCTTGACAGTTTGGGGAGGTCTAGGACAAGCCAAATGATGCCTACAAGGCCATTTTTGCTAGGTCGGCTCAAGAGGTTCCCACATGGGGACCAACTATTTCAACTCCCGAGGCAGTTGAGAGCTTTAGATAGTTAGCGGCTCAGCCTTGGGCCTATGATCAGAGTCAGGCAGTAGCATAGACTACGCCTTCTTACGATGCTTGGTTCACACCTCCGTGACATTTGAAAAATCTAGCAGGTGCTCCTCCACCAGGGAGACCCAAAGGCAAGGGGGCTAGAGGCAAAGGAGAGGGTGTTCAGGATGGCCAAGATGGCTAAGATAGGTAGGTTCTAGGTGCTCCACTGATTGGACAAAAACCTCCTTAGGTTTAGTCACATGTTGTATAATAGCAGGCAACACCACCACCACCACCAGATGCCAGAGATGCACAGATACAATAGTTGTAGTAGCAGGTGCAAATTTTGATTGGTGAGTGGGATTAGGCGTGCTAGTAGGTTTTGACTATTACTGCTGAGCGAGACCAGACATGGCAGCAAGTTGTGGGAATCACGACCGAGAGAGATTAGGAAATACAACGGGTACAGGTCGTGACCACAGAGAGGGATTAGGAGGTTGCCCGATGCCAACAGATAGAGCCTATGATGGTGGCCACACATGGTAGGACTATTTCGGCTAGATTATATAGAGAGGTCGTGACAGAGGCCACATATTATAGGTAGCATTACCATCAAGATGTATCGCAGGCACGTAGATAGCCTGATTTTTCGTAGCATAGTGATGCACAACCAAGAGCCGAGGATCAGCCTGAGAGGCAGCTTGGAGAGGGTAGCAGCCATCAGGGCTAGCTCCTATGTATAGACACATTTTTTATTTTGTTGCCCCATTCTTTACCACAGATATTTGTGGGCTCCTTTTTGATAGCTTTGTGGTTATTGTACTTATGATCATTATACATACACTAGATTTTTTACCATGACATTCATTTTTTGATATATTTATGATACAAATACATATTCTATATGATGTGATGTGCTCACTTTATTTCATGTGCATGAATGCACATGATATGAGATGCTTATAGTTTATCATGTATGGGTGCACTTTATGTATGCCTATGTGATATGCAATGATCATGATATGATATGGATGCAATATCATATTCTTTTTCAGTATCTTTTCACGATATGTTATGGAATAAATGATATGCAATGCAAATGATGTGGATGCATTTCTTTTTCGTGTATTTTCTATGCAATTTTATGATGATGATCATGTATGCATATGGATGTATGAATGCAAATGTTTATGATATGCAACGATTTTAAGATGCTTAGAATAACAAATCTATATCATTCATCACAACTCAAATCATAATGCAGTATGTATGATGTGATATGCAATGATTATGCTGATGGATGTTTTATGATTATGCTATGATTATGAGATGCATGTATGTTGATGGTTTGTGGATGCAGGGTGGATGCATTGATGATTTTTTGTTGATTGTCATGATACCAGGTTAGCGCGGAGAGAAGATAGAATAATAAAGAGTGAATGACCGTTGATTTCGATGATTGATTCAAAAGATCCAACAAGTCTATGATCCATCGAGACTTTATTAGAGATGGTGATAAGACAATGCAAAATGAGGATGAAATGCAGGATTATGAGTTGCTCACACTTTGAGATTAGGATTTTTGTCATTCCTTATTGTTTGATATAACACATGGATATGATGCATAAAGGTATTGATAACTAGGATGATGTTGTATCTAGTGTAATGGACTTTGACTCGGAAAATAGATAGGATAGTTCTTGTTCACACCTTGACATACATAAACCTTGTTATAATGCAAGGTAGAAGCTTAGAATATATTGGAACAAAGCATATGCAATAGTCAACAACGTAATCCAAACAACCTTCCTACACACAACTAAGCAAGTATGCGCCAAGATTATTTTACAAGAGTACCCACAAACACAACAAACGAAAGATAATGATCGATGCCCCATTCCTTTCTCTCTAAATCATTTTGATAAACATCATCGAGAGGTCCTCAGAATGGGTCATTAAGGTAAATCATAAGAAAAGGTCAAAGAAAAATAGCCAGTGTTATCTATATCTCTTTCCTATTTAAGTTTAGCTACAATGATGTTTGATACTAATGTACATCACAAGAAGGATACATCCTAGGACATGTTGATCAAAGATTGTTTGTTAGGATGATGATGCTAAGATGAGTCATTGATATAAACTTCATTGATGTATTTACCTATGACCTAGACTTTGGATTTTGACAATTAAGTTCTCACTTTACAACTTGTTATGCTTGTTTTCTACTTATTCACCAAAGGTTGAAGGTGACGATTGATTTATTATGGGTGAAGGTTTATTGCGGGTGAAAGCGAGATGGGATGGATGGGTTTTGGATTTTTCTGGAATATATCAATGTTTTTGGTATTTTCTAAATGTTTTGAGGTTGTTTTTTGGGTTTTTTAGAAAGTTTATGCGTATGTTTATGTTTTTGATTTTCTGAGGTTGTTTAGGGTTTTCTGAGATATTTGAGTCTTTTTAGGTCTTTTGAATGTTTTCTATTCTTTTTGTGTTTTATGAATATTTGGATGTTTTGGGATTTTCTTATATATGAATGTTTAAGGTTTTTTCAAGATATTTGGATGTTTTGGGATTTTTGAAAGTTTCAACCAAGAACCTAACCTAAAGATCTATCCTAGGGGCCTTAGGGGCTAATCAAAGATAAGCCTTGTCTACGTTATACACACAAAGACCATGTAGTTCGACTGAATCGACCCTTTTTTACAAGATGAAGATATGAACAATGATGGAAAAGCCAATTTCTTATGGTAGACTCATAAAGGATTGACCTAGGGTGTCTTTGGGGCACATCAATGATGGCCTTACCTACATTCAAGCTCAGAGATGACGTAGTTCAACAAGGGTACCTCTTTTTGAATTTTTGATGTTTTGACCTTTTTAGGGATTTTGATGTGTTTTGGATGTTTAGGATTTTTTCCTTTACAATTTTTTGAATGTTTTTGGATTTTAGCTGTACAAGATTTTGATGTTTTTGGATTTTTTGATGAACATTTTATGAATGTTTCTGGGATTTTTTATGAGATTTTGTGAATGTTTTTGGGATTTTCTGATAAGATCTCCGATGACCTCAAGATATACAAGAACCCAATATGATCCATAGTGAAATGCCCCCAATGTGACATATTAGACTACTTCAATAAAGGTGGGATAGATTGACCTTTGGAATATGCCAAATAGTGCTAAAGTGTTTATGATACCTCACAAGATCAAGCTATGGTAAGGACGCGGATGATGGATAAATGGTGATGCAAAGAATGATAGGACAAAAGAGCCAAATAATAAATGGAGGTGCTTTATTTACACAAGGTGCTTATTTGCCAGGTTTTCACCAAGGTGCTTGCCCAAAGTGCCACCAAAGTGGTTTTCACTAGAGGATGATTATTTTTCTTTACTTTTTCAATCCTTTTCCCATTTTTTTGGATTTTGATCATTTTTTGATTTTTTTGTATTTTCAGATTTTACACCCTTCAAGAATAGGCTTAAAACTTTTTAAGATGCAAGTTGTTAGTTGGTTCCTGCAAGTGTTCACCTTCAAGGGTTGACAATAGGTAGGCTCCTGATTCGTAGCTTGCTATTATGACAAAGGGACCCAACTAGTTAGGTTCAAACTTTCCTTTGTTTTCTTGATCTGGAAGGTTCTTTTGATTCTGCTTTAGGACAAGATATCCAACTTGGAACGACCGACATTTGATCCTCTTGTTATAGCTCTATTTTAGGCGGTTTTGATATACTTGCAAATGATTGAGGGCATCAAGATGACACTCATCCAGGAATTCTAGTTCATTTAGCCAAGACACTTTGTATTCTTCCTCAGTAATTAGGGTTTGTAATGACACTCGTAATGATGGGAGCTCAACCTCAATAGGAAAGATGGCTTCTAATCCATAGACTAAGGAGAAAGGGGTTGCACCTATTGGTGTGCGGATATTGGTTCGATAAGCCCAAAAAGTAGGATTTAGTTGTAGATGCTAGTCATGACCAACTTCATTTACTGTTTTCTTCAATATTTTCAAGATAGTTTTGTTCATAGCTTCGGCTTGGCCATTACCTTGGGGATAGTATGGGGTAGAGAATTGGTGTTGATATTGAATATTTGGCATAGCTCTTTCACATCCTGATTCTTAAAGGGTGTTCCATTATTTGAGATGAGAGTTTATGGAACACCATAACAGAAGATTAGGTAGTTCAGGATAAATTTGGCAATCTGCTTCCCCATTATATATGTCATAGGAATGGCTTCAACCCACTTAGTAAAGTACTCAGTGGTGGTTATGATAAAATTGTGGCCATTGGATGAGATTGGAGTGTTTTTTCTTATGAGGTCAAGTCCCCACTGTGAAAAAGGCCATGGTGTGATCATGGGTTACAATTATTGAGCTGGGGCATGGATCAGATCTCCATGTTGTTGACATTGGACACACTTCTACACATACTGATGGGCTTACTTTTCCACTGTTGGCCAATAGTACCCCATCCTCAATAGTTTCTTAGCTAACGTCATACCACTAGAATGGGACCCTCATATGCCATCATGTATTTTTGTTAAAGTAGTTAAGGCTTCCTCTTGGTTAAAACATCATAGTAATGTCCTTTCAATGCTTCGACGATAAAGGGTATCACCTAGGATCATGAATCGGGATGCCTTTTTAACAAAGGTCTTTTTAAGGTTTGAGGTGATATCAGAAGGAAGGATTCTTCTACTTAGATAAGTGAATATGTCATGATACCATGGGGATCCAGGACCAACAATGACACACACGAATTTAGATTTAGAGATTTCTAATGTTGGTATGAGAAGTTGTTCTACCAAGAATTCATATTGGAGGATGTTGTTCGGCATATCTAATAGTGATCTGATCGTTGCCATGGAATATGTTGCTATGTTGTTTAGGCAAGGAATCTGCTCAAAAGTTATGGCTATAAAAAGGTCCTTGAGACTCTCCACTATTTTCTTGTAAGGAGTAAGCTTGTTGTCTTTAGTTTGATAGTTGTTGTTGACTTGGTTGATAACCAGTTGTTAGTCTCCATAGACTTTCATCTCTTGTATTTTCCATTGAACTATTATCCTCAGACCTATGATTAGGGATTCATACTCAACAATGTTGTTAGTACATGGGAATGATAGCCTGTATGATTTTGGAATGCAATCACATTGGGGGGTGATAAAAAGAATTCCTACTCTGGATCCATGTTGGGTGAACGATCCATAAAAGTACATCTTTCATTGAGCTGTGAGATTGATAAGGAACAATGATTTTTTAGGGAATTCAGATACCAAGGGGTTCTCAGCATAGATGGGTGCTTCTTCTAGTTGGTTTGTGATCACTTGTCCTTTGATTGCTTTGCACTCTACATACTCTATGTCAAATTATGTTAAGACCATCACCCATTTAGCCATTCATCCTGTGAGAGTTGTTTTGGATGACATGTATTTCAATGGATCAATTTTTGCAATGAGCTTGATTTGATGTGACATATAGTGCCTAAACTTTTTTGAAGCAAAAAAAACTGTTAGGCATGCTCTCTCAATAGGTGAATAATTCATTTCATATCCCACCAAGGTTTTTTTGATATAGTAGATGGCCCTTTCCTTTCCCTTTTCATCATGTTGTGCTAAAAGAGCTCCTAGTGCTTTTGGTGTTGCTGAGATATATAGGATTAGTGGCTTGTTCGGTATTGGTGGCATGAGCATTGGAGGTGTTAGTAGATAATTTTTGATCTGCTAGAAAGATTTATCACATTTGTCATCCCACTTGTAGGTTATCCCTTTATGGAGAAGATGCAAAAAGGGGTGGATTTTATGATCTGATAGTTGTGCTATGAACCTTTTGATGGACTGCAATCTACCTTGTAATCCTCTCATCTGCTTTAGTTTTTGTGGTGGTTCCATATCTAGAATGGCTTTTACCTTTGCTAGATCAATTTCTATCCCTCTTTGTGAGATGATGAATCCAAGGAGTTTCCATAATGTGACCCCAAAAATACACTTTTTTGGATTCAGTCGTACCTTGTATTCTTCAAGCCTATCAAAAATAGGTCCTAAGACTTGTATGTGCTCACTTCTCTTCCTTGATTTTTCCAAAATAATATCCACACAATCTTCAACTTTTTTGTGGATCATGTCATGAGAGATGAGGGTCATTGCTCTTTGATAGGTTTCTCCCGCATTCTTTAACTCAAATGGCATCACATTCTAGCAATAGGTTCCCCATGGACAAGTGAATGCATTTTTATGTTGATCCTCCTTAGCGATTATGATCTTATTATAGCCTAAAAAACCATCCATGAGTGATAGCATTTCATGCCTTGCTGTTAATTTTACAATGAGATCGATGTTAGGAAGAGGGAAATCATCCTTTGGGCATGCCTTGTTTAGTTCTCTAAAATCAGTGCATATTCTGATGCCCCCAGTGGGTTTTGAGACTGGTACCAAGTTTGAAACCCATTCGGGATAGTCTATCGGTCAAATAAATCCAACATCAAGAAGCTTTTTTAACTCTAGTTTCACCAAGAGTGCTATCTGAGGGTGCATATTCCTTAATTTTAGCTTAATTGACTTAGCTTTAGGATAAAGTGCTAAGTGATGCACAACCACTTTAGGATCAAGGCCTTGCATATCTGTGTATGACCATGAAAATTTAGCTCTTCACTCTTTCAGGAATGCTGCCAGGTTTTTTTATTCTTCATCCAACAATGATTCAACATAGAAGGTGATCTTAGGTGCTTATTTTATTCCCACATTGACTGGAGTAGCACTGCTGACTTTTTTGGATGCATTGCACTAAGGCCCAAAGATTGAATCCCTCATCCTTGGGTGCCTCAAAGAGGTTTTCACTGTCATACTTGTCCTTTGTTTTTACTATTTTAGGATCAGAGAGTGCCACTAGGTGGTTTTCACTTAAGGATCTGCATGTGCGTTGCATTTCATTAATTTTGCGATTGAAGGATTCAATCATCTCCCCATAGTATGCCCCTGTGTTGAGCTCTTTGTCAAAGCTATCTTTGTGATCTTCCCATGATACGTTGTCACGAAGTCCCATGAATTCTGAAATTGCTTCATCATTTTCAAATAAATCTAGAATCGGTGGTCCTTGTTGGTCCATGTCAATAAGTTATGGGTATACTAGGCGTATTTCGGTTGTTTGGTTGCTTGGGACAAAGTATGTTATGGATATCATAAAGAGGGTGTTGTTCTCAAATAGGTCAACAACATCAAGGGGAAAGTCATCTAAGGTTGTATCACGTGATGTAGGTGACCAAGAGGAAGCCTTAGCTTGTTTAGCAAAAATGCCTTTGCCAATAAGTGTGACCTTGCTAGTAGTACAACCTAAGCCAAGATTCTTTATTCATTTCTCAGGAACGATGGGTTCTAGTAAACCATTATCATTCTGTCCTAATTTTTCATTCTTGTTATATCCCCAGTTCTGCATGAGCTATAGGCCTTTGTTATCATCTTTCATGGGAAGGATAGGGACATGTCATTGATCTTGATAGAGGAGTTTAGAGATATCTTCCTCATTGACATCTTCCCGGTTCAAATCCCCCCACTTAGTGAAGGTAGTAGCTTCCATCTTGATTGTTTTGGGTTCTTTGGTGCTAGATGTGGGTTTCCCATGAGAATGAGGAGAAATAGGTAACTCTCCTAAGACAAAGGTGTCTTTTAGTAGCTTGTAGTTCCCACAACCATCATCTTGGATCATTGCTTTGATGTTAGATATGCTCTGCACAATGGGATTTTTTTCTGCTAGGGATGATGGGTCAACAAATGAGCTTGATGGTGTAGGCCCTTCATCATTTTTGGGTATTTGGGGGATTTTATAGAACTTGGCTTTAAGAATTTCGTAGTAGTAAAAAGGCTCAGGGTCTCCATGAATGGTGATTTCTCTGCCTTTGAAAGGAAACTTCACACATTGATGATAGTTCGAGGTGACAACTTTTAAAGCATGGATCCATGGTCAGCTAAGCAAGATATTATAGGGAAGATCAAGATCAAGCACTTGGTATGTAGTTTTAGTAATAAGAGGTCCCACTTGGATGAGAAGTGCAATGATTCCTTGTGATACCCGTTCTTAGTCGTCATATGCCCTGATGGTGGTACTCTTTGTCTTCTCAATAATATGTTTTGAATAGCATGGATTTTTGATCAACTACAGGGTACAAATGTTCAAAACAACACCTCCATCTACCAAGACTCTTTTAATCTTTTTTTTATGAATGACAACCTCAAGGTGTAAAGCATGGTTATGAGATGGTTGTGATGATAGGTCTTGCTTGGAGAAGGTGAGAAGATGGTTGGTGATATTCCCTACCATAGCTTGAAACTAATCAGTATCAATATCCTCAGGGACAGATGACTCAGAGAAGGCTTTTTCCAATATTTTCCTATGTGTGGGGGATACCCTTAAGAGTTCTAATATTGATATATGTGCGGGGGTCTGCTTAAGTTGGTATAAAAGATTGTACTTGCTAGGATTAGATGTGGGAAAGGTAGGTTGTGTCCTAGATTGAGATGGGACTCCTTGAATGGTTATTTTTCCACGTCGTGTGGTGACTCCACATTCCGTACTAGCTCCTTTGATTGTGACAACAATAATGATGCTATCATAGGAGGCAACTACATTGGAATAGGTATGTTGCATGTTTGTGTAATCATTAGCTTTGTCAATGTTATTTTCTTTGTTATGATTTGGCATAGGGTTCTTGTATATCTTAAGATCTTGATTCCTAGTTGGTACTTCAACAGATATGGTATCGTTTTCTATGAGATCTTGAATGATATTCTTAAGTTTCATGTAGTTTGTTGTTTTATGTCCATTGATTTTGTGAAAGTCACAGAGATCGTGCTAGTTGTACCAGGATGACTTCTCTTGTGGTTCTTGGTAGTTTTCAAATTTGGGAAGTGTTATCAAATTTGACTCTACCAACTTATTCATGATTGTTTCGATAGGTTCTGATAGTTGTGTGTACTTTCATTTGGGATAGTTGTTCTTGTTAGCAGTTCACCTTTGTTACATGTTGGTATTATTGATGTGATTGTTCTGAGGAGATGTTTTTTGCACAGTTGGTTGGATGTTAGCAAATTGATTGTTGTTAGGTCTAGGAGCACTTAGTATGACCTTAGCATCTATCACACTGTCATTTATTATGTTTTTGTTCTTTTCCCAGACATGAGGTTTCTCATTCAAACTAGTTGAGGGATGGTTATCTTTGTAAGCTTGAGTATTTCCTTGTGAGATTATAGCTCTTTCAATGTTAAGGGCTTTAGGGAAAAGATCGTCATATAATGTGATGCACTACATTTTCAAGTGGAAATATAGATCTGGATCTAGATTGGCTATGATGATTCCCACTTGTTGTTCATTGGGAAGAGGCCACTTTCTTTTACTAGCTCTTTGTCTCCATCATTGTAAGAAATTAGCGAAATTTTCCCCTTTGTTTTGTCTAAGGGTATATAGTTCCTCTAGACTGGCGTCCATGTCAAGATTGAAGGAGAAGTGATTGATGAATTTATCAGTTATTTCTTGAAAAATTTTGATACTAGGAGGTAGATAAGAAAACCAATCCATAACAAGACCTATTAAACTTTGGGGGAAGAGGCACATTAGATAAGAATCATTGTAAGCCACCTCCATGCACATGACATTAAATTCTTTGATATGGTCCACAAGACTTCCTATCCCTTTATATTTATCAAATTTTGGGATTTCAAAACTAGGAGGGAATGGTACCATTGCGATTTTTCAATCAAATGGATATGGACACAAGTTCTGTGTATGGGGCTTCTTTGCCTTGCCCATGCGAAGGTCCTGCATTTCTTGTGAGAGTGCTTTAAATTGTGATGCTAGATTGTCTTGAGGATTGGGTGGAGGAACATACGGTGGGATGCTAAATGAGTTGTATGGGGTGTATGGTGGTGTAATATTTGGTGATAGTGATTGGAGTATCGATATATATGTTCCTAATATGTTTGGATTGACAATGTTCAATTGAGGATTTTAATAGGAACCGTGTTGCTCTTGTTGGGCATACTGTTGAGCTAGTAAGGCTTATGTTGAGCTTCTTCTTCTTCTTGTTCCACTAGGGATTGTTGTTGAGCCTATTGTTGTTGTTCTGTGACTAATATTGCTTGATGGGCTTGATATTGTTGTTGTGATACTAAGGCTACTTGTTTTTGTTGTGCTAAGGTTGCTTGTTGCGCTGCTAAGGCAACTTCTTGTTGTTGTTGTTGTTGTTGTTGTGCTAAGTGCCTGTTGATAAGCTTGTTGTGCTTGCTATAAGGCTAAGGAATGCACTTGTAAGGTGGGATCAGGTGGTTGTTGAGACATCTATGGAGGATTATGGATATTGATGTTTTGAGTGGGTAATGGATTAGTGATGAAGTGTTGGGGATTCCCTTAGTTCAACATTCCTTGTAAGACAGTAGAATGAGGTGGAGGCATATATGTTTGAGGTATTGTTTGATTTGGCATAGAAAAGGGGACTATGGGGAATGAGGAGGATGGTGCCATTAGATTATGCGATGGAAATGAAACACTAGGACCTTGAGTCCATTGATTGAAAAGATTTCCTTGTCCCATGTTTTGAGGATTTCCTTGTGTTAGAGATGTATTACTTGTGTTGACAGGATTTGTTACCAAGGGATTTCTTTGAGATGGGTTGACGATGGATGGTGTGGATTTTTTTTGTGAAACCAATGGTATGGATGAAGCCATTGGAGGATTAGATAAAGATGTCCCTATTTTCTTCAAGGGTTGACTCTGTGGTATGGTATTGATATGCTTGGGTGTGCTATTTTGAGATACTTGATCCACACTGTTTTGTGTGATGGTAGGAACACTTGTGGTACGCATGGATGTGGATGAAGAGGGATTCCCTCGATATGTCAAAGTCGTGGTTGAGTAATGAAGATCAAGAGGTGTGTTTATCTATTTAGGATCCTCATGAATGGGAGGAGCACCAAAGTTAGGTGTCCAAGTGGTTGTGTTAGATGGAGGATTGGTTTCAAGTGTTCCCAAAAGTGTATTGTTTTTAAATGAAAGAGCATGTCCGAAGTCTTTAGAAAGGCTTGTTGCAATACTGGGAATGTAGGTTTGATTTAGCACTAGTGATGGGGTGGTGAAACCTTATGTGAAATTTGGTGCCACAAATGTCGGGGAGATAGGAGCTACATTCTCAAAGGCTTGATGTTCCATAATTTCCTCCCTAGTGATTTCAAATGGGTTGTTTGTGATATCTTCTATCTCGTATGGTCCTGATGGGGATGAAGGCTATTGTGATAGTGTAACTTGACTTCTTAGATCGAATTCTAAAGGATTTGGATCACTTGAGGTGAATGTAACTTTGGCTTTCTCCATGATTCTCTTGTGTTGTGATCTAGTCTTTACCATGAATTTTGTGTCACCTATGGGAGAGTTGTGTTGGGATTTGTGATATTTGGACTCTCTAGTTGACTCAAATCTAGGTAAAAGAGATGCTCCAAGTATTTTGGGAGCAATGATGATCATGGGGGATGAAAAGATGGGTGATGTGGAGAGTGATCTTTGCAAATGCTTTGGAACAAAACTTTTGACTTACTCTTGATGTTTTGATGTTGGGATAAAGGATGTTTATGAACTTGTAAATATTAAGGGTAGACTCGTGACCTTCAATATGAACTAGTTCAAGGAAGATAAATAACTTGTCTAAATGCATGGAAAAGGATGCATTTCACATACAAAATAGGCAAGTTAGATGGTTGGTTTGATTTGATGTTTCAGTCATAGAGTGTTGGTGTACTCAAAATTTTGCAAAGTTGGATGAAGTGAAAGATGAAATTTGATGAAGGGGTGAGTGAGATGTTTGACCCAATGTTGACTTTAAAGTGAACCTTTTTTTTTACAAGACCAAGGTAGTGAGAATGATGCTAGACCTCTAAAATGTTCAAATCCTAAAAACCTAATGTTGATTTAGATGATAGGATGAATGGGGATGTTTAGACCTATTTGGATCCTCCTAACTTGAGCATAAAAGTTTCTTAACAAGCGGTAGCGATTGCGATAAAGTATTGAGGCCCACTTCCTACTAAACTGTGAACTACGATACCTATGTTTGTAATGATGAGATGAAGATCTTCCCCTATGGATTTTGATTATGTGATGGATCATTTAGAGGAGTTCAGTATCGTGAAAAAGACCAGTTATTTGACTCCAAAAGAATGCATATAGTTATGGAATGTTTCTTGAAACATGTCTGTAAAAATTTTCTACCAATTTTTCTCTATTTTTGTGAAGTTTTAAAAGATGTTTCCTGAGAGCTTTTCGAGTGAGATGTCTAAGTCTAAAATGAAGACCTGTAGACCTTACTTTAGGGATCCTGAATTTTCATGAGATCATGTATAAATAGTTCAAGTTTGTGGAAGAAAGGAAGATATTTATTGCCACACAGGTGGTGGTAATGTGGGCCTTCCAGCCTCAATATCAGCTTGTTCCTCTTCTTCATCTAAGATGGTTGCTGCATTTATCCACTGGGTATTTGTTTCTTTTGTTTCAAAAGTGAAGCTTCTCAAACTACTAATGAGATCGGTTTGTTCTCCGTTAATTAGTTCAAAGTTTGGTTGAATTATAGCACTTGGAAGATTAGGTTGTTCAACGGGAGCAATCAGTCTCCAAATAGTCATGTGGGGTTCATTTTCAATTTATCTTGCTTAATGAGTTTATTTTATCACAATCACTTTTCTGGATTAAGTTTTCAAACTAAATGTTTATGTTGAAAACATCATAACTTTCACAATGTCCATTTTGTGAGAATCATGAGGTTGAAGCCATAATTGCCTATGTTGTCTTTGGAAAATATGGAGTTTGATATAAGTCAAGATATTTAGAAATCTCTAAGGATAGAATCCTTAGGACAAGCAACAATATCAAGGCTTTTTCAAGAGGTATCCATATTTAGGCCAAAGTGTTTGAAATTTTGAGGAAGATAGTGAATGTTTGTTTTTGCATCATTTTAGAAACAAGCAAAGTGTTAAACTAACTCACAATCATTACAACCCTAGGTTTGAAATGGCTATATTTGTTGAGTCCCACTCAGATTTCTCTAAACACTAAACAATGCAAACAGTTAGAGATTTGGCGACACTGGCTCCCCTCCATGACACACACTTCTCGGGACCACCAAATCTCAAAATCCTTAAAATACAGAGATCAAAAGGATTTTTTATGTTTCTACAATTAAATAGTACAAATGTGGGGCGACTTCAAAATGACCGTTCTTGCACCAAAAAATATTAAGTATTTTTGGCTTCTAAAGAAGGGTTCATAATAAGGGCTTCTGGTTTAGGGGGTGCAATGATAAAATCCATCAAGAGGTCTCCCAACCCTTAGAACAAGGGCTTTACATATCATAAAGATACTGGGGGAGAGCTATCATGTACCGCTTCCCATTTATCACAATTTTCATTGCAACCACACATTTATATCGCGGTTCAGAAGGGCTTGTCTTTAGCTCGTTACCGCTTAGGTTGTACCCTCCTTTTGAAGCAGGGAGGCAGGCCCTCTAAAGGTAAACAATAGAAAGGAAGTACATTCGTAGTTTGATCATCTTTATTCGTATTAACAAAGAGAACACATGCTATTCCTTTTTCTCACACTCGCAAGGGGGTTTAGTTTTAATCCAAATTGAAAGATGTAGGTGATTTTGCAAAGTGTTAAGGAATGTTTCTTTTTCTCAAGATCGCCAAATGACGCAAGAGAATTGCATACGCATCCACTAACAACATTGTAAATCACAAAAGATAACAAATAGTTGTAAATTCTAACCCCCAAAGTAGTGATGAATTTGTTTTAAGCACCAAATGAAAAATGAAGTTGTCTTGTTCAATTTTAAACCCAAAAAACAATGATAAGATGAGTGTTCAATTTTAATTCTATTTAAGCGTTCTTTTTCAACCCAATCGAAATTTAGTGTGTGTCCTAAAGCAAAAATTAGAAAGCATAAAAGTTGGGTTATAATTGCCCCAAAGCGTCAAACGCTTGTTACAATCACAAAATTATAAGATAAGAAAATAATTTCTTCACTTTAGCTCCATGTCTTTCAACCTACAAAACCCTATTAGTCTAACAACTAGAACACAATCAGAGGTGCATCAGTGATTAGATAAATCAAGGAAATTAAAGACACATGTCAAAAAAATGATCGTAAAGTTTCTTACCTTGGTTAGGCGTCACTGAACATGATAGCGTCACAATTTGAAATATGGTCATTGCTTTGGTGAAAATGGGTGTTGCTCTGTAGCAAAAAAAAGAGCACGATAGCATTGGGATTTGGTATGACATCGCTAAACATAGTAGCGTCGCTTTTTAAACTTGGGGCGTTGTCGTTTGATGTTTTCAATACCTCTATATTAAATCGGTGTCACCATATTTAAATTGATGACATTGCATTTAATCAGTGTTGGTATTTCAAATTGCAATGGTGTCGCTATATGGTGACACTCTTCAAAGTGCGTTGTTGTTTGTGATTTGAGTGCCACTGTATCCTACAAAACAAGCACAAAATAGAATTCGAGCTAAAAATTGGCTAAATTAATAGTTTTCCCTCCTGGCACTAGAATGTGAGATGAGGATCATCAGGGTGGGTTGATTACACTTGATCCACGATGAATCGAAGCATAATTTATCCACTAAACCTCAATCTACCAAACAAGATCATGTTCAAAATTAAAAATTTAAACTAAGCATTTATACAAACTGAAAGTTACAAACTATGAAAATAGTTAAATTTCTACTCTAACCCATTTGAAACTTATCTTGTTTTGGAATTGGTGTCATGTTGATGTGGAACAACGACCCTTTCCCAATCCCATAATTAGTGAGCCTGTTTCAATCGATTCTATGGAAGAGAATCGATGAAACCATTGTGATAAATGGATGAAAACCTATTTTATGCTAAATTAAACATGATGCAAGCTAAATTAACATGATTTTATGCTAAAAATGAACTACTTATGCAATTTCTAAGCTAATCTAAGCTAATTCTAAGCTAAAAGATGGAAACCCTAATTCATATACAAACTAATATGGATGCATGGAAGCAATTAATGGATTTTTTAAGCTATTTATGCAATTAGAAATAAACTAAAACAAGCTAAAAGTGAGTAAATTGAGAGTGTGGATGCAAGTGAATTCAACATCATGACTTTGCAATTGAAATATGGATCCATTTGTCTCCAAATAGTGCTTTATTTATAGGAGAGAAAATGAGAAATAGAGGGTTGAGATCAAAAAAATCAATCAACAGTCAAAGATGAAAAGAAGAAGAGGCATGGATCATGGAATCTCATCAACGGATGAGAATGCATGATGGGAATTAATCAAGGGCTCACATTTTATTCAAACAAACACACTTTTGACCTACTCATATAGGTCAAAGGTGACTTGTTCAAAAGGTTAAAGGTTAAAAATTGCATTAGAAGCTAAGTGAAAAATATCTCTTTTTCAAATGATGGAGGAATAAGAATATTCCTTGGAATATTTATTTTGGTGAGGATAAAAGCATTTTGCAAATTAGAAGAAATTCTTAATTGTGCAAAAAAGGGGTAAGGAATATTCCCTAGGAATATTCTCCTTTTAGAGAAAAATTAGTTTAATTGCTAATTAAACAAGGTTTAATCATGAAATTAGGGGTTAGAAGAGTTAAAGGTGATATTCATTAAATGAATGGGGGATAGATGAAATGATATTTAATTAAATAACTTTGGGTTATTTAATTAAATAAGATGACTTAGGAGATTAAATTAAATATTTCAATTTAATTTAATGAGATGAAATGTTAGCGTGAAAGGGGGTGAATTAACCCAATTTGGTGAATTAGGTTAATAAATGCAAATGATGCAATTAATTAAATAGCTACGCTAATTTAATTAATTAAGTGAAAAGAAGATGGATTCGAGGATGAAATGATGTTAATAAATCTGTTTCGAGTGTATGATATTGTTTAGGACATTTTTCAGTGTCTACACTTTCATTATATTGTTACTATTTTACATAATTCACATTTTCATCATCCATATTTTGGCACACATAGTGAGACTCACTTCTCTAATTTTACTTGTCACAGCCTCACCTTACTAGTTACTACTTTTCAAATGCATGTTTTTTATTTATTTATATTTAATTATGCTTGTCAAGAATATTTTTTTAAAATTAATTAATAGAGCAACATCGACACCTCCTTCATGCCACCTTATTTGATAGATATGCATGTTTAAATAGTGGAAACTGAAACCATTAATTTACTCGGAGTCTTCAAGGTGAAACATGACAAATTAAATCATGATCAGTTACTCGATTTTCCTGTGAAATCTATGCCATATTTGGAGGTAGCAATAAATGACCAATTTTGAATTCATGGCATTCAAGGGTGATTATAAACCTGCTAGGGAGGGCATGTACTCATGAGACCATCAAAATCTCTCAGATCCCATCTAGGAATATTGTGCTACCAAGTAGGTTTTTGCAACTTATCTTTCACAATATATATGTAAATGGTGGTTTTGATTGTGTAATTTGAAATTTCCTAGATATACTTTGAATTGATCTATGGCCGAGTCTTATAATCCTCCTAATAATAGTTCCTAGGTATACAGACTATGCCCGAATCCTAAATCGTATAGTGGTTGTTATATGATTATTGAATAGCTCTATCATCATACAATTTTAACAACCATTAGTACCTTGGAAAATAAAAATAATATCTTATACATACCTCATCAGCCTAGTCACAGTTAAATTCAAGTGCATTGAGATACTGCTTAATAGACATCTAGGAATGCTTACTGAAATGAAAACCATTTTGGACTATGACGTGGGTCACATAGTATTTGTGAATATCTCTATGAGAAATAGTAATATGGATCGAACACCAGGTAATACAATAATATTGTACGAGAAAAAAATGATAGAAAAACCCACTGAATCGATGCCTTCATTTAACAAATAATAGTAGAATTGTTTTAGAATAAAATGCCATAGATAAAACCATAGACTCAATGCACTCATTTAGCAGATAACAACACAACTATTTCAGAAATAAATCTGTAGTGGATAAAATATTGATTATAAAATCATTAGATCTTGCAACTATGTACCTAAATCTTGAAGTTATAAAATATTGATTACAAAACCATTTGATTTTTATATAGGCGTAAGGAAATTATAGTGTGATCTTATGATGTCTATAGGTATATTCATTTTGGCAGTTGAGATCATAGAAGTAAAAAAATTATAAATATTTGTTAAATGATAAATCATCTTTTAATTTCTATTTCATATTAATTATGGAAAATTATTAAGTTGTATAAACTTGTAAGATAGAATGTGGATTTGGTATATATATGTGTGCCTTTATATAACCATATCCATTTAGAAAGTCTTATCAAAGATAGTGCTTGAATATACATAATTGTTATTTAGTGTAGTAAGATTTGAAAATTAGCAATCCAATTGATTTAAAGATATTATTTATCTTATCTAAAACCATGTAATAATAATAATGAATTTTATCTAAAACACAATGTAGAATGGAAACATTTCATGTTTAGATTATGGATTATTGATGATAAAGAAATAAATTAATAAGAAGTTATGTATATCTTAGATTTTAGTTCAAAGAAATTATAGTTAAATAGTAGTGATTGGTTAAGTAAATTTACAAGTAGTTTTAATTAGAATTAAGTCCTAGAGAGTTCTAAAAATATTTAAAATGTTAATATCAATTACTTCATTGAAGGAGTGTGCATCAATCATCAAAGTCCTCTTGACTATAGCCAAATAAAATCTTAGTTCTATGAAATGATACTTATTTAGAACTGTAAGAGAAGGGGACCAACCATGTTCAAGGCCCCAGATCATGGAGAGCCAAGAGTGAAAGGTTGCCCTAGCTTACCTCAGCTTATAAGGTCTTTCAACCACTTTTCAGACCTGAAACACAGAATGGGGCTAGGCGAGCCAGTTTTTGGGTTCAACTCTACACCTTAGGAAGCTCTTTGCCAAGGACGAAAGCGCAGTTCCAGGATGACAAAATGGTGCGTTAGCATCTCTCAAGTGCGCTGGCGTATGTATGATCATAGGACTAAAGAAGCAAGGTCAAACACTAGAAAACAGACTAACAGCCTAGCTAACTACTTCCAAAGGGCCAAAACAAATCTATGAAGTAGGCAAGATATGTACGAGTATGATAAAGTAAATAAACAAGAGTTAGGATGACAAGAATAATCTCATAGAGGTACTCGTTTTTCAGCTAACTCCAAGCAACGCGCCTACCTACACAATGAAGAGGAAAATTGTTGGGTGGCTATATAGGGGCATGCCTTAGTCAAACCCCCATTTAGGTGTTTCCACCTCCACAAACAACCAAGATAATGATAATGTAGAAAATTATGCTAAAGAAAGAAATGCAATAAAGAACACAAAAGCACTCCAAAAATAGTAGCGTGCTACCCACCAAATCATAGAGGAGAGGAGTAGAAAGCTTACCACCTCCACCAAGAGCACTCAAGGCTAATAGGGGAGAAAATGAGAGGAACTCAAGCCTCTGCTCCAATGGTGTTTTTTCCACACTTGCTCTATGGAGTTGACAGAGTGTTGTTGTTTCTATGGAGTGAAATGTGTTGCTTGAATGCTTGGAAATGCAAAGAGTGAATGCTAGAATGATTAAGCTTGTGAGAAAGATTGCTTGAAGGGATGAAATGGAAGAATGAATAGTGAATTTGAAGGAGAGAATAAAGAAAAAGACCATATTTAGGTCAGTTAGTCGAAGGGGGCATTACAAATCGACCTCCAATGGGAAGTGTAATGCCTTTGCAGGCTCTAGATGTAGGAATTTGCTAGGGACGTAAGCACATCACGTGGACGTCTGCGCGCCGTACAAGCATCCTCGACAATTATTCCTCTATTGACACACAAAATGGACACCAAGTGGAACGAAGACAATAGGCTTATGTGGAATTTAGCCTTCGAATTTGGTTTTCTAAAGTGAAGAAGGGAAAAAGGGGAATTTGCATAAGGGGTGAAAATTCACTCTACATTTTTCCCCCACTTTAGCGAGCATGAATACTAATGAGTGCTTCAGTACAGTAGATTGGAGAAGTAGTAGAGTTAGAAATGTATACCTGAACCGTCGAGGAAGCAGACCACGATCTGGTGAACTTGAAAGTGCATGACAAGAAGAGGACTTCATAGCCCCATAGAACTATGAAGCTAAATAAATGAAAGCGTCTTACAAGCTCGTAGACATGCAAGGAGGAAACCCCCAAGATCTCTCACATGAAGGAAGCCCCATAAAGAAAGTGCCTCAGAGGCCTACAAACCTACAAGAAAGGTGTCCCCCAAGAACTCTCACATGGAGGATACCTAGAAAAGTGCCTTAGAGGCCTGCAGACCTACAAGGAAGTGTCCTCCAAGATATTTCACATGGAGGAAGCTAGGAAAATGCCTTATAGGCCCGTAGACCTATAGGGAAGGTGTCCTTCAAGATCTCTCACATGAAGGAAACCTAGGAAGGTGCCCTACAAACCTGCAGCCTGTAGGGAAGGTATCTCCCAAGATCTCTCACATGGAGGAAACCCAAAGAAAGTGCCCTACAGACCCGCAGACCTGTAGGGGAGCCACCCCCAAGATCTCTTGCATGGAGGAGGCTCAAAGGAAGCGTCCTATAGGCCCACAGACCTGTAGGGAGGTATCCCCCAAGATCTCTCACATGGAGGAAACCTAGGAAAGCAGACTTCACAGAGTCAAAAAATAGTTTCACAGGCGCACTTGTAAACCGACATGTTTTCCCGCAGACAGAACATGTCAAAAGAGGCCATGTAGGGAAGTAAGCGGACAATTGTGCAGACCATCAACAAATTGGAAAGCTTTCAAAGGGGTTCCTTGGGAACCCAGCGTGAAGAAGGGGTCCACTCAAGGCACGCGCTATTCGAAAGTGTGAAGAAGATTGTCTCTTTCTCGAATCGATTGGTCATCAAGGAATCCTTTTGAAAGATGTTCACTTCATCAAGGAATTCAAAAGGAAGAAGATGCCCTCACATGAGGGAAACGTCAAAGTTGTTCCCACTTCAGAAGAAGGTTTTCAAGTTCCTTATTTACGAACCTATGATGAAGGAAACATGTTCCATTAGGGTTTCAAGTTGAGAATGCAATTCTTGAAAGGAGTTTGTGAAGACTTTTGAGAAAAGATCCGTTGGTAACAAATGCACTTTCTAAAAGTCAAAATGTTGAAGAAGAGGCGTTGTCACACATAAGAGGGACAACTCAAGCAAAGAAGAGAGAAAAATAAAGGGAAAGCAAAAAAGGAAAGAAAACATGAACAAAGGGCATAGGGGTAGCCTAATATTTTAGGGTTATAAGTGCTCATATATATATATATGTATGTATGTATAGTAATAGTATATAAAATGAGCTATCATCAACCTCCTACTATATTAGACCATGTGAAGAATGCATGAGAAGACAAAGTAAAAATAAAAAATTGGGTCAACATGGAAGGGAAGCCTAAATGCCCCCAACGCTTTGCATTGTCCCCAATTTATCGAAAATCAAGTCACAAACATGGAAGAATGATGATAAAATAGAAGAAGGTTTATGACACAAAAATCATGCCTATATCCAAGTACCAACAGGTGTGAAAAGGTTCATCTGGGCACACATAGCATGATCATGGGGGAACACGTCACAACATACACACATATCTAATCTAAAGATAAAGAAGGGGCCTCCTCCTAACATTGATTGACCAAGAGGTCGTCTGCTTCCCACTCTACATCATCGTAGGGGGAAGGAGGATGAACCTATAGTGGTGGAATGTTAAGAGGAGGAGCATTTGACCCTCCCACAACAAGGGTTAAGGAAGGAGGCCCCACAAGGTCCTCTCCACCGAGCTCCTATGGAGCTAAGGTCAGCGATTTTGCAAAGATCACTGACAAGACTAGTATCTTGTCCAAAGAGTTAAAAATGCACTTTACAGGAGTGTCATGTTTTATCTCAACAAATGGAGAAGGTTGTGTCTGAGATTCACTACTAGGCTCATCGAATGATTTGGGAGCGGTGACAAACTCAGGAGAAGCCAAGACTGGTTTTGTCACTAGGACAAAACAAGTCAACATGGGGCCACCTTTCAGAGAAGGTGGGATCTTCCTACTTCCACTGTTGCTAGAAGGACCACACTCCATCTTTTGCTTCTTTGGAGGAGGAAAACTCCCCACAGACAAGGAAAGAGGTGCGGAGGAAGATGAGCAAAAAATTGCAGTAGATATGACCAAAGTATTAGTCATATCTATGGGTTTTAGGAAAGGTTGGACATCTAGAACGAACATCAACAAAGGAAGCTTCACCGAAGGAGTAATGAAAATTTTCACCTTCTTAGGGTCAGGCACATTTGTACTCGTAGCAGAAGCCAGAAGTGATACTGAGCTGGTTTGAATGGAAGTAGAGGGAAGGAGAGAGGAGGATGCAACAAGAGGCCCTGATACAGGGGCAATCATCTCCTCTTCCTTCCTCTATAAGGTGGCCTGCTCAGCCATGGGAGCCTTTCATCAGTGCTTACGCTCGCGTGCAAGGCAGTTTATGAGACTCTTTGAACAGGAGGCTAGAGGCTATGAAAGAACAGAAGGCTCCTGCTCAACCATGAGAGTGTCCACTACAACCATTTCTGGTGGAGGAACAAACTCATGAATGGGAGCAGGAGGAGCAGGTTGAGAAGCAACGGGGGGAGTCGACTCAAGTGCCTTGGTAGCGGGCATTTTCCCATTCACTACTTTAGGAGGAGCGGTAGGAAGCCGCGGAGGTCGAGACAAAGAGGAATCTCCATGGGGGACTTTCTTCCTGTTATACCGAATGGGCCTAAGTTGCATAGCTGGAACAAGAAGTTCAAGCATGGGACGCTTGGGCTTTCGCCAAGCGGGCACCATAGGATTCTCTCGCAAACATAGAACATAATTTGATGGCACCTCAATGGGGCAAGAGGAAGCATTAGGCTGAACAACAGAGGAGGAAGAAGGAGGATCTCAGGACCACTTCTCTTTTCCCCTCCTATGCGCCTTAGCAACATCACTATCAACTTTTAAGCAAGCCCTATGTGAAATAGCATAAGGCGACGAAGGCTATCTCACTCTCGATGTCAAGCACCTTTTCTTATATTTTGATATGTTCGATACAAAAGGTCCTTCCTAAGCAGGAGAGGACCAATGGGTGCATGCCAAGAGTAATCCAAGGAGTAGCTACCACGAGCAACCGACGGTTTATCACCGATGTCATGAATTACATTCATGGAACCCTCGTGGATAAATTTTACATTTATGCATGACTGAGGGTACCGTGTTCATAGCTACTAACCAAGGGATACCCAACTTCACTCTAAAGAGTTTAGACCCAGGGATGATGTCAAACAAGAGCTTTATAGATTTAGGTCCAACTGAGACCGTCGAGAAAATACTACCCAAATGGGGCATGAAAAGTCCATCATGTGTGCAGATGGTGCTCACAGGTGCATCGTGCCCATCTTTATGTAAGAATTTAATCAACATGATCTCCTTAGATATGATGTTTAATTGTGATGTCTGATCAATGAGAACACCTACTACAATGTTTCTGTAGATCCGCGTAGGGGTGTAGAGGGGAGATGGTTCCCTATTAAAACCCATTGGAAGGTCCTGTGAAGTGAAGGTTATACTAGTACCACCGTCCACAGGTTGTGCAGAGGGGATAGGTTGATGCAGGAAAGAGGCCATCACACACACTAGGCAATACTCTCATGGAGTCCCTAAAGGCCAAGGGATAAGATGGTGACCCAATTAAGGTTTCATTACACAACACCTTTAGAACCTTCCAACTACACCAACTAGGGGTTGTAGGTTGGGTTGTAAGGCGACATCCTCACAACACTCACACCTACAACACTCCTAGAATATGAGGAAAGGAACTTTTAGTATCATAAAATAGAACCAAAATGGTTCACATCGGGTTCACTAAAAATGTAAGAGAGGGGGACCAACCACATTTAAGGCCCCAGGTCATGGAGATCCAAGAGCAGAAGGATGCCCTAACTTACCTCAGCTTATAAGGTCCTTCAACCACTTTGCAGACCCGAAACACAAAATGGGGCTAGGCAAGCCAGTTTTCGGGTTCAACTCTGCACCTCAGGAAGCTCTCTACCTAAGGGTGAAAGTACAGTTCTAGGACGACAATGCGACGTGCTAGCATCTCTCAAGTGCATTATCGTTTGTACAATCAGAGGACTAAAGAAGCAAGGTCAAACACTAGAAAATAGACTAGTAGCCTAGCTAACTACTTCCAAAGGGCCAAAATAAAGCTATGAAGTAGGCAAGATATGTGCGAGTATGATAAAGTAAATAAACAAGAGTTAGGATGGCAAGAATAATCTCATAGAGGTACTCATTTACCAGCTAACTCCAAGCAACGCGCCTACCTACACAATGAAGAGGAAAATTGTTGGGTGGTTGTATAGGGGGCTGCCTCAGTCAAACCCCCATTTAGGTGTTTTCACCTCCACAGACAACCAAGATAGCGATAATGGAGAAAATTATGCTAAAGAAAGAAATGCAATAAAGAACAAAAAAGCACTAAAAAACAGTAGGGTGCTACCCACCAAATCGTAGAGGAGAGGAGTAGAAAGCTTACCACCTCCACCAAGAGCACTCAAGGCTAATGGGGGAGAAAATGAGAGGAAATCAAGCCTCTGCTCCAATGGTGTTTGTTCCACACTTGCTCTACGAAGTTGATAGAGTGTTGTTGCTGCTGCTATGGAGTGCAAAGTGTTTCTTGAATGCTTCGAAATGCAAAGAGTAATGCTAGAATGCTTAATCTTGTGAGAAATATTTCTTGAAAGGATGAAATGGAAGAATGAATAGTGAATTTGAAGGAGATAATGAAGAAAATAGCCATATTCGGGTCAATTAGTCGAAGGGGGTGTTACAAATCGACCTCCAATGGGAAGTGTAACGCCTCTGTAGGCTCCAGACACAGGAATTTGTCAAGGACATAAGTGCACCGTGTGGATGTCTATGTGTCATGTGGGCATCCCCAATAATTATTCCTCTACGGACACACAAAATGGATGCCAAGTGGAACAAAGGCAGCGGGATTATGTGGAATTTAGCTCTTGAATTTGGTTTTCTAAAGTGAAGAAGGGAAAAAGGGGAATTTACATAAGGGGTGAAAATTCACTCCTATACAAGAACTTATAGAAATTCCTAAATATCTATTATTATTGTTTTCTTCATGAATATTATTTGTTAGTTATATTGAAGTACAATAATTTTTACAATTCTAGTTAATTTTTCTATATGCAAATCATCACTATTATAGCTTAGACTCTTCAACTCAAAGTAATATAGAGAAAGTAAGACCTCATATTATTCAAAATTGACCCACTATATGAAATAGAGAATATATGAACCTCATTGAATTGATTTATTTAGTGTTGAATAGATATTTTATTACATTGCATAATAGTCATTAAATTGTCATTCCTTAGTGCTACATAAACTATCTAGACAATATAGATATGAGTTTGAATGAGATGGGATAGTAAACCCTTGCAACAATTCTTTGAAGACATTATGACTCTAGGCAAATAATATTTATTGTAGAAATTTGATAAGGAAATTAGGAAACAAAATATGATATGAAACTTACCAAAATAATGTGAAACCTTTTTCTTGCACTTTCAGATATGTTAGAAGGTATTTTGATAAGATATAAAAGAAAGAGAGCTAGAAGAACAAAATTTGCAAACTTACCTAAAATAGCTCTAAAAAAGAAGCCTCCTAAATTTTGGTTAATAGATACTAAAACCCTCGCAACAACATTAAAACAGTTGAAGGATAAGAAGAAAGAACCCATCAAAGAAAAAGAAGAATATTGCATGTATTTAACTTTACGTACTTAATTTATTATGATGCATGGTAATTCTTTATACGAGTGGATAAAATTAAGTTATTTATTTTATTCAATAAATGGTTAAGAAAGATTACTTCTTTTACTATCAATGATACTTATGCTATTTTAAATGAGTAATTTGTTGTAAATTCTTGAACAACACTTGTTAATTTATTAAATCATCTTGGGTATTATTATTTAATGAATGTTATTAAAGTTGTTATGCATTACAAATTTTGGATTCTTATGAACTCTTTCTTTGAAAGGGATTTAGTTATTTCAGATATAGCTTTGAAAACCTAATCAAGGAATGTAAAACAAAACTAGTTGTGTTTGGTATTAATAGTGTCTCTGGTTCATGTTTATGGGTGATGCTATTATGCTTGAACTATTGCATCTATAGCCTAACACAAATGCAATAACAATGTCTATGGTATCATCCCTATAAATTGTTGGGATGAAATAAGAGATATTTTGATGTAGGAGTATCCAGATGCATAGACAATCTTGCACACCTAAAAACATTTTAATTTTAATTTTTGTGTTTTTTTTTGGTTTTTGTTGCAAGAAAAAATTATTTAAATCCTCAACTCCTCTGGAACAATAAGGTTTGATGTAGAGAATGTGAAAAATCAATTGATTAATTAATTTACTTGGTAATTGTTTTAAATAAGTTTGTAAATTGTTGATTTTCCAAAAAGGAAAAATCCCATGCTCACACATGTGAGTGGGAATATAATGTAAATTGTAACTCCATTCCCAAATTTTGAAATTACATTTGTTGAAAAAATGGAAGGTAGGGTGTTGAGGGAGTGGAGAGAGGAGGTTGAAAACTGGGAAGAATTTTTTTGAATTGCAATTGAAAGCTCACACCCAGAAGAGGAAAATCCACACCCAAGAAGGAATAATAAGGATTTTGAAGTTTGACTGGCAAAGGAGAGAGAAGGCCACACCCAAGTTTCTAGGAGAGTTTTGACAAGAAAATAATTGAAGAGAATATTAGGAAAATGAGATTGTATCAAAAGGAAAATGGATTTGATGGTATTTTATGTGTTGTAGGTGCTTTTTTCTATTCAAAGAGTGTTGTGATCGAATTTTGGCTTGGCTTTAGGTGATTTTTAGAATATTTGAAGTTTTCATATGTTTTCCTATAGATTTTTGTTGTAGGAATGACATTTTTGACAATTGTTGAAGCCATTGTATCTCCAAGTTGTTGTAGACACTTTGATTTGAATAATAATTTTAAAATTCTCCTTTTATTTATGATTTTCATTTGTGTATTCAAAAATCTCAAAGGTTAACTTTCTACAACAATTGACATTCTTGTGGATTCTTAATTGTTGAGCTGCACCATTTGGTATCAGAGCTAGTTTTGAAGAGAACATGACATAAAAAGGATGGGGTAGAGGAAGGACTCTGCGAGGAGAAGAAAATTCAGCAATGATGGAGATGTTGAGAGGAATCATTGCAAGGCTAGAAACCATAGATAATTCCTAATAAAGAGGGGTTCCTATTGAGGATGCTAGTGAAGAGGAAGAGAAAGCACCCGAAGTTGCAGAGGTAGGAGGAGAAGATGCATGATAGGATAGATTACTTCAAGTATTTTCAAAGCTTGGAAGTAATTCAAGGATGGATCCACCGAACTACAACAAAAGTTTGAATCCAGAAGAGCTCATTAACTAGATTACAAAAATGGATACAATATTTTGACTTAGAATCCATTGAAGATAAAAGGAAGGTGAAGTATGCTTGCACAAGGTTGAAGGGACATGCATCCCTATAGTGGTATCAGACGTAGTTTGAAAGAAAAAGAATGAGAAAAGAGAAGATAAGATCATGGGACAAGATTGTTAGAAAGTTGGAAGGAATTTTTTTTGCCTATGGAATATCACAACAGTTTATTTAAGAGTCTGCAAAATCTAAAACAAAAGAATTTGAGTGTCATGGAGTACACAAAAGAGTTCTACAAATTGGTCATTCGTGTTGGGCATGTTGAATATGATGAAGAACAAGTTGCAAGGTATGTGAATGGGTTACATATTGCTATCCAAGATAAAATTAGTATGGTTATGATAAGAATGGTAGAGGAAGTCTACCAATATGCTCTCAAGGTAGAGGAAAATTTGGCAAGAAGGAAACAAAGTAATTCCAAAGGTAGAGGGGAAGCTTTAAGAGGTAGAGAACAAACAAATAGTGGAACAAGAAAACCAATAAAAGGAAGAAGAGGAAAGTTGGTCTCAAACAAATATGGCTCAAATGTGAGTGGAAGAGGAGAAACTTCAAGAGGAAGGGGAGATTATGGAAGAGGAAGAGGATTTTTAGGAGTTTGTTTCCATTGTGCAGAGGTTGGTCACAGAGCATTTGAATGCCCTCAAGTGCAACAAGAGGATGGGAAGAGTAAGACTAGGAGAAAATTTAACACAAAGGCTAGAGAAAAAAATGAATTAGCAAACCTAGAGGATGGAGAAGCTCTTATGCTAAGGAAAGTTCTCTTAAAGTTACAAAAGGAGCAACAAGAACCCATACAGAGGAGGAGCTTATTTAAAACCATTTCCAAAGCAAAGGGGAAGTGCTACACTGTAATTGTGGATAGAGGTAGCACGGGTAATTTGGTATTCTCAAAAAATGGTGGAGGAACTAAGTTTGGAGAAAACAAAACATCCAAACCCCTACAAGGTCACATGGTTGCAAAAGGGGTACAACTTATGGTGAACGAACAATGTTTGGAAAGTTTTTAGATTGGCAATTATAAGGATGAGATTATGTGTGATTTAATGCCTATAGATGCTTGTCATTTTATTTTGGGTAGACCATGGCAATATGACCGGAAGGCCATATATGATGGTGAAGAAAACACTTACACAATAACCAAAGATGTAAAGAAATATTTCATGACACTAGTGAAAGAAAAGCATAAGAGGTCGGTGATAAACAGGCGTGTTTAATCTCTAGAAAACAATTCTTGAAAGAAATGCATAAGGAAGAAGTATGTGATGCATTTATTATCAGTACAAAGGAAGTTGAGACAAAAAAAATAGGAGCAAGAAACACCCATGGAGATCAAAGGTATGGTGAAGGATGAAGCACAAAAATCACTCCTTGATAAGTTTGTAGTTGTTTTAGATGAAATTTTTAATCATTTGAAACATGTTAGATATATTTGACAAAGGTTAGAGGAAGATAATTTGTTGGATATAACCTCACAAAATTTTATTTTATGAAAGAGAAGTTACAAACAAGCACCAAGCGACACAAATAGAATGTTGATTTAAGAAGGAGAAGACAAGAATTTAAGGAGGAAAACCGGATTTTATCTCATTAACGAAAGGAGAAGCTTCCAAAAGGAAAAAGTGGGAAACGTGGGAGTGTTTCAAATTTCCATGACACAACACAAAGGGTGCAAAAACTACCAAAAAAGAAGAATGAGGAAATTGATAAAGTGACAAATTCAAGAACAAATGGGAAGACACCGAGCAAAGAAAACAAGGAGTATTTGATCAAATGGGAAGGAAGGAAGATGGAAGGGGAAACATGGGTTTGAATACCCAAATCCAAATGAATTTTTATGACCCTTGACTCATGAAACATTCTTTCTTACACGGGTTGTTTGATGCAGGAGCATCCGGGTGCATGGACAATCCTACACACCTAAAAATATTTTAATTTTAATTTTTGTGTTTTGTTTTGGTTTTTCTTGCAGGATCAAATTATTTATATCCTCAACTCCTTCGGTACAATAATATTTGATGTTGGGAAGGTGAAAAATCAATTGAGGGTGCGTGCAAGAAGTTGAGTCCACTTTTTGGCCAAAAAGTGGAAGTGTTTTCCTTGATTTTCAGAATTTGTCACATTTGACCTTAAAATTTGAAGCACTTAGAGATGTAATCTTAAAAAAAGTCACTTATCATAAAATGTAGTACTCAAGGCTAGTTTCCAAATATGTAATTTATTTCAATACCCAAATGATACAAATTAATTTTCAATAGGCGTTTTTAAAAACCACTATTTAAAAGTCACCCTTTTTTTACCTTACCATGCACGTGTATGTCATCCATATTTTGACCTAAATAATCATATTTTTCTAAATCCTTTTGGGAAAAGATTTGTAACTCACTAAAGCACGTTTTAAATATTTTTTGGTAATTTTTTATTGAATTTTTTTTGTTAATTTTTTATTGGCCATATTTGTTGTTTTGAAAAATCGACGTGTACGTCACGCCTAAGATGACTTAAACTTATTATTTTTTTATTTTTTTTCAAATTGAAAAGAATTTCCTAAAGTACATTTTTCATGCAATTCATTTTACAAAAATATTTTAATAAAAATTTATTAAAATACTAAAAAACCCTAATATATAACAAGTTTATAGACCAATTTCATCAAAAATTAATTGAAAAATAGAAAAAATAATCTAATTGTAAAAAAAATTACATATTTGGAATCTACACTGTCTCATCTATAATGGGTTTTAATTTCAACAAAAGATTCTGCAAAAGGGTCTTCAGACATATGTCCAAAGTCGCTATTTTCTTGTGACAACACGACCTTTAAGTTGTAGGTCAAACCAGGTCTAAAGTTGAGATTTGGGTCCCCAAGCCTTTTCTCGAACTGAAAAACAAAGCACAAACCTGACCAAAAATTCATATTTTAAAAAATAGGATCCTGTTTCATTAAAAAAAAATTATGCTCCTACGAAACGGGATCCCATTTTGAAAAGTTCCCAAAAATGGAAAATTTTCAAAACAAGATCCCATTTTGAAAATTTACCAGAAATGTAAACTTTTCAATAATGAAAATTTTCCAAAAATGGAAATTTTTCCAAACGAGATCCCATTTTGAAAAGTTGCTAAAATGGAAAGTTTCCAAAACGGAAAGTTTTCAAAACGGGATCCCATTTTGAAAATTTTCCAAAAATGGGAACTTTTTAAAACGGGATCTCGATTTACAAAAAACAAGTTCCCGATTTTTAAAAACAAGATCTCGTTTTAGTTTTAGGCTCGGAACCTCGAACCTAAACAGGATCTTGTTTATTAAAAAACGAGATCCCATTTTGTTGAACTCGATTTCGAGATTTTGGCTAAGGAAAAAATGTCCACATTTTGTGGACTCAACTTTGTGCATCTACCCTTGAATAATTAATTTACTTGCTAATTTTTTAAAATAATTTTATAAATTAATTATTTTCCAAAAAGGAAAAATCCCACACCCAAGCCTATGAGTGGGCATTTAATGTAAATTGTAACTCCATTCTAGAATTTTAAAATTGTATTTGTTGAAAAAATGGAAGGCAGGGCATTGAGGGAGTGGAGAGAGTGGGTTGAGAAGCGGGAAGGTAATTTTTGAATTACAATTGAAAGATCATACCTGGAAGAGGAAAAATCGTGCACCCAAGAAGGAATAATGAGGATTTTGTAGTCTGACTGGCAAGATAGAGAAGGCCACACCCAGGTTGCTAGGAGAGTTTTGACACAAAAATAATTGAGGAGAATGTTACAAAAACGAGATTATATGAAGAGGAGGATGGATTTGATGGTATCTTATGTGTGTTGGAGGTGTTATTTTCTGTTCAAATAGTGTTGTGATCAAATTTTGGCTTGCCTATAGATGATTTTTAGAATATTTGAAGTTTGTATATGTTTTCTTGTAGATTGTTGTTGTAGGAATGACACTATTTGGAAATTGTTGAAGCCATTGTATCTCCAAGTTGTTGCAGGCACTTTGATTTGAATAATAATTTTAGAATTCTCCTTTTATTTGTGATTTCCATTTGTGCATTCAAAAATTCCAGAGGTTAACTTGATGCAACAATTGAAAATCATGTGGATTCTCAATTGTTGAGTTGCACCATATTTTTTTGACTAAATACAAAGGAAGACAAATCCCCTTTGGATTGATAATCTAAAAAGATAAAAAGAAAATGAATTGAATCTAATAGTGACAACCTAGAAAACCAAAGTAGAAAATTTATATGATACAAATGTAATTTGAATTTGAAGTTATATTTATTATGATGTGTATTGATTTATTAGGAAACTAATTAAATGGGTCAAGAGTGAAAAATATTATTAGGATGAAGGTTTAGATGAATGTTATTATGTAAACAAACAATGGTCAAATCGACCATTTGTTATACATGCTTCCCTTTGTGGGTAGCAGCCACATAGGAATTGTAAGGCCCCTCCCTTTATATCAGTGTCATAGCCTTTTTATTTTAAACTTATACTACACTATTGTGTGGATTAAGGGTGCATCATTTAGATGATACATGACCCAGCTCTGTTTGAGTGCCACTGTACCTTTAGTCATTTGATTCTAAGAGAAGATTAATTAAATTCTTATGTGAATGTTTCTATTAAGGTATGTAACTAAATCTAAATTTATAGATACTATAATTTTTGCATGCTATATGGTGTTGCTAAGGTCCACTTGTAATAAAGCTTCTTTCTTATCATTTGACTCATATTGATTTTGAATCCCTTTCAATAGATTATGCAACCTTGATTTCAACCATAGTTGTGTGAGATGTAATCTATCCTCTTAGAAAGGGGAGGTTTCCTTCTTACTACTGACTGAAACTAAAGTAAAACTAATTAAGTATTCACAAAATGTACACTACAATTACGAGATGGGGGGTGTGTCACATTCATACTTCTCTCTTTTTTTAGATAATATGTTTTACAATGCTTCACAGTTGATAGTTTTGATTCGATACAACTTTAAACTAAAAACAAAGCAGTAATTCCAATACATCTATCTTGTTAAAGCAAAGCTTAGAGATACTAGGTATGATAATAATAAACAATAAAATAAGAAAGAAAAACTCATGAAGGCACAAAGTCATTATGTATATTTTCACTAATGGATCCTTGAGAGATGTAACGATTGTCGTATTAGAAGCAAAAAGTCTTCTTAGATAAAAAAATTCCACAAACAACATGAACAATTGCATGCACTAAGTCTTGTAGATAATCCATCAATAGTTATCCAAACATAAACACAAATCTGAATAAAGAGTACAACACAAAGTTTACACATATTTATTCAAAGCCCTTAGATCCCACACACTAATTGCTGCCAATCTTAATCAAATCCAAAAGAGGATTGATCCAACACAAAGTCTAGTATGCAACTTTCTTCTTTATTGGTCAAAATAGATACACAAAGATGAACACAAAGTTTCATGTATTTGTTTCTCAAAATGGGCAGCACTTTGTTGCAAAAGATAAAAGATCACAATTACAAAAGAGTCCTCTCTTATTTATAGATGGGAGAGGAGAGAAAATTTAGGAAAATAAAATGAGTAAATTTAGGAAAATATCACCTACCTAAAACACTTATTCAAAAATGTTGTCCATCATTATAGGAAAACATCTCTGATTTTACATGTAATTACATTTGTTGAAATGGCATATAAGATGTCGAAAACTATTACAAAATGCATAAATGAAAGCATAACACTGTCTAACACTGGGAAATCTAATCTAAGGAAAATTTTTGCCTTCTTCAACATCTTTCTCCATGAAAACTTCATGATGGTGTGCACTTCATCATCATCTGGCATTGGAGTGTACTTTAGAGATGACAAGGATTCTTGAGATTAACTCCTCTGATGAGATTGAAGACTTTTTGATGCCTTTCAAATATAAAATAAGTTGGAAATCCATCATTTTGTTCATTGAAGCTATTGAGAAATCTTTGCCTTCAAATTCTTCTTGGCGCTAAAAATCAACACTTCAGCATATTAAAGGACTTGGGTAGTTTCATGTAAAAGTGGTGAAAAATGGAGCTTCTGCATGAAATATGTAAGAGTGGTGAAAAACAGAGCTTTTGCATGTGAAATATGTAAAAATAGTGAAAAATAGAGCTTCTACATGAAATATGTAAGAGCGGTGAAAAACAGAGCTTCTGCATGTGAAATATGTAAAAGCGGTGAAAAATAGAGCTTATGCATGAAATATGTAAGAGCGATGAAAATCAGAGCTTCTACATGTGACTTGTGTTTTGAGATGTAGAAGCATTAAAAAACAGAGCTCCTACATGTGCCAAAAAATGATTAAGGCATGAAATATGTAAGAGTGGTGAAAAAAAGAGCTCCTACATGTGACTTGTTTTTTGAGATGTAGAAGCGCTAAAAAAAAGAGCTCCTACATGTGCCAAAAAATGACTAAGGCATGAAATATGTAAGAGTGGTGAAAAACAAAGCTCCTACATGTGACTTGTGTTTTGAGATGTAGAAGCGCTAAAAAACAGAGCTCCTACATGTGCTAGAAAATGACTAAGGCATGAAATATGTAAGAGTGGTGAAAAATAGAGCTCCTACATGTGACTTGTATTTTGAGATGTAGAAGCACTAAAAAATAGAGCTCCTACATGTGCCAGAAAATGACTAAGGCATGAAATATGTAAGAGCAGTGAAAAACAGAGCTCCTACATGTGCAAAAAAATTTCTAACTCCCAAAATTGAATTTTCACAACTTGGTTTAAAATGAAAATTTCAACGAACTAACAAAGGTTAATGCTCATAATAAATTTTTGAGGATGGATGACCACACATGAGGACCAATGCAATTTTCCTCATTTTACGTTCTTAGAGTACGTGAGCTACAAAATAGACAAGTTTCGTAGGGGTTATCCCTTGAATTGAGCACGTTGAATTTGAGGATAACAGCTGGCTCCAGCTTGGGATCTTCCTTCAATCATTCTTAGAAATGATTGAAGGGAGAAGAACTCCAGACTTCAAGTGCATTTATCCATCCATTGGGAAATAGAGTCAAGCATGACTGACACAAAGAAAATCTACAAAACAAGACACAAACTTATGCAAATGCACTTATTGAAAAGGTAAAAACCTACCTAATTAGAATTAGCCATCAATGACACCTTCTCAAATGAAACCATTCACAGGTTCAAAAAAATAGCTACCTTTCTTCAACAACTTGCAATGCCTTCCATGATCATTAGCAACTACATGTAGATGAAGTTGAGGCATTGCTTCTTGAAAGAGATGAACAGGTTCAACTACCTCTGAAAATATATTAGATATATTGCTACTCCAAAATGAATCATTGAATTCAAACTACTCCTACACATCTACAAATACGTCTTTAGCTGCATCCTCAAGTTTATCTTCACGCTCAGGTGCAAGTGGAACTTTTGTCTTCCCATTAGATTCCAACCAAGCAAGATGTCTTATGGGACATTCCCTCAATCAGTCAAAGATTGAATGCTTCTTACTAGTTGCTACTTGAACAACAGATTCATCAACCATGGAAACCTCATGCTAATCAGAATGATCTCCTTCATGTGATTTAGATGAAGATATGATTGTACTGCATACCTCAATATGATGTTCACCATCTTTAGACTTGGGAAAATCTGAATTATTTATAAGAAGGTCCTCATCATGCCTTTGGGAAATTCATTTATGCAACATGTGTTCAAGTTCATGACCTTGAAACACAGATGCATTCTTTTCAACTTGACTGATACCTTCGTGCATGTCCATCTTTTCATATCTCAAGACAAGGTTGTCTTCATTCACTTGAACTTTAGCAAAATTACTTTCATCCTTCTGATTTTCATCAATGGCTTTCTAAGACTACATAAACTAGAATTGGAAGTCAATAGATATTCTACTTCCTTTTCCTAGAAGAGAATAGTGAGATCACTTGGATTGGAATCAGGATGCTTCTCTACTGATTTTACTAATGATTCCTCAAGAGCAAGCCTCTTCAGGGGTGAAGATAACTTGTGTTGATTCCCAACAAAAAAATTATGAGTAGCATTTGAAAGTGACCTCCTTGGTACGTCCTTGTGAGGCACAGAAAACACGCCTTGAGCTAGCTGCTTTTTGAGGAAAAGTAGCTCATTTTCCAAACTTTGCACCATAGGATCCATCCTTGTGATGGAAGAAAATAACTCCAAAGAAGGGCTTTCTTCAGATTCATTTGATTCAATTTTTATTTGCCTAGCAAGAATGAGATCATCTTCAATTTTTTTCGCCAAGGTCTACACAACTGCAAGAGTAACTGGGGTTGCTCTTCTCAATAGGAAACCAACCTCGGGCATTTGAGCATTTATAAAGAAACATTTCAAATTCTCAACTATAGGTTGAGCAGTAGTTGGAATTCTTTGTGTCAACTTGTTGAAGTGAGTAATGAACTTGCGCATAGGCATGTGAGATTCCTTCTTCAACTGGGTGAGATGAGCCAACAAAGCATGAGGATCTTAAGGAGGTTTGAACCTTTCTTCAAAATTGGCTATGAGAGTTGCCCAGTTTTTGATGCTACGTGGTGCCAGATGATAAAACCAATCTGCAGTGACACCTTGGAGAGTCTCCACAAATAGCCTTACAGATACATCTTCATGTTCAACAACATGAACTCCACAAGTGATGTAGAAATAATCAACGTGCTCATTGGGATGTTGTTCTCCATCACCAAAGAACTTGGGAAAGTTCTTCCGCGAGCCTTCAGGAAGAGCATGTAGGGATAGAGCTAGACTTAATGGACCCAAAAAATTTCCCCAAGGAATTTGAGCAGCCATTTACATGTCCTTGGTGAAAGCTTGAAAAACTTACAAGAAAATAGATTACAATGAAAAAGGACACGTGTATCTTCAAATGAAAGCATGATGCTTTTGAATTTGTATCGTGTCCCCAGTGGAGTCGCCAAAAAACTATTGGGTGAAAATTATGTAATCCCTTTTCAACAGATTATGCAACCTTGATTTCAACCACAACTGTGTGAGATGTAATCTTTCCTCTCATAAATGGGATGCGCCCTTCTTACTACTAACTAAAACTAAAGTAAAACTAATTAAGTATTCACAAAATGTACACTACAATTACGAGATGGGGGGTGTCACATTCATACTTCTCTCCTTTTTCAGAGAATATGTTTTACAATGCTTCACAGTTGATAGTTCTGATTTGATACAACTTTAAACTAAAAATAAAGCAATAATTCCAATTCTCTATCTTGTCAAAGCAAAGCTTAGAGATACCAAGTATGATAATAATAAACAATAAAATAAGAAAGAAAATCTCATGAAGGCACAAAGTTGTTCCATAGCTTTTCACTGATGGATCCTTGAGAGATGTAACAATTGTTGTATTAGAAGCACAAAGTCTTCTTAGATACAAAAATTCCATGAACAACATGAACAATTACAAGCACAAAGTCTTGTAGATAATCCACCAATAGTTATCCAAACATAAACACAAATCTGAATAGAGAGTGCAACACAAAGTTTACATAGATTTATTCAAATCCCTTAGATCCCACACACTAATTGCTGCCAATCTTAATCAAATCCAAAAGATGATTGATCCAACACAAAGTCTGGTATGCAAATTTCTTCTTTATTGATCAAAATAGATACACAAAGATGAATACGAAGTCTCATGTATTTGCTTCTCAAAATGGGTGGCACTTCGTTGCAAAAGATAAAAGATCACAATTACAAAAGAGTCCTCTCTTATTTATAGATGGGAGAGGAGAGCAAATTTAGGAAAATCAGATGAGTAAATTTAGGAAAATCTCACCTACCTAAAACACTTATTCAAAAATGTTGTCCATCATTATAGGAAAACATCTCTGATTTTACATGTAATTACATTTGTTGAAATGACATATAAGATGTCGAAAACTATTTACAAAATGTGTAAATGAAAGCATAAAATTGTCTAACACTGAGAAATCTAATCTAAGGCAAATTTTGGCCTTCTTCAATGTCTTTCTCCATGAAAACTTCATGATGGCGTGCACTTCATCACTGTCTAGCATTGGATTGTACTTTGGAGATTATGAGGATTCTTGAGATTAACTCCTCCAATGAGATTGAAGAATTTTCGATGCCTTTCAAATCTGAAATAAGCTGGAAATCCATCATTTTGTTCATTGAAGCTATTGAGAAAGCTTTGTCTTCAAATTCTTCTTGGTGTTAAAAATCAGCAATTCAACATATTAAAGGACTTGGGTAGTTTCATGTAAAAGCAGTAAAAAATGAAGCTTTTGCATGAAAAATGTAAGAGCGGTGAAAAATAGAGCTAATGCATGTGAAATATGTAAAAGCGGTGAAAAATAGAGCTTTTGCATGAAATATGTAAGAGCGATGAAAAATAGAGCTTTTGCATGTGAAATATGTAAAAGCGGTGAAAAACAGAGCTTCTGCATGAAATATGTAAGAGCAGTGAAAATTAGAGCTCCTACATGTGACTTGTGTTTTGAGATGTAGAAGCACTAAAAAAAAGAGCTCCTACATGTGCCAAAAAATGACTAAGGCATGAAATATGTAAGAGCGGTGAAAAACAAAGCTCCTACATGTAACTTATGTTTTGAGATGTAGAAGCACTAAAAAAATAGAGTTCCTACATGTGCAAAAAAAATTCTAACTCCCAAAACTGAATTTTCACAACTTGGTTTAAAATTCAAATTTCAATGAACTAACAAAGGTTAATGCTCATAATGAATTTTTGAGGATGGGTGACCACGCACGAGGACCAATGCAATTTGCCTCATTTTACATTCTTAGAGTATGTGGGCTACAAAACAAACAAGTTTCATAGGGGTTATCCCCTGAATTGAGCATGTTGAATTCAAGGATGACAGGGCATCAATCATACCTTATACCGAATGCCTTAAGGAAATAAAGAAGTCTAAGTTAAAGTTAAAAAGGTATTGGATTTTGGGCTTCAATCATACCGCATATTGAATCCCTCAAAGAAATGGAGAAAGAGTATGCTAAGTCGAAAAAGGTTTCGGACATTAGACTTTGACCATACCTCGTATCAATTGCATGAAGGAAAAGGAAGTTTGCATGTGTTAAGTCTGAAAAGACATCCGATATTGGACTTCGGACTTCGGGCTTCATCTATGCCTTATATCGAATACCTCAAAGAAATGAAGAAGGAACGGGTTAAGTTCGAGATGGTGTGAGACATCGATGTTAAGGCTTAAGTCTTACTTGTTGGGCGTCAGAGATTGGCCCTAAGGCTTACGCCTTAACATAATGATAAGTATGAAGTAAGTTGGAGTAAATTTTGAAAGGGTGTCGGACATCGAGCATCAACAATACTCCTTGCCAAATTCCTTGAGGAGAAGAAGATTGAAAAAGGAAAAATTTGCTTGAGTCGGACATTAGGCTTTGGTCATACCATATATCGAAAGCCACAAGAAAAAGAAGATCAAAAGAGTGAAGTTAGAATTAGGTGTTGGGCATCAAACTTTCGTCATACCATTTGTTGAATGCCTTGACCGAAAGAAGGTGATAGGAAGGTCTAAGTCCGATAACGTTGGACTTCGGGCTTCGACAATTCCCTTTGTTGAATGCCCTTAATAGAAAGAAAGAAAACTGAAAAGGATAAGTCTGATATCTTTGGGCTTCGGGCTTTGATGATACCCAGTACCAAATACCTTAGCACAAAGCAAGAAGGATGCAAAGTGAAACCCTGAATCTCTTCACCAAGGTAGCTTCAATATTTGCAAATTTGGTCTAGGGATTTTTCCTGAAATAAATTGATGAATCTGAGATGGAAATAAGGTCTGAAGCCAACTCCCAAAAAGGTTAAGTTTTTCAATTCTAGAGAATAAGTTAATTAAGGCATTGTGGGCTAGAAGGACGGCCTACACCCATGCATAAAGGCATATAAGTGGCATCATGGAAGGTAGGACCCTGACTTATGATGATTTAAAGCAGAGTCAGAGTTCACACTTCAATGATTTGAGGGTTTTTACAATGGATTGCAATAGAGAAGGATAGGTAGAATGTAATGGGTAAGGTTGATGGTTGAAACTGGATAGGTCATAATGGACTTAAGACTTAGGAAATCATACATGTCTTTTAAAGTATACCAAAGCTCTTCCAACATAAACTAAGGGAGATTAGCGACTCCCGACCCCCAATGGGAAGGAAGAATAAAGTCATTAAAATTGAAGGAGTATTTTTGCCATTCCATGGAATGCTTGAGTTGACTAGAGTTGACTTGTGTAGATTTGAAGGAAAATGGCACATGGCTAAAAGCAATTGAGCAACTGATTCATATCATTGTTATGAATCATTCTGATAGGGTAACACATGCATAAGGGTAAGATCAATGGCATAGTTAAGGTGAAGATCTACAACCAACATTTAAAGCAGGTCAAATCAGATGATGGTACTTTAAAGAAAGGCAGATAATTGAGTGGCACTTAAGATAGGCACAATTTTCAATATCGATGGTCTATGTTCAAAGGGAGATTGTGTCAATGGATTGGAAAAATGAGCTAGGGCACAGAAAATGAGATGTCAGCCCTAGGTGACATTCTAGCAAATGAATGAATAAAATAGACACCACGATTAATGGGAAGGTCGGCCAAGTAAGACAAAAGGAGATCAAACAAAAAGAGGATAGATTGAATGATTAAAAAACCCCATGTAGATTTTGGGATGCTAGAAATTGTAGGTAGAAGGAATTTGGTTGGGAGGTGCACAACTCAAGGGGGAAAATGAGGTTGAGGAAGAAAAGAGGATTGGCTAGGCATGGGACTCTCGAAGCGGTGGAGTGGGGTAGGCACAGAAGGAGACTACGATTTCAAGTTTATGGTATGAGGGAAATCATTTTTGGTTGGGACTCTGATGGAAGACAAAGAATCATGGAGCTGAAGTAAAGGCTCAAGACATGATCTCAAGCCATGGATAATATTTACACAGGTATGTGGATTCATCTTTAGTCGGCTTCAAAAGACCCACCTGGTAATTCATATGAGTAGATGCATTTTTGTGTTGGACTCCATTGTGCTTATTGGGGGTGTTGGCTATGTATTTCATGTATTTCTATTATTGGGAGTAACATCTGGGAGATTTTGTGTATACCCAGATCGGATATTTGAGTGCTTGGGGGTTTTGTTCAAAATTTTGGCTCTGTCAACCATTTCATTAGTCTCTAACTAAACCCTTGTTCATAACCCATTGTATGGTGACTTCAGTGTTATCCTTGAATGAATAGAGCAAGGGGTTCTACATCCCTCTTGGTCCTTAAACACCAATAACAGTAATTTATATATATGTTTTTGATACATAATAACTGATAAGAATAATGGGTGTTGGAATTCTCTACTCAACAAAATTTGAGTATCACACTCCTAGAATTATTTGATAGTTACATAGATAAATCTTGTCTTGAAACACCATTTTATATTATTTGAATGGAAGAACCCATGTCAGCATCATTGGGCTAAAATATTTATTTCTCAGGGGTTTGGGTAGAGCTCACGAGGCTTCATGGTGCCAATATGGTCGGGAGGAGAGCAAGTTGGATTCTTGAGTTATCCTATTGCTGTAAATTATCTTGTGGTCAAAGGTGGCCATCAAACTTTTCACTTAACTTGAATTGCAACCATGAAGTGAAACAAACATTAAGTACATACACTAAATTGTCATGTAAGTGTGATGTGTTTTGTTTATGAATAAACTATCCTTTAAAAACATGCCTATCCATATCGAGGTTTTAGACCTTCGGCTTCACCTAAGTGGGTGGCATCTAGTAGTGAAACTATCTGGGGTAAGAGGACCCTAGAAAGGGTTGCATACCCACTCTTATATTCTATAATTAAAGGATTAAAGGCATAAGATTAATTTTGTAGAGTGATCTTTGAACCTAAGGATTATATTCCTCGTGTTAGTCAACCAAGTGTTTGATGGTTGAATTGTCTTGAAGATTGAATATGTGGATTGTCTTATTACCCTTTCATACAGTAATCTTATCCATGTTATATGGTGCCCTTTGTATTGTGGGATTGAAACCACAATTGCAATTATAATCATTTATTCCCGATATGATATGATTACCTTCATCCTAGATCATTCTTGATTATCTATCTTGGCAAGTGGCCCTTGAGGGGCATTTTAATTGAGATTGTTAAGCACTCCTTATAGTAGAAGGAGCCCTTATAGACTCACCGTTTTTATTCATTTTGTTTTGTTTTACTACCATTGTGAGTTAGTGGTGATTTAAACCTAGGTGTTATGTATGATTGCTAGTCATCAAATGTGAGTTGGGTGAACTCAAGTTGTTGAATTGCGGTTCCTCTATGAAATATATACGTAGGCAAGGCCATTTGAGATGAGCCCCTGAGGAATTAGGTCTATCCCCTACAGTGATAACTTTAAGAAACCCCCTTCAAAAAATTATATAAAATCCTGGTGAATCTTTCATTTTTTTAGAAAAAAATATTAATTTCAATAGGTGAATCTTTCTTTTAAAAAAATACTAATTTTATTGGCAATTTTTTTACATCACTAAATTTTGTAGAAAATTTTGGTGAATCTTGAAAATATAATAGGAAAATACATTAATTATGATGGCAAATCCGTGTAATATAAAAATAAAATCTCATGGAAAAGTAGTGGTCCAAGGGTGGAAATTATCAATGGGTTTAAGGGGTAGACTTTAATATTTACTTGTCACTGTTATTTTAAAGTATAATAGAATGACCCTCATTGTATTCTGCAAGATAAAATGTACCCATGATTTGCAATTCTCATGGGGCCTAAAATTTATGTTCAATCATTGATCTAATGACCCTCGTACTCTGCGAGGTAAATGCACCCACGATCTATAATGCTCATCAAACCTGAAATTATGGACCCCATGAGCATTACAAATTGTGGGTACATATATGACCTCATGGAATACAACAAGGGCCATTAGGTTATATCATAAATCAATGGTGGAAACTAAATATTAGAAATATGGCCCTAAAAAAATTCATAATTACGATATACTATTAGCGAATTAATATAAATTTCTATTATAATTTATAAAATATAGAAAAATCTAATCTAATCATATATCAAATATTGTGGAAAATTTTTGAATTAATTTTTTTAATAAAATAAATTCTTTAGCGATTTAAATAAGACTATAATAAAATTTTATAAAAATGTGGCAATTCAAGTCACGTTGTAGCTCAAACTATTAGCCAATTTTGGCTTCCCAAATTTCAACTATTAGTCAATTGAAAAATATTAGCCGCTAAAAAAATCATTTATCCCCTAGGGTTTGCTCTCTTTTCTTTACTTGAGTTAATATTGATATAGTGTATTGGCAAAGCTTGTGACTTGATGGTGTCTTCTAATCATGAATGTGTTTGTGGGACTAATTAGGTCTATTTCGATGATGTGAGTCCCTTATCTTCTCTTGAATCCCTACTAGGGTTTCCTAAGCAATTTTGTTACTTAATTGTATATTGTAATCTATATTTGGTCGAATGTGGTTATGCTTTTTAAGAATTGTGTGTTTTGGAAACAAAATTGTGTGAGTTAGTCATGTGTTGTAATAAAAAATTGAAATTTTTGTTTTGTCCTTAGCTCTATTTCATTGCAAAAAATTTGGGCATTACATTTGCTATCAAAGCATGGTTGCAACACTAGGATCTTTGGTTAGTGATGTTACCCATGTGGGGTTGTTTGTGTGAATTCTATTGTGTGCTTGTCTCCTTGTTGTGACTGATGGTTGAAATGACCTTAAGAGATCCTGAGTTGCTTTCATGATTCTTTGATAATTTTGGTTGTGAAAGAGTTAATTTGAAAGGGAATAACTATGTGGTTAAATTTATTGAGCATTATGTAACCTCATGTGAATGATGCATTTGATTATGGAGAAGTTTAAATAGTTCAGTTATAGATTTTGACCTGCCAAGATTTAAATATAAATGCACCTATGTACCCTCTCGTAGATCTTGTAAGTGTTTAAGATGAACACGATTAGGAAAAATAAATGTGTTAATTGTATGTTCCATTAATGTTCGTTAATGTAGACACTTAAAAATGTCTTGAATGATATACACACTTGAATCTAATATATTAACATCGCTTCATCCTAAAATCCATCTTCTTTTCACTTTCTTAATTAAATAAGCCTAATTATTTAATTAAATGCCTCATTTTCACCTATTAATCTAATTGACCTAATTGGGTTAATTCACCCCCTCTCACACTGACATTTCATCCGGTTTAATTAAATAATGCAAATTATTTAATTTTAACCCTAAGTCCTCTTATTTAATTAAATAACCTAAACTATTTAAGTAAATATCATATTTGCATCTCCTTTTCATTAAATAAATCAATAATTTAATGAATATCCTCACATTCCTCATCTTGCACATTCAAATTTAGTTTTAATTAACTAAATTGCTAATTTCCCTCTCATCCACTTGCATAAGGAATATTCCAAAGGAATATTCTCCTATTTCCCTCCAAAAAAAAGGTAATGATTATTCCAAACAAACTTTGAAACAATTGTTTAAAGTTGTTACAAAGTGTGTTTTTTTGCAAAAGAGATAATTAATCCGTGAAGATCAAATGGAAAAATAGGCTATGTCAAGGAAATGTAACGCCTTGACACACCAAGCAAAGGAGTCCTTTCCCCATTTGCTTTATTGCCTCAATCAAAAATTGGACATGGTAAGTTACTTCTTGGAGCGGTGCTACTCCAATGCACTACCTCAAAATACACTTTGAAGGAAATGGCGAGCCACTAATAACAAGGTTCATAATTCAGACTTTCGAGATAAACTAGTGGTATACATGCAGCGAATTCACTCAATTAAGAGACCTCCTAGCCCTTAGAAACATCTAAGGGTTTTGATGTATCACATGGATACTAGAGGAGATGATTGTCGGTATAGTGTAACTACACTAGCTAGCTAATGACTTTCATCACACCAAGTATTTATATAGTAGACCGAAGTGAAAGCACCACTTGGGTCATTCCCTCTCACAAGTTGGGAGGCAGGCCCTTCTAAAGGTAACACATGTTTGAAGCGTAAAATGCTTTTCATCACCCAAGATAACCAATTGGCACAAGGGGAGAGGATACATGCTCCCAAGAAGAAAAGGTATAATTGCATGTTTCTCTTGACCCAAGATTGCACGAAGCGCAAGGCGATTGGATACACACAACAAGCATACTTAAGCAATTGAGACACATGTTCATTTTAATACATCATAGCAAAATGAGTTCATTTTAAACACCAATTTGAAGTGTTGGGATTGTATTGTTCAATTTTAAACCAACAAGCATAATGATGTGAGGGTTCAATTTTAACCAATTTGAACGTTCATTTTAAATCCCAAAAAGAAATCTAGTTTGGTCCTAAAATATGAAATAAAAGCATCATAAATGGGTTATAATTGCCCCATAAGTGTCGAAACAACAAGCTCATGCTCTAGCTTTCCAACAAGCACAAGATGCCTACCAACAAGCATTGAAAGCACAACAATCCCAAGCATAATCCCAACAACAAAAACAACAAAAACAATAGCAAGCCTTAGTCACACAACAAAAACAACAAAAACAAGCCTTAGTCACACAACAAAAACAACAAAAACAACAAGAACAAGCCTTAGTCACACAACAAAAACAACAAAAACAATAGCAAGCCCAACAACAAGCACAAAAACAAGCTTTTCTACCACAACATTACACCTAAGAACAACAACAAGGTTTATACTATAATCCCCAACAAAACATCATCAATCCAAATACATTAGGAGCATATACACCCCTACCACCATCACCTTCACAATATCCTACACCATGATACACCCCATACAACACCCCATTATATTAGAATCCCATGTACAATCCATCTGTCATCCCAAAATATGTAACATATGTTCCTCCACCAAACCCACAAGACAATGTAGCATCACAACTTACAACATTAACACAAGAAATGCGGGATATCTAGATTGGAAAAATGAAGAAGCCCCATACACAACAAAACTTGTGTCCTTACCCATTTGATAGAAACATTGCAATGTTACCTTTCCCTCTTGGTTTTGAGGTCCCTAAATTTGATAAATATAAAGGGAGGGGAAATCTTATGGATCACATCAAAGAATTCAATGTCATGTGTATGGAGGTTGCTTACAATGATTCCTATTTGATGTGCCTCTTTCCACGAAGTTTGATAGGCCCAACCATTGATTAGTTTTCACAGTTACCTCCAGGTATCAAAACTTTCCAAGAAATCATCGATAAATTCATAGATCACTTCTCCTTCAGTCTTGGCATGGATGTAAGCTTAGAAGAGTTATACACTCTCAAGAAAAACAAAGGCCAATTTCTTACAACGATGGAGGTAAAGAGCTAGTAAGAGCAAGCAGCCCATTCCTAATGAACAACAAGTGGGAATTATCATAGAAAATGTTGATCCAGATCTATTCTTCCACTTGAAGATGCAATGTATCACCACTTATGATGAGCTTGTCCCTAGGGCCCCCAATATCGAGAGAGCCCTAAACTCATAGGGAAACACACAAGTATATAGAGACAACCACCCATCCACTAGTTCTAACGACAAATCCTACTTTTGGGCCAGGAACAAGAATGTTACTAGTGATGGTGTTGTTGATGCAAAGTTTGTCTTAATTGCTCCTAGGAAAACAAACACCCAACCCATGAACACAAAAAACTATATGCGCAACCACCAAACAATCAACCAATGATCAATGCTACAAACACTCAACATGGACCACAAAAAAAAAATAGTGCTCTTAAATGATAATTCACTCCCTTAGGGGAACCTATGGAGGATGTGTTGAAGCATTTGATATAGTCTAACCTTATCACACTCTCAGGTTTCTCGAACTATCAAGAGTCACAATTCAAACCTCGTAGCTATAAAGACAATCATTTTTATGAATTTTACCGATACAAAGGTCATAACACACAAAATTGTTGTAGACTCAAACACCTAATAGAAGATCTTATTGAACAAGGAGACATTTATGTTGATAAAAAATATGGGAATGAAAATCTAAAAATTTACACAAACCCTGTGCTTGATCATACAAAAGAAAAAGATTTAGGAAAGGCATCAACCTCAAAAAACGTAAACCATACCCATGATCCCATAGTGGGAATTATTTATTTATCACAATATGAGGAATCAAATACGCATCAAGATACTATTTTAAAACAAAGTCCAAACCCATCAACAATATTTAGCAATATTTTATACCATAATGACATCAAGTGGGTATCAGATTGTTATATCTCTCCCACATATGACTTCATGATTGGGCATGTTGAAGAAGTTCCAAAAGAGCAAGAAATATCCCTTATTACACCCATACCCACAAATTGTTGTGAAGAGTCTTTTACTGATGGTATATCATCCACCCAAGGATCATGTCAAGAGGAGACTCTTGAGGATAATGAAAGTTACTTAGAATCGAGTCAAGATCAAGAACCCATATCCCCAGAGTTTCACCAAGAGCTAAGAAAACATCTTCCAAACGATTTTAAACTCCAAAGATGTCCCCAATATCACCCCTGAGATGTTTCTTTCTAACAGACCTATAGATATTTTTCATCTAAAACAAGAGTCTCCCACTCTTGATATTCCCACAAAAAAGTAAGTAGCAATTGAGATTCTTGATTCTTACAGTGATTGTGTATCATCAACATCTTTTGAATCAACACCAACATCTTTTGAAGCAGTATCAATAGATAATTATGTCATAGAATCAGAGCAAAAATTTCATATTCCTGAAAAATAGTCCAAACCCATAGCAATATTATGTGTTCATGACAAGGCATGTTCAGTGGCTATGGATCAGAAGATACATTATCATGGCAAAGGATTAGGTATTGTTAATACCTTCACAACACCAAGGTCAATCTTATCTACAAAAAACATGTATAGGATACGAAGGATCCTTATGATGAAAACACTATTAATGCTACAACTAGTCATATCATGAATCATCATCCACCCATCATCTCATACTCAAATTGGGACCAACATAAAAAGAAATATTCCTATCAAAGCAAGGGGAAGATCATCAAAGAAAATAAAGCAATAAAGCAAAAGGGACACGCCAAGTACAAATGGATACCAAAACAAAATAAAGAAGTCAAAGAAACTATGGGGAAAAATAAAAAAGGGAAATGTATCCATCTAAAGTGTCCAAAAATACAAAAGTAGGCTTCTCAAGCAAGGAATGAAGTATATCTAGTGGTTGGTCCTAATTCCATGAAAACCTCCATTCCCACCCATCATCGCTCATATTCCCAAGTTTGGAGAGTCAAAGGTTGCAAACCATCAACCAATACATCTCATATTCCTTCATGCATATCACCATCCATTCCATTTATGATATCCAATTCTCACATTGACCGTGTGTTGGTAGCTACCCTTCATCATAAGGATTCTGAAGGCACTTTATTGTGATGTGTGCACATAGACAAGGATAATTTTGATATCAATAAGGCAGATTAGATTTCTTCAAAGTTGAATTCAAGTGCTTGTATCTTAGCAAAGAAACTTCTTCAAGTAGGATATTGTTGGAATGTTATGATAGTGGCCCATGCATCGGTACCACCAGGGGGTTCAACATGAGGGTAAAACATCTAAAAAATTAAAAAACTAATAAAAAACCAAAAAGTCAAGAAAATAGTAAAAATAAAAATCATCCTCCAGTGAAAACCACTACGGTGGCACTTTGGGCAAGTACTATGATGAAAACCTAGAAAACAAGTGTCATGAGTAGAATCAAGCATCTATATGATCCTTCTCAGATAGAAGCATCTCATCCTTGTCATGATAAATCCAATGTTCCCTCCATCCATTCAATCTAGATTTATCTAGATATTCTCATTTATGTTGATCTTGATAAAGATTTGACATATACTTCAACTCTACTCATGGAAAAATCTTGACAGGATCTTTACCTTTTTATCTCATGAAGTCCCATAGCTTATATCTAGCATGATGAAACTCTGTTGAAACTCTTTTATACATTACCTATCTTGGTTTGTCCATTGAACTATGAAGTATCACTAGACACTGGGGGTAGGTTATTGCATTCTTGTTTTCAAATAACTCTTGATCCATTTCTTTTATTTCATAATGTGACATCGACATCATGGTCTAGGTATCGTTTACCACAAAATATCTCGAAAATCCCAAAAACATTAATAATTTTTTATCAAAAATATGAAAACACTTGCAAAATTCAAAAATCCAAAAACATTCAAAATCCTATATAGCTAAAAAACCAAAAATTATTCAAAAATTGTGAAGTCAAAATCCCAAAACATCCAAAACACATAAAAAATCCCTAAAAAGTTCAAAACATCGAAAATCCAAAAACAAAACCATGTCGAACAATGAGTCTTTGAGCTTGCACATAGGCAATGCCATCATTGATGTGCCCCTGAGAAACCCTAGGTCAATCCTTTAGGAGTCTTTCATAATAAAATGGCAATCCATCAAGTGTTCATATCTCATCATTAATAAGTCAAGACAGTTGAACTATGTGGTCTTTTTGCGTGTATAACATAGGTAAGGCTCATCTTTGATAAGCCCCCGAGGACCCTAGGATAGTCTTTTAGGTTAGGTTCTTAGTTGAAACTTAGAAAATCCCTGAACATTAAAATATTAGAAAACCCCAAAACATTTGGAAAACATAGAAAATCCCAAAACATTTGAAAATCAGAAAAACACAAAAACATTGGAAAACCTTGGAAAACCCTAAACAACCTCAAAATAATTGAAAACCAAAACATCCACATAAACTTTCAAAAAGATAAAAAAAAAGCCTCAAAAGAAATTTCAAAATACCAAAAACATTGAAATATTCCAGAAAATCCAAAACCATCCATCCCATTTCACTTTCACCCGCAATAAACCTTCACCCATAATAAATCAATCGTTATCTTCAACCTTTGGTAACACAAATAGAAAGCAAATATCGCAAATCGTAAAGTGAGAACCTAAGTGTCAAAATATAAAGTCTAGGTCATAGGTAAACAAGTCAGTGGAGTTTATATCAGTGGCCTATCACACACCTAATCCTAAATCAAACCATCTAATAACATGTCCTAGGATGTATCCTTCTAACAATGGGCATCAACATCAGAAATCACCTTAGCTATCTTAAACTGGCAAGAGATATAGATAACACTAACCATTTGTCTTTGATATTTTTCTATGATTTATCTTATTAACCCATTCTGAGGACCTCTCGATGATGTCTAAATTATTTAGAGAGAAAGGAATGGGGCATTAATCATTATCTTTCGCTTCTTCTTCTTGTGGGTATTCTTGTAAAATAATCTTGGCGCATACTTTCTTAGTTGTGTGTAGGGAGGTTGTTTGGAGTACATTGTTGACTATTGTGTATGCTTTGGTCTAATATATTCTGAACTACTAAACTACATTCCGATGAGGTTTCTATATGTCAAGGTGTGAACAAGAACTATCCTATCTATTTGTAGAGTCAAAGTCCATTACACTAGATACAACGTCATCCTAGTTATTAGTACCTTGATGCATAGTGTCTATGTGTTATATCAAACATAAGGAATGACAGAAAATCCCAATCTCGAATATGAGCAAACCATCCATCTCATGACCATATCTAATAAAGTCTCGATGCATCATGGACTTATTGGACTTCTGAATCAATCTCAAAATCAATGGTCAAATCCATTCTTCTTATTCTTCTATCTTTACTAACATTTCTATCCAAGTATCAAATTTGTGTATATATCAAAATGTACATGAGGCTACCCATGGCTGATGATTTTCTATACATCATCAAATCTTCCTACATCAAACATTTGTGCTTTCTAGTCCTCTTTGAGCTGAACTTATCCTGAACCTATATTTTACCTTTGTCAAGAAATCAACCTAAAATTCAAAAAAATTGCCTGATTTCTTGAGGGGGTAGGGAACTAGCTTATTCCTTCCATTGGGGCAGTAGTGGGGCATCCAAAAATTAGAATTTTTTTTTTTTTATCTAAGCAGCAATTTAATTTGAAAAAGCGTCAGTCTTTCAACCAACGTAACAGGTACCTCGCTTCAAAGAGGGGAAAAATGTAGACACTTAAAAATTCCCTAAATGATATACACACTTGAATTTGATATATTAACATCGCTTTATCCTAAAATCCATCTTCTTTTCACTTGTTTAATTAAATAAGCCTAATTATTTAATTAAATGCTTCATTTTCACCTATTAATCTAATTGACCTAATTGGGTTAATTCACCCCCTCTCACATTGGCATTTCATCTAGTTTAATTAAATAATTCAAGTTATTTAATTTTAACCCTAAGTCCTCTTATTTAATTAAATAACCTAAACCATTTAATTAAATATCATATTTGCATCCCCTTTTTCAATAAATAAATCAACAATTTAATGAATATCTTCACATTGCTTATCTTGCACATTCAAATTGTTTTAATTAACTAAATTGCTAATTTCCCTCTCATCCACTTGCATAGGGAATATTCTCCTATTTTCCTCCAAAAAAGGTAATGATTATTCCAAACAAACTTTGAAACAACTTTTTAAAGTTGTTGCAAAGTGTGTTTATTTGCATGATTGTGAGCCCTTGATCTTTTCTTGATCCATGTGATCTTTGATTCTCATCCATTGATGAGAATCCTTGATCCATGTTTCATCATCCTTTCATTTGTGACCGTTGATAGATCAAATCAATCTCATCCATTTCTTTTTCATTTGATCTACATTGAATCAATTATTTAATGAATATCATATAATTCCCCTAATTTTCATAATTGAAACTTTTTTTTAATTATCAAATTACTAATTAAATCTAATTCTCCCACTTGCAAGGGAATATTCCTCCTTTGCACATTCCTTCAAAACGAATATTCCCATGGAATATTCTTTCCCCTTTGCACAATTTAATTTGGTTTTAATTAACTAAATGTCTAATTTTCCTCACCCATGAGAATATTCTTTGAGAATATTATCTTTCTCACTCATTTGAAAAAAAAGGAATATTCCTCCTTACAACAAACTTTGAACAAGACTTCTGGTACAAGTTTTGAAAGTGTGTTTGTTTGAAAGAATATGAACCCTTGATTCTTTTCTTGATCCATGTGATAATTGATTCTCATCCGTTGATGATAATCCTTGATCCATGTTTCATCTTTCCTCCAATTTTGACCATTGATTAACTTTTTTAATCTTAACCCTTCATTTCTCATTTTTCCTCCTATAAAAAGGTCACTATTTGGAGACAAATGGATCCATCTTTTAAGAGCAAACTTATGCTATTAAAATCAATTTCACTTGCACTCACATTTAGCACTTATTTAGCATCCTTTTAACTTAATTTTCTTGCATCATTAGCTTAGCTTCCATTAATGGCTTCCATGGTAACATAGGTACATACATTTAGCATATTTTGTAATTAGGGTTTTAATCTTTTGAAGCTTGCATACATTTAGAGTAGATTTTCATACACCCATATCGATCACCTTAGCATTCATCATGTTAATTTAGCATTTAAATCATGTTTTATCACACATCTTTCATTGGGTTCATCAATTCTCTTCAATAGAATTGATCAAAACAAGCTCATTATCCAAGGGATAGGGAAAGGGTCACCAGTCCACATCAATGTGACACCACTACCCCAATAGGATAAGTTTCAATGGATTAGAATAGGTGTTTTTGAAGCTTTCATGATTTAATATGTTAGTTTTAATGGATTCTTAGTTTAGTGTATATTGGATGATCTTATTGAGACTGATATATGGTGGATTAAATATGCTTCAAATTCATATGTATCAGGTTTAGTTAACCTATACTATGTCATTTGTCAAAATTAGCATGTTATGGTGAACTATCCTTATGAAGACCAAGTCATTCTGTAATGAAAATAGAAATGAAAAAAAGTAACTAGCTAGAAAAAAATATTAGTGTGTTTAATGGATATTATTATTATAAAGTCCATCCTCATGTTATCTTAAAATCTTGAACCCGATGGAGATGAAAGATTATTCTTAAGGCATGACTATTGTGTAGAAAATACAACTTTACTAAAGTAATCATCATTTAACCTCATAATGCAAGTGAATAACTAAGTGTAAAACACTATAATTCTTATTTCAAAACCTATGTGTCTATGTGTCTTGGGGTGATTTAAAAATGCAACTCTTTCCTTGTCTTCAGAGAAGTGAAGTGCTTCTTAATAGTGCATATTTCCTTGAAATCAATTAAGTGCATGTTTAGTGTAAGCTATCTTGTAGACTCGAAAGAAATATGTTTTCTTGGGTAAAATATCTTGGTCCCAAAATTGCTTTCTTACCTTAGGAGGTATTCATTAACTTGTGTATGAAGTAAATTAGCATTAAGATAAAAGGGAATAGTGGAACCATGTGCATAGAAAATAAATAATAATAGTAGAGAGGGAATGAATGCAGTAGTAAACCTTGCATCGTTAAATTTTGAATTAAGTTGTTCTTTCATTACATGACATGTCTGGAATATAGAATGGCAAGTGTGGCATAACAACCTTACTTTGGCAAGACTTAAGGTACCCAATTGCATTATCAGTAATAGAAAGCCGTATAACTATTAACTCATTAGAGATGCAAATGTTAAGTGCATGAGTAAGTGAATTTTGAGTAAAAGGGAATGTTGTGCTTGTGGTGCTAACTAGCTAGACTGTGTTTTCCTTATCATGTGTTGAATATCGGGTAGCCTTGCTTACAAAGTTCTTTATAGGGTTGTGTATGCCACTTGGTAGAATAGGATATTTGTGGTTTAATTTATGTGTAAGGAAATGATTTTGTGGCTCCAAAAGATAAAAATTGGAAAAAAAGAAAAAAGAGAAGTTATTTTGTATTCTCAATGAATGTGAATACCCCGTAATGGTGCTTATGTTGTGCATTGTGGCAATTGTAGTGGATATACCAAGTTGTAAAAGTAAGTGTATGTTGTGAATATTTGACTCCTATGGAATAGAGTGATAGAGTTCTTGACAATTATGTGATTTTTCATGTGGAAACCAGTATATGTGTTGTGCACCAAGTATGAGATATTGGATATCCAAATTGGGTAAGGGTGGTGGACATATAGTATGATCCTCTACGTGTACCCTTTGTGGTTATCTTGTGTAGTTGATTTGTTGTGAAATGGAGTAAGCAAGAAATATGTGTGGATGTGCATCTATTAAATGAAGTGTGATGTATTCCCTTGTGTTATTCTTACTTATATGTTAAATGTGTACTCCTAGTGTATGGTTCCTCCCTTACGGGAGCGAGATGCCAGCTAGTGTAAATAGGGGTTGAGAGGCACATGCTCACCCATCAATAAATTACGAGCTCAAGATGTTGTCCCTAATCTTGATAAAGGATCTATGTTGAGTCATTGTAATCCTCCCTTGGACACTGACCATGGTCTACTCCCCCACATATGAGAGCCACACTTGTTTGTTCATAGTGCAAAACTAATCCTTGATTTTTTTTATAGCCCATGGGTAAAGGATGGAATTACATGGACCACTAGTGATTCATATTTATGTGGTCAGGGACCACCATTTATTCATATTTATGTGGTCAGGGACCACCAATGATTCATATTTATGTGGGAAGGGATCACCATTTGTTCATATTTATGTGGTCAGGGACCTCCAGTGATTTGTATTTATGTGGTTAGGGACCACTCATTGTTCATATTTATGTGGTCAGGGACCACCAGCGATTCATATTTATGTGGTTACGAACCACTAGTTATTGCATGCTATTATACTTATGTGGTTAGAGAACCACCATTCCCCTCCTCCCCTTAGGTGGCTTATCAAGTCATGTGGTGCTCATAATGTGAAGATTTTATTGTTGAGATATGAATTATTCATAATTATTGATTGATGTTTTATTTTGTTATGTGCGAGAAATGTGGAATTTTACATTTATTTAATTAGATTGTTTAGCCATTTGAAGGTTGTTATAGTCCGATTTGCCTCAAAATTTTATTTAATTTCACCTTTGAATTATGATAAGAATGTTGCAATGTAGCTACAATTGATCTTTATTTTGTTTCTCTCTTGAATTTATAGTTTCCTCTTTGGGATCTTTATTGAAACTTTGGTTTATGATCTTATGTTTCTCATTTTGAGGCTTTCTCCTTGTTTGCAAATTTGTTGGCATGTGTGGTATAATGTGACATCTATAAACTACCATATCCTAGGGGGTTCCCTGGTAGGTCATTTAGGGGAGTAGATGCGTTAGGGAATTATTTTGAAAGGGGTTGTAAATGGGACCGGTATGGGGACGGTCATTAATCCATTCTCCCCCCCATTCTATGATAGTTTTTATTTGTATGGAGGAGTCCTTAGAGAAGGGCCTCAAGATCATCTTCCCTAATTTGCTATGGTATCTAGGAATATCCATCCTTGTAAACCCCATTGTGTGAGCCTTATGTTGTAAATTATATGACTCTATGAGGATAGGTGCACCCATTGGGAATATAATCCTTTGTATGAGGACAAGTGCACCCATTGGGAAGAGCATCCTTTATGTGAGGACAAGCACACCCAATTGGGAAGAGAATCCTTGATATTTTTTTGTGTACATGTGAAACTGCAAGTAAATGTGTTGTGGCGTACCAGTGATTTATGTGTGAGAGTAACAAATGATACAATTTAATGTTCCTTGAGACATGGTATGAGTGCCATGATTGAGATATGGTATGGGTACCATAATTATAAGGTAAACTATTCTCTTAAGAACATATTTGGACAAAATGTGAAGCTGATAACTCTTGAGATATGACTGAACATTTGTGATAAGACATTTTCTAACAGCATGGGTACTACTCATGAAAATTCTGAGATATAATAAAAGATGCTTATTTGTTGATATACTATTATAATTCAATTAAAGATGGTTACATAGGCAATAATTTATGGCTACGTGGATAGTGATTAACCTTCTAATTTTTTTATATATTGAGATTATATGGGTTAAATGTTCATTGTGAAAGAATTTATTTTAAATGTTGAATGCTAAACTCATGAAAGAGAGGTCTCTTATGTATGTATTCTTATGCATGAAAGACATGTCTCTTATGTATCTTTTTTAGTCTGCTATTGTTGTCAAGCTTGTGCAATAGTTATTGTCTATTTTGATACCTTGTACAATTGCTATGATTAGTTGTAAGTGTCTACATTTCATGGGATTCCCTTGGGCTCATTGATCACTGTGACTATTGTTCTATGATTTATACTGTTGTACAAAATTGTGTGAATTTGTGTAAATCTTTCTTTGGTTCAATACGAAACAAAAAGTCATGTTCTTAATTTAATGTTTTGATTTCCTTCATCATGTAAGTAGAATAATTAGCATGGCTAATCCTTTTCTTTAGTGTTACTATAATTCTATTGAGTTCCAACCCTGGAAGACTTCTAGGAGGAAGTCTATACAAGGGGGGGAGGATGTAAGGCCCCTCCCTTTATATTAGAGTCATAGACTTTTTATTCTAAAATTATACTATGATGTTGTGTGGATTAAGGGTGCATCATTTAGATGATACATGACCTGACTCTATTTGAGTGCCACTGTACCTTTAGTCATTTGATTCTAAGAGAAGATTAGTTAAATTATTATGTGAATGTTTCTATTAAGGTATGTGACTAAATCTACATTGATAGTTACTATAATTTTTCATTCTATATGGTGTTGCTAAGGTCCACTTGTAATAAATATTATTTCTTATCATTTGAATCATGTTGATTTTGAATATCTCCTATAGTATTCACTTGAGGTCCTCTTATTAGGTATTATGACTAGAGTCACTAAATGAGCCTTAGAGGTTTTAGTAAAAATAATAGGTGCAGATTTGATCCCTATAGTACCGTTTAACTTAGAGAAAATAAGCTAGCAAGGATTAACGAAAGGTGAAGAGTTATAGAGTCCATATTGCTATTGAGGTTGAGACATATCATTGAATTATATGAAATGCACTTAAATTAGAACATCATACCCATAGTGATAGCTGGGAGATGCTAATAGTGAGTTAATATGATAGGGATGTTTGGACCAAGCTTTGATTAGAGTAATAGCATGTTGGAAATTTGATTATCATTGTGGTGAAGGGAATCTTATGGATGCAAAAGTAGAGGTTGTGGCAATGAGTTCACTAGTGGAATTTGGAAAATAAATGACTAGGTGACAAAAGCTTTTAGTCACAACAACTAAAATTGACTAAATTCTACTATTTTATTGCAACACAACTATAAATGAGTAAATAAATGACTAATTTGGTCGTTGGGTAAAAAATTATTTAGTCACACAAATAAAAATGACTAAACAGTTAGTCATACGAATACATATTAGACAAAATTTTAAAAAATATTTGGGGAACTGATTGGCGAGAGTGTATTGCATGCGATTCATTATTCACGTTTAAAATGAGGCTATGTGCATGGGCGTGTGAACTACACTAAGGCATTTTGAGTTACAACAGCTACTTGCATGGGCGATAAAGATTGTTTGGAGAGGACCTAGAGAATTCTGAAAAGGCGAGCGAGGACTTTTGTGTTTTCTACAAAGTATTTGAAGTCTGCAGTGAAGTCGTATTTGGGGGAACGCCCTCTGCAACAAATTCAGAGGTAATTTGAAACCCTCATTACATTAAACACAAAATCTATAGTTTTCTGATTGGAGACTTACAATAGTTATAATCTACTTCTCTTAATAATGTTCTTTTACAATCTTGCCACTGTTCTACTTCATAATGTGTTTTAGCTAAATATAATAAAATTTGGGTGTCAGTGCCAAAGTAGAATTTCCTTAAACAATTTTTATACATTTTCACTGCAAGCGCAAACTATCCTTGTGCAAAGTAAACATGTGCTAGATTTACCCACACGTCAAACATCTAAACAAATATGTTTCTTGTTGTAGCTTCTTGTACGTGTGTAAAAATTTCCTTTGCAATATCAAATTGACCCCTTTTAGCTAGCACAATGGTTGCCCCATTTGTAGTATAAACATTTCCTGGTCTCTGTGCCAACACTTTACAATACAATTCTCTAGCATTCTCAAGATGTTGTGTCTCCACCTTTGGATCCCTCCTCTCATTGAAAAAAGATGTAAAATAATTCCAATTTCCAAGTGAAATGTCAACATAAGAATTCTTTGCATCTGATTCACTTTGTGTAGCTTTAATTATTTCTTTTTCTTTAAGCCAATCATCTGTTTTTAGTTCCATTTTTCCAAGCATAGATAAAGCATTTGATGATTTTTGTTCCACCTTATAAAGTGCATCCCCAATCAATTCTAGGCTTAGTTAGATCTCATTCTGAGCCTGAGCCATGGCTACAAGATGTAGATATCCATCCACATAATTAGGAAACTTGAACAATATTAGCCTGTATAAAAGATTTGTTTTTTCAATATCATTTAGTTGTTTGAACAACCTAGAAAGATTAAATAGTGTTGTGACTTTATCCCATGGTAACTGAAGTGAAACACCACCTTCTTCTAGTAGATGGAAGAATTCCATATCCTTAAAGAGCGCAGGAAAAATTGTAAAATTGGTACTGGGGCTTTTATTTATGAATTCAACCCAAATTCCATTTCCTAATTCCTCCATAAAAGTTTGTTGAGCCAAATCTAGTTCATCATGCTCAAAATGAATAACCCCAATGTTTTTTAACAATTGAATGGATACTTCTTCTTTGCTCTTCTTCAGAAGAGACTTTGTTGTCTTAAGAGAATCTAAGGTTGCACTGGGGTATGATGATATTAATAACTCACCCATCTTGATAAATGCATGGGATCTATGCGACTTTCCTTTCTTAAAATTTCTAAAGCCTTGTCTTCCTACCCTTGCTGAGCATATATATGGCCTACAACTTTTAAGCTCTCACAGTTCTTAGGGTGGACCTTCGGAACCTTTTCAAAAGTTGAGAGAGAACTCTTAAGATCTCCCAACATCAATTGAACCTATCCACAAAATCTTGTGGCCTTTGGCTTTCCTTGACTGCTGCCATGTAGTAGCGGCCAGTGGTGTCATAATCACCTTTACTATGATAAGATAATGCAAAATTATAATATGAATGAGATTTCATGAGAGGCTGGTAAATTGAAACAAGAGTTGTCTTAGTCAATTGTTCCACAAGAAAAGGCTGCCCTATGAAGAAAAAATGGTTTACTAAATGATTCAATACCATTGCACAATATGGGTATAATTCAAAGGCTCTACACATCTTTTCCATTTCTTCATGAACATTACCTTTTTCACTAATTGTGAGAATCCTACAAGTAAAAAATGCACAAAACTGACCACAGAGATTTATGTAGAGGAAGAACATAATTTCCTAATGCCTCCATAAAAGTTTGTTGAGCCAAATCTAGTTCATCACGCTCAAAATTAAGAGCCCCAATGTTGTTTAACAATTCAATGGGTACTTCATCTCTTCTCTTCTTCAGAAGAGACTTTGGAAGAGAATCTAAGGTTGCACCAGGGTCTGACAATATTAATAACTCACCCATCTTGATAAATGCATGGACATCTAAGGTTGCACCAGGGTCTGACAATATTAATAACTCACCCATCTTGATAAATGCATGGACATCATGTGGATCATGAGTTTCCTTAAAATTTTCAAAGCCTTCTTTGCCTACCCTTGTTGAGCATATATATGGCCTACAACTTTTAAGCTCTCATAGTTCTCAGGGTGAGCCTCTAGAACCTTTTCAAAATTTGGAGAGAACTCTTAAGATCTCCCAGCTTCAATTGAACCTATCCATAAAATCCTGTGGCCTCTGGCTTTCCTTTACTGATGCCATGTAGTAGTGGCTAGTGTTGTCATAATCACCTGTACTATGATAAGATCGTGCAAGATTATAATATGAATGAGATTTCATGAGAGGGTGGTTAGTTGAAACAAGAGATGTCTTGGTCAACTATTCCACAAGAAAATGCTTCCCTGTGAAAAAAATGGTTTGCTAAATGATTCAATGCCATTGCACAATACGAGTATAATTCAAAGGCTCTATGCATCTTTTTCATTCCTTCATGAACACTACCTTTTTCACTAGCTATGAGAATCCTACAATTAAAAAATGCACAAAACCAACCACATATTTTTCCCCATTTCAAACAACAAAATTGCTAAAAAAATGCTTTTAAAACCTACAAAAAATACAAACAAAATCACACTAATTTTTCGTGCCAAAAAAAACATGAGACCATAGCTTGTTGCTTTCTATTATTCTTTGATAGATTTTTTCCAAGCATCCATAACTTTTTTGAAATCACCTGTTTTAGGCTTTTAGCCATAGTAGCAAGGCAGTGAACTGTTTGATAAAATGATTTGGTAGACATGTATAAAAAATGTGGTAGCATAGACAAGAAAATGAACTTTGGAAAAAATGCCTCAAAGAAATGTGGTATCATGGTGATGGAATTCATGAGGAATTCCATGACAAGCGAATTGTTATGGATTGTCATGGCATTCCATCACAATGTGACCAAATTTCTTTGAGGCATCTTTTCAATTAGTTCATTGCCTTGTATATGCTATTGCTTACTATTATGATTTGATAGATTTTTTTCCTCAAAGAAATTTGGTCTCATGGAATATCATGACAAGCAAACACAATTGGTAGCTGCTCCTAGTTATTAGTTATGCAATGTGAAGTAATTTCATAACTACTTAGGTTGACTTTGTAAAAACTATATTGTAATTGAATTTTTTTCATCTATCAGCATCTAGTTATTAATTATGCAATGTGAAGTAATGCTTTGAGTTTGAAAGATATGCAATACAATGTAATCAATAATTTGAATATAAACTACAAAATCCTATTTTTTACAATTCATTAGTTAAACTCTCTATTTTATTTTCTCTCTATAACTCTATTGTTATGGAAATGCCTTTCAATTAAAAAAATAGTTTTTGTCTCTTAGTCTACAATTTTTCATTGCTATGTGTAAACATTACAGATGGATCAATGTCGAAGGTTGACTATGGATCAATATCATGCATTTGACGAGAGTGTAGCTGATCAAAGGGACATGGACAAATATCCATGTCCATGTAATGACTATCTTGGTGGAAAGGTGAGAAAAAGAAGTCTGATTTATCGACAAGATATGGGCATAGTGGTATAAGCCCTTGGGATTACAATTATTATGAAGATATGATAGAATTGCAGAGTGTGAGAGATGAAGAGGCAACAGACATAGATGAAGTGGCACCAAACATAGATGAAGAGGAAGCAATGTTAGATGAAGGGTTTGAAGCTGATAGAATGTTGAATGACTGTCTAAACAATGATTGGGCCAAGTTGATGGAGGATGCTTTAAAGCCTGTGTATGTTGATTGCAAGTTAAGTCATTTGACAAAAATCCTTCAAATTATTAACTTGCAAGTGGTGTTTGGTTGGAAAAATGAGAGTGTAGATCAGTTATTGGCATTAATAAGTTTGTTGTTACCACCCAACTCCACATTTCCAACAAAATGAAGTCAATGTAAAAAGAAAATCACTAAGCTAGGCTTAGTGTATGAAAACATCCAGACATGTGTGAATGGTTGTGTATTATTTCACAAGAATCTTGAAAGTGAGAGTGAATGCCCAAAATGTCATGAAGCGAGGTATAGACAAGGGTTGAAATTAGATGTGGTTCCTAGAAAGGTTCTTCACCACTTTTCGGTAATCCCACGATAACTCCAAATGTATAGGTGCAGAGACATTGCTAAACTTATGCAATGGCATGCCCAAAATAAGAGCACTGATGGAAAATAATGACATGTGCCTGATTCTAAGATGTGGATGGAATTTGATAATAGATGGCCTGATTTTTCTTAAGATCCTTGTAATATAAGGTTGGGTTTGGCTCTAGATGGGGTGAACCCATTCTTAGATCAAAGTACTAAATGGTCAACTTAGCCAGTGTTTTTAATATATTATAACTTGCCTCCATGGTTAGCAACTAAAATATTTTTCTTAATGCTATCATTGATTATACCAGGAAAGAAAATTGTGACTTCAAATACAATTGATGCTTATCTAGAGCCATTATATGATGAGCTAATGGAATTGTGGAAAGGAATTGAAGAAATTCAATCTTTAAGGGATGGTTATCTAATAAAATTCACTTTAAGAGCTCCCTTATTGTTTATGGTTCACGATCTTCCTACATATGGCACATTGTCTAGTCTCAGTGTTCATGGATACCATGGATGTCCTACTTGCAACTTTAAGGATTTTGTGAGACACTAAAGAAGTTTGTGTAAGTGTGTTTATTGTGGACATTGTGCTTACCTTAAAATGGATCATCCATATCATCAACGAAAAAGATAGTTCAATGGTCAAGAAGAGAATCGTGAAGCACCATTGCTAATAATAGGTGATTACATTGTTGAGAATGGACAAAAAAGAATGTCATTTATTGAAAACGATGGGATTTATGGTAGTAGATATGACCCATGTAATGAAAGTGGTATAAAAAGGTTGTCCATATTCTATAAGTTTCCATAATTTAAGGATATAGCCATTAGGCATACTGTTGACTTTATGCATACCGAGAAAAATATAGCCTATGCTATTATAGAAACTCTTTTTGGTGCTTTTGATACTATTTCATCATGTGAATACTTTTGAAAACTAAATATTCATTGAAATATTTGGGTTGAAAAATATGACGATGAAAAATATAGAAAACCTAGTGCTCCTTATGTCTGGATAAAGGAACAACGTGCACAATTCTCACAGTTGATGTCTCAGACTTGCTTTCCCACTAGATATGTAAGTAGTAGTATTAGAAGCCAAATTGACATTAATGGATTAAGAGGCCTCAAGACCCATGCCTATCATTTCATAATGGAGAATATTTTACCTATTGCGGTAAATATATTAGGTTTGCAAAAGGGGCCAAGATTGGCAGTTATAAGGTTGGGCCTAATGTTAAAGAGAATGAGTTTACATGTATTAGATCCTTTGAACTTTGATAGTTTGAGGGAGGAGGTTTGTCTATTAGAATAGGAATTTCCACCAACCATCTTTAACATTTCTATGAATCTTTTGATACATCTAGAATATGAACTAGAGCATTGTGGCCCAGTAAGAACAAGATGGATGTATCCTATAGAATGATATATGAAGGTTTTGAAAAAATGTGTTTGTACTAGGGAAAAACAAAAGGTAGCATGTTTGAAGATATTCAATGCAAGAGGCCATGGGATTTTGCACATAATATATGGACTTTAGAAATGTTAATTGGCATGTATGGGATGATGAAAAAGAGAGAGTTGTAGGTGAAGTATTAGAATGCAATGGATGTCGCTTCAAGCTATCACATCAAGAAAGAAGTGTGATACATGCCTATATTCTTCAAAACACATCTTCATTCGATAAGTGGTGTAGGTAAAAAAAAATTGCACAATAATTTATTTACTCAATTGCATTTACACATTTATATTATTAATCTTACTATGTGTACGTTGATATTCTATGTAGAAAATATGAAGAAGACAATCAAGCTTGGATGCAACATCAACCTCAAAAGAACAGATGTCATGTTGATTTGATTGGAGGTGATTCTTTTCCAAAATTTGAAGAATGGATTACTAATGCAGTCAGTGATGCAAAAGAAGAAGGTCAAGATATAACAACGAAGGAAAGTGAGATTTCACAATCTCCACATAAATGGGCTATGCATTTTAGTGGAATGTGGGCCTTTGGTAGTCATTTAAGAGTGGAAGAAAAAGACAAAGGAAAGACAAATTGTGATTGTGTTGTTAGTGCTGAAATTTTTCACGAAATTGAGAAGAAATTTTATGTTGGATTCATCCAAGAAATTATTCAAGTGGAATATGGTGAAAATAGTCCTATATTATTAAAATGTAAGTGGATCCGACCATCCGCGGTACAATTTGATGAGTATGGATTTGTATGCACAAATACAAGACAATTTTTATCAGAGACGGATGAACCGTATGTTTCCCCTCTTCAAATTAACCAATCATTTCTAATTGATGATGTAAGAAGCCCAATATGGTCATATATCATTCAAATAGAGTCTTGTTCAAAACAAAAATTCATGGAAGTTTTGATATAATGCCTAATGGGCAATATGTTAATTTACAAGAAGCATTTGAAGAAGTGGATGAAGATGATGATGGAGTGTTTGAAGAAAAGATTTTGATTATCAATGAAGAGATTGGGAGAGAGAATGCACTGCATGTCATAGATGAGGATGAGGAAGAAAATCAAGTAATGAGTGATCAGGATTCTAATCTTGTTGGCAATGCAAATGATTATAATGATTTTTTGTCACCTTAAGAGGTTAGCTTGTCACCTAAACTTTGGTTATATGTATGGTGTAATTTATTATTGAATGTAATAAAGGTTTGAGTATAGGTATGCTTATTCATTGTTGTTTTACTAATAAATTTCTGAATGTAATTATCATTATTCTGCTGGTACATTGTATACAAAACCTGAGATGCACACTGCTAATTTGTAGTGCATTTAAAGTTAGGTTCAATCATTCTTCTTAGTTTTCTTACTTTGGTTGAAATTTTGAAATTAATTTTGTTTAGTTAGAATAGAATTTCTTGTATGTCCTATATGTTTTCTAGATGCAAACATATAATTACCATTTGTGATTTAATAATACATATAGATATCTTAACATTAGGTGAACTAAGCCTCCTCATTAAAAAAAAAGAAATGATCTCTTAGGTCTAACTAACACTGAAAACTAAAACTGAGAGACTGCAAAATTATAAAATTGTTCAATCTTTTCAATAAAATGATATCTAAAATACGGGATTCATAATAAAGTCCAATACCACACTACCACAACAATCAATAGAGGTATACATGGGATGGCAGGACATATAGGTCAATGTACATGTTACCAGATTTTCACCTACAGGCTCAATCAAGAAGAGCCATCTATGTTTCAAAATGAATGGTACATTTTTATTGAACCTTCTATGTTACATTCATTTATACAAATGAACCAACTTTACAAGATTACAAGAATACACAATTATTACATTCATATAAGTGAATGAGACATAAAATATTTTACAATCTTTTTGAAAATGTAATCTTTATTGAATGTAATAAGGTACATGTGCCTCACACATCAAGCTGTGAGACTGACTTACTCATTTGATACAAATAAGAATTAAAATATACATGAATGAGTAAATGTTGAAAAGAAAATGAACATGTAAAGAAGGTAACCAGCCATTTCCTGAATGACTAGTACTACAAAAGAATCTACTCCTGATTGCCTTGTCTTGCTCCCTATAGATCCTTGGCCCCTAGGTGCCTGGTGTCTGGTTGCCTGCATTGGATAAAGAAATGGGTTAGAACACTAGGTTCTAAGCAATGAAAGGTTACATTCTAAACATGCACATCTACCCATACATACATATGCTAATTCCTATGCACATCAAATGTAATGCTTATCTTAAGTGTCCATAAAAGCTAGAATAGAAGAACATTATACACACTTAAGGTAGACATTTTATTTCTAACTTGTTTGTTCCATGTGCAGCAACAAGTGCAATCATTTATCAGATTAAATATGAGTGGGGATAAATGTGGCTCCCATGAGGGTTCAGCTCAGCTCATTATTTGTGCATAAATTTCTTAAGTACACTTCAATGCATCCAATGAGGATTACAATAACAATATTTTCTCATTGAAATAGTGAATATTGAAAAATCAAATGGAGCTACAGTGCAAATCATGAGGAAAGATTCACAGTAGGCTTACAGAAGACAGAGGTAGAGATCTTTCTCATTTCATGGTGGTCCAATCAAGAAGGAGCAAACTTGATTTTATGAAAGCATAAATAAGGCATGTGAATTAAGAAAGAAACTGCTATAGAATGCAAGTTTCTTTGTTAATATGCAATGATTACATGATGTGTTTTTAAGATGTGTACAAAATGAAAACTTTAGAGAATCTATTTTTATGAAAATTTCATCCGTTTAAGTTTCAGAAACATCAATACTTTCTATTATGCAAATTTAGAATGAAGAGAGTAGCAAGCCCTTAAAGAACCACAAAGAATTGTACCTTAAGAGCAAAACAAAGTACACTCATGGTTTTGTTTTAGAAAGAGAAATTAAGGCACAATATTAGCAACCATGAAATAAAAATAAGTCTATTGCTCCAAAGCATAGGAATGACAATTTGAAAGTCAAAAGTACTTCAAGGGAAAAGCCTCGAGCACACTCAAGAGATAAAGAACCTATAGGCATGGATCCATTGAAACACCTCATTGATGTTTACCAAGATGACATGAGCATGAATGTCTATTATAAGAAGTAAACATCAACTAAGTGATAGTGACTTTTAAACTATAGGATGCATATCACGTTAGAAATATGGAGAAATAAGGCTACAGGTTGAATTTCTTTTTTCCAATATATTGGAAAATTACAAGAATTTTATTCTTTCTTCAAAGATTTTGAGAATGAAGACATGTTCTATTTACATTTTCTACATTTAAAAAAAAAAACCCATTTGCCTTTGCTGAAAGAAAAACAAATACAGAGGAAAGAGCAACAAATAACATGTATTCTCTGCAAATTAGACAACATTGTTATTGAAGAATAGCCGAGCTACTGTCTTTTTAAGGAGTAAGATTTCAAATTAAGAAAACCCAATTTAAGACTCATTTGGAGTTTCAAATGAAAATAAATACTCAAAACATAAGCAAGCTCACGACTAGGGTTTTATGTGTACTATTCATAGATACAAGGAGAGATTTATTTTGGTTTTCTTTAATTTCTACAAAAGCAAACCATGTTCAAGGCAAGGTTGTGGCTCAAGCAGGTCATACCATGAGTCAGAAATGAAAGCTTGCAACCTGCTACAGAAAAAATAGAACCCATGATGGCCATCAGATCCATCTGGGTATTCCTTCCCATAACCTGTAGTTTCTAATCTTTCAAAAGAAGACACAAAACATTGAATTTTTACATCAAATATAATGAATGGAGGTGCAAAAATATCTATTATTTTCTGCATATTGATTCATGGTGGCTAGATAGAGGGCACAAAAAGCAGAATAAACATAAACCCAGAAAGATACATTCAGAATATATGAAACCCTCAATAAGAAAAATCGTGACTATTGAAGTGCAGGTTGAGTAGCATAAAGACCAAAAAAATCAATATAAAATGAAAGTTCTTGTTTTGTAATTTTGTTACGGAGAAATTAATTGAAGGGAAAGATGAAGGCCACAACCATACATATCAGAGTAGGGATCATATTAACCCATGGCGGCCTTTAAATGAAATAAAAACCTTTGATACCTGTACAAGCATTGTTTCATAGAGGAAAGACAAGATGATCTACAGGAATAAGAGGTGGGGGTTGCAGTCATGACAAAAAATCAAGGTAAAATTAGAATTTATGCTTACAAAAAGTTTATACCTATTGCATTGTGCAAGGATATGTCAAAAAATCCTCTGAAATCTCAGGAGATCTACCTAGAACTCATCAAAGTATTCTCCAGAAAACCCTTGTTGATGGTGGCCAAAGCTTCATCTAGAAGTTTCACAAAATAATAAAATACAAATGGCTCAGTATCACATGTGTTTAGGGTTATCCTCACCCTAAAATGTCGACTAGAAAGATGTGATTTTTATCACATTATTTAAAAAAAAAAAATCAACTAATATCAAGCTCGCGGCTTCATGAAGGTAATTTTGGCCTTAGGCAAATATGATACCATAATTCAATACCACATATACATAGATGTCACCTCAACATGCTTATGTAAGCTTTGACTATATTCAATGTTTGATTTTGCATGAGTATCAATTGTAAAACAATTGACTATAAGGTGTAATTATAAGCCTTATTTAGTCTTTTTGTTATTATTTAGTGCAATATGGATAACTTGGTCGATGGAGGAGACATAGGATATGTTTTCATTTATAACTTAGAGAGTATAGGGAGGTTATTTTCAGTTGGCCAACATATGGAAGGAATATAGGAGTCTTTATGTTACTTCTTGGAGACATTTGGAGTAAAATTAGGCATGTTGACTCAACTTGGAACATTTTTAGTGTGTTTTTATGGTTAGATATGGTCAATTTGACCTTTTCAACCTTTTATGAGCTCTTTTAGAGAATATTTACATGCTAGATTTTAGGCTTTGTGAGTTCTTATGAAAATGAGGTTTCTAGAACCTTATTTTGTGGAGCAACTTAGGAGCTTGGCTACTTAGCCACAATTCTAACTCATTTGACAATTAGTTCTCTTTTATGCAATTTTCCAGACTTAGTGATTTTGATAGTCCTAAGAGAGATTCTTGCAAACATTTGTAACTCATATGAACATGGAATATAGTGCAGACCTTGGAAACACTGAATGGAGTTAGTTTTCCCTTCTTATCCCTTTGATTAATTGTGTGCAATTTTGATTGACTTAATTACTTGTGAAATTTTTCATTTCCTAATAATTGTGTCTCATACTCAACACCTTTTAGCATAGAATGTGTTATTGTAGGTTATAGTCTGAGTCAAAAAATGCAAGTTACTTTAGTTGTGAAATTTATTTCCTCCTAATGACTCATACATCTGACCTTTTTATAAAGAACTTATGCAAAACACATACAGATAGGTTGTGCAAGTTTGTTTACTTTAATTCATTATATGAAAGTGTACTGTGATCTAAATTTCTAGTTTTCAAAAACCAGTTAGGTGTATCGCCATAGAAAATAGTTTCTACCATTTTTGTTTTTCTTTTAGTAATCTTTATCCTTTTTCCCAATCACGAATCATTAGCATAGGTGATAACCAATTAGGAAGCCAGCCTTCTCTGGAGGTTGACCTCTAATTATTTGTAGTCCCATAATGTTAGAGGTTTCCCCATGTTTCACTAGGTGACTAAGTTCTTACAACTCAATAAGGGTGCAAACTTTAGTGATAAAATTTTTGGCACGCCCGGTGGGACACATTCTCCACAATTTTTGTTGGTTTGGTATGCAACCAACAAGTTTCTGACCTTGTAGAGGTTATATTTGCATACTTGGCGACTCCGCTGAGGTAAAAGAACAACAAAACTAGTGTTGTCATAGCTTATGAGAAGAGTACAAACCAAAAATGCAAAGGAGTTTGAATTTTTGCAATTGCCACCACCTAGAAGACAAGGAAGAGCAGAAAAAAGAGTACCCCCTTCCAAGAGAGTCTAGTCTACACCATCTGGTGTTAGACCAGCATCAGTATTTTTAGCACCAAGGAGGAGAGGAAGGCCATCCAGAAAGCAGAGTGAGAATCGTTCTGCCTCACCAAGCTACAAAATAGTAAGGTCACCTTCCAGTAGTCCAAAGAAGATTTTATTTGCTGTCTCTATAGGTTTTGCAACTTTTTCTTCTTCAAGTTTTGTTGCTGCAACAAGTTCATCAACTGTTCTTACACATTTGAATCTACCTCAGCCATCTCCAATGGCTGCTACCAAAAATTAGCCCTTTGTGCCATTTAATGGAGGTAGTCCATTAAATTTGGCACAACATAATGACATACCAGTGGCAGCTTTGAAGAGCTTGCCAATTTTCACTGGTGAAGATCAAACAACTCCAATTGAGCACATAAGAGATGTTGCTTCCTTATGTGGTGTTCATCATATTACACAAGAGGATGTAGTTGTAAGGATACTTACAACATCATTCAAAGGAAGAGCATTATAATGGTTCAAAAGTCTTGGAGTAGGTTCTATTGCAACATGGGACGAGTTGGGTGACAAGTTACACAAACAATTTTAGGACAGATCTGATAACTTGTCACTATTGGAGCAGTTGACTACAATAAAAAGAGCTCCTCAAGAGAAAATGAACGATTTTAACTTCATATTTTAGAGGACTTGGGATAGAATCCCTGCAACAGTGAGACGACCTCCAGAATATGTATTTTTGTACTTTTTGAAGGCTCTTAACAGCGATATAGCTGTTATGACTCAGTCAATGGGAGGAGTTTCTCTACCAGATGCATACGAAACAACAATTAGAGCAGAAAATTGCTTAATACAGGAAGGGAAGATTGCTCCTAGGCCACCCATGCCTATTTTTCTAGAGATACAGCCAAATATGCCACTTCAAATTCCACCATTTGCATCATTACCTGTTGTACCAGCTTTACCAGCTACTGGTAAACAAGAATCTGTTGTACCAACATAGTCTCAAGAATTGTAGGAGATAAAAGAAAGCCAACAAAATATTGAGAACATTTTGCAAACTTTTGGGAACAAATTGGTTAATTTAGAGAAGCAACAGTCATATAACAGACCTGTAAATCAACCATTTCAAGGTAATAGGTAGCAGTACCAAGGAAATTTCCAAGGTCCAAGACAAAATGTGAATCAAAGGCCTTTTCAGGCATATAATCCAGCACCTGTTAGTGCAGCTAGGGACCTTGTCCCTATTCAAAATAATCTTGTTGCTGATTATGAGTGGTGCTACCCATGCAATCAACCACATAATCAAGCTACATGCTCCAATGGAGTTATAAATCAAGCACTTATGGTACAGAATGCTTCAAGTTCACAGCAGAATGCACCCAATGATGCACCTCCACAACACCAAGATCAACTTACAAATGAAACTACTTTACTTAACTGGCAGGGTGAGGAATTTTGTGGACTGAATGTAGATGATTCTCCAGTTGTAGAAAATACAAGAGCTAAGAAAAGAGCCTTTGAACTTGATCAAGCAACTGATAAAGGAAAAATAGCAGCTGCAGGACCATCTACATCACAAGTACCTCACATTTTGTAGAGGAATCAACAAGTTGTTGCTAAGGAGCAGCCACACCTACAAGCTGATCATGCTAGCGTAAAGGTATATCAAAAAGTAAACCCATTTGTACCTTACAATATTATTGATAATATGAAAAAGATGAATGTAACGATGTCTATGTGGGATTCATTAGCTATTCCAGGCCAAAAAGACATGTTACAGTTAGCCTTGTCAAATCTAAAAGTGTCTGATGAGCCACCAATAAGTCAAGTTAGAGCTGTATTGAAAAATGATCAACAGGTAAATGATAAACAACCCAATAAAGAGGCAAGTAAGGACATCAAACCACCTCTATTTTATGTTTCTGTCATGATAGGTGATAAGTTAGTCCACAACTGTATGGTAGACAGTGGAGCTAGTAGCTATGTAATGCCAAAACAAATTGCTAACAAACTGGGACTAAAGTATCAGCCTTTAGAGAAAGGAGTGATTCAATTGGATGGTACCTCTGTTAATACATTAGGTGTTATTAAAGAGTTAAGACTTACCCTTCATGCTTGTCTGAACTTTTCAGTTCCCCAAGACATATGTGTCATAGATCTCCCACCTTTATTTTCCTTATGTCTCTCAAGAGACTTTACAACTAAGATAGGAGGTTATGTGTCAGCTGATTGGTCACATATGTTGTTTAGAACAAGATATGGAACCAAAGTGACTATTAAATCTAAAAATTTGGCTAAAGATCATATCGAGCCATATAACCCAAGTGTTATCAACGTCATTCCTACTGCTGCAGACACAAATTGTGTCATTTTTACTGATAGTGAGTTGGTTTTGCTCAAGAGTTGCAAGCAAAAAGTGTCCCCGATGTACTGTTACATGAATGGGTAGCATAAAATGTGTTGGATAGTCCTGAAGACCTTATTCAAAATGTTGGTATGGGAAATTATGTAATGCTTGAACCTGATGCAGAGGTTCCAAACCTTGAAAAGGGGACAGATCAGCTGTTACAACAACAAAATGAACTTTGGGAGATGTTTTTTGATGGTTCCAAAAGCAAGAATGGAGCAGGTGGAGGTGCAATGCTTGTTTCTCCACAGGGTGATAAATATTTTTTAGCTTTTCGTTTTGCTTTTGCATGATCAAATAAAACTGTTGAGTATGAGGGACTCATTCAAGGCCTTGAATGTGCAAGAAAAAGAGGAATTAACTGTTTAAAAGTCTATGGAGACAGTGAATTGATAGTTAATCAGGTTATAGGCCTGAATGTTGCCAAGAATTATTCCTTGAAGTCCTAGAGAAACAGAGCATGGAACATAATTGAGGAGTTTGATGCCTTCAACCTGATTTCTATCCCAAGAAATTAGAATAAACATGCTGATAGACTTCCAACAATTGGAGCATAGTTTGATATCCCAAAAAATATCAAAAAAGAGAAAATACAATAGTATGTCAAAGTTGTAATCAGGCCATCAATTCCTGACAACAACATCAACTAGCAGGTATTTGAAAGTGACGAACATATTTTAACCTTTTTGCTTCAAGAAGATCAATTTTCTGTTACAAATAAGGAGAAGATTAAACAATAGTATGATGATCAAGTTATACAACTGAAGACAAATAAGCTTCCCAAAGGACTGGTTACCTTGGAGTCTATATTCAATACTGATGATCAGCTTAAGAAAAGAAAATTCAGCATTCAAGTGAAGGAAGATCATTATGAGGAAGTGGAAATTTTTAAAGGTAAGCTTCTTAAGTTAGGAAAGATCTATTCACCTGAAGATAGAAAAGCTTTCATTGCTTTATGCCAAGAGTATCATGATGTTTTTGCATGGCAATATTCTGATTTAAAAGGGTTTGAGCCTCATATTGCGCAACATACAATTGAGTTAGAACCTGGTGCCAAGCTTGTTAGGAAAAAATAGAGACCTTTGAACCCCAAACTTGAACCTTTAATGATCAAAGAGCTGACCAAGTTAGTTGAGGGGGTATTTTATTTCTGATTAAACGCACATCCTAGGTTTCTAACCTTGTTCTAGTTAGAAAGAAAAATGGGGAGATAAGATTATGTGTAGATTTTAGAGATCTTAATAGAGCATCTTTAAAAGACCATTACCCCTTACCCTCTATGGAACAGATTCTTCAAGTTGTTGTTGGCTCAGAGAGATTTTCTCTTCTAGATGGGTATTCTGGTTATAACTAGATCTTAGTCAAAGAAGAGGATCAATATAAAACAAAATTTACAACAAAGTGGGGCACTATGGCCTACAAGAGAATTCCTTTTGGCCTATCTAATGCTGGTGCCACCTTTCAGCGGGCCATGGATATGGCGTTTCAAAGTTTGATTCAAATTTTTTTGCTTGTTTATTTAGATGACATAACAGTATATTCCAAGAATGCAGATGAGCACTTGTCACATCTCAAGAAAGTTTTTGAAAAATGCATAGAGTATGGAATATCTCTTAATCCAAAAAAGAGTATATTTGTTGTACATGAAGTAAATTGTTAGGTCATATAGTATCAAAACAGGGAATTACCATTGACCCTAAAAGAGTCAAGGCCATACTTGAACTACCATTACCCAATCACAAGAAAGGATTGCAGAGCTTTTTAGGTAGAATCAACTTTTTGAGGAGATTCATACCTAATGTTGCAAACTTATTACAACCTTTGACTGCCATGCTTAAAAAGAATACAATTTTTAGTTGAACTAGAGAAGCCAAACGTAGTTTTGAAGAAATCAAGGAAGCTTTAGCATAAGCCCCAACACTGGTAAACCCAGATTTCTCTAAAGACTTCATTTTGTATGCTTTTGGCAGCATTAGTTCTATTTCTGCTATGCTGGTTCAGAAAAACAATGATAATTTAGAACAGCCAATAGCTTTCTTTAGTCAAGGAGGGCTGCAAAGTTTCACTCCTAAATGCAACTAGTTTCTCAGGAGGGATTTTACATTCATCTACATGTGTGGCTTTATCAAGGAGTCATTTCGGCTCCCAAAGTGCATCACAGACAGGGTATTGGCCCTTGAGATGTTCCGAAAGATGGCCGTTACTGACAATAAATTCTACGAAGGAAAGGGAAAAAGAGGATTTTTCAAATGCCCACTAACCTTCAAGTGGGTGGTGATGGCAAAAAAGTAGACGCATAAGATGCTCGAAGAAAAGTTGGCTTATCTAGGGTTGGTGTTGATCTGCGACAAATGGTAGTACAACCCTTTCAATGATTCATCAAGGTAACCCACATCCCCTAGCCTTATTGGGAAAAGTGGCAAAGTTTGACGGAGGATCAGGATGATCTGTTGGTGGACCTAGTTCATATTCCTACTATAGATAGTAGGCCGCCATGGCTTAAGTTCTACTTTCGGTCAGCAAACTATAATGAGAAGCATCAAATAGGGGCCACCCTTCACAATGATTTGATAAGGAATTTCAACTGGAGTGAGGAAAGGATTAAGGATTTCTAGATTTACCAACAAGAAATCCAACACCTTAATACCCCTTATTAGGGCATAAAGATGAATGAAATATTTGATAAATTGTAGAATGACATGTATATTGATTCCGACACAAGCGATGAAGATATTGACCTAGAGGAGGCCAAAACATATACAGGGAAGGGAAAGGAGAAGGACAAAGAAGTACAAACAGCCCCAGTGCAGCCAAAAGAAAAGGCGACGAAGCAGCCTAGCAAGGCTTCTTCAAATGTGCAGGTGAATATATCATGGTCAAGAGCCTCGCATACACACATTTGGACCATAAAAAGGTCTAGAACAACCCAACAACAATCGTCGAGGGCCATAGAGGTGGAAGATTCCCTGCCAACCAAAAGGTAGAGCACAGATGCAACTTCGAGAGAAGGTTCCCAAGAGCCCACAACAAGCCAAGAGCCTGCAATGAGCCCGAGGTTAGTGACAAGCCAAGGATTGCAACCATCTGCACGGCAGGTAACTTTCGCTCCCTCTTCTCTTGCTTCGCAATCTTTAGTTCCTCCTACTATCTTTATGACACCCATCACTTCAAGTGTTGGACCTTCCTTCTCCGCTTCGGCTACAATGGTCATGGGAGGTTTCTCCTAGTTCTCCCAGGCGGGGCCATTTTCCTTTACTCCTTCGCGGACCTTTCCACCTTTCACCTCATCCTAGTCCACGTTCGCTATCGCTTCACCTTTTGCTTCCACGACCGCCATTGATACCCCTCTTGCTACTACTGTATTGGCCCCGACCTAGTCTACCCGGCAGATGGAATCTGCCATGACTTCGCTACCACCACCGCTTCCCTTGAGCTCCCTCACTGGTTAACAGATCTGGATTTGGCATATTCCTCCATTCTTCCCACAAACAATCTCTCTTCTGAGGAAAAAAATTCTTGGAACCACTACCCTCTCATTCCCTTTTACTCTTCCTCTCGGTGCACCTTTTGCGGGTGAGCTCGTTAGGTCACCAACACAATTTTTATCAGAGAGAGATAAAACAAAACAAGCATGGGCTATCAGGATCTAGAAGCAAAAGGCCAAGGATGCCAAAAAGCTGGCCGAACCAAAGGTGCAAACTATTTTCAATGAGGCTCAGCAATCGCTGCATTTTGCAACCATGTATCCAGTCGTCATCAAACCATAGGGAGAGATGCAACCCGATGATTACAACCACTATGCTATGGGGCTCAATCTGAGCATAGCCCAGCCACAAGACAAGGTTGAGCTCATGAAGGAGACACAATGAGTAGTGACCACCGACTTCCTCAAGTCTGGTCGCCAGCTAAAAAAGAGAGAGGAAGAGCTCAAAACTATCAAGGAAAGAGTTGAGGTCCTGTTGGCGAAGGACAAGGTGAGGGATGAAAAAATTTTGCACTTGTCACAACAAGCACAAAAATAACAAACTAAACATTGGGAGGAACTTGCAAAGTTCCAATCCTATGATCCCAACCTGGTCACTGAGCTGTAATGAAAAAACCAAGAACATCAGGACCAGTTGGCTCGGGCGGAGCAGGAGATGCAATAAAAAAATGAGGAGTTTGAGCATCAATGCAATCAATTAGAGTAAAAAATGAAGTAGGACACAAATTTCCAAGATCAACAAGCTCAATTGGAAAATGAAGTCCAAGAGATGAAGTCTTCCCTTGAAAGGGAGTCGGGAAAAAAAAATGGGCTAAAGAAAACTGGCTCGCCGAATTGAGGAACCCACAGGGACAACTTTCCACCACAAATAAAAAGATTGTGGAACTAACATAGGATGTTGGTTCAAGGGATGCGGAGATCATCTCTTTGAAGAATCTTCCCCAACCCCCTACTACCCAGTTGGACCTCCTTCAAGTAGCCCAACGGTTACATGTTTCATACTGGGAAAAGGTCAAGGCCTTCTGCTTGACTCTTCAACCGACACTCCAATTTATGGTGGAGGCAACAAGTTTAGGCAGGGAAGTTCATGGAACGATTGAGCAATTTACGCAATTCATCGTGCAAAAGGTTCCTGAGGTAGAAAAATTGTTGGATAATCTATACACGGTATTGGATGAGGACTTAACGAGTGCAGGGATTGGGGATTGGAAAGCTACTACCAAAAAAACAAAGGAGTTCATCAACTACCATGCGGCCATCCTCCATGCTAGCAAGTGCATTGCCACACTGGGCCAAACTATGAACAACATGCGAGTGAGGTTCTCCCAGCTAACTCAAATGGGTGTGCCCTCCCTGTTTCTTTCTGATGACTCGATGGCCACAATAGAGTAGATTGTGGTGAAGATTGAAGAGAAGCAACAAGATTCATCCGCTTTTCAAAGCTTCAGTCAGCTCCCTACTACAGAGGATATTGAGGGTGTCACCCATCTGATAGCACAACTACTTTTCCAACTCAAGTCCGGGGCTGGTATATCCATGACGCTACCATACAAAGAAATGATCGATTTGCATGGAGCACAAGAGAATCTGTGTAACATATCAATGCCATCTGAGGTTGACTAGCTACCTTTATAGATCACTCTCTCCAAGCTCTAATTGTGTCGCCCAATGGATAAGGCTCTGGTTTGCGAACCAAATTTTTTTGGGTTTTTCTAAGTCTGGCCTGTGCTCCATATTTTCCCAACCCCTTTTTGAAAAGCTTCATTTTCTTCCGCCACGTGTCTGCCTAGCACTCCTCATAGGAATTCCTTCCTTCGCTCTCCTACCAGCCCCTACCATGTTTCCACATGTCAACAACACAGGAATTTGAGAGCCGCTTCCCATCACTTCCTTATCGGGCCTTGTCCACATGCCACATAACATCCATCCATGCACACTTTTTGGTGGACCCCACAGTCAACGTTGGTGGTAGATACTACCTCCATGTTTCTTTACCATGGGGGATTTTTATCACAAGGAGGAGGAATCAACAAATAGGCCCCGACCTATCGCCACATGTCTCTTCTATGGGGGCTTCATCAAGAAGAAGGAAAGAGTGAATGGTGTTCCTTGCCATATTGCCACATGTCCTAATTGCATATGTGGGTAGGCGACACATGTCAGCACTATGTTTTGTTGGGACCACTACCATCATTCATAGGGGATGCATTTGGTTCACAAATGACTACATTCCATGCTTGAAATCTTTTTTGTTGCAATGGCCATGAGAGATCATTGTTGTAGGCATCATTTCTTGTAATTCAGAATCTTTTCTATTATTAGCCCACCAGGCAGTAGGATTTTTATCTATATATACTACTTCCTTCCAAATATGAGTTTAGAAGATACCAAAAAAATTGTGAAAGGCACCAGGCCTTTTGTACTACTTTTAGATTATTGTATAAGACTTTCAAACTGTGCCATTGTTCGGCCTTTTCTGTTTTTGTAAACTATTTGATAAAACATTATACTGTCATTATTGTACTGAGTTGTTTATTTGCAGAACTTCTATGATTTTAATACAAGTTTGTTGGTTTAGACCATGTCTTTGACTCTTCTCTTCAGTAAATGTGTATAGGAATCATTTTATTTTATTGAATAAATTATTCAGGTTTTCATCTTTGATTTTTGTTATTCTGGGACTTAGCAGATTGTTGAATGAGCCCTTAAATCACAACCCAAAAGATAGATTTACCATGCCTATATCTAAATCTTGGTGCATCACCTTAGTTATATATATATTTTTATATATCTACTTCCTTTTCCCATTCCAAAACCCCAAATACAAAATAATTTGACTTCTTTAAAAACCTGGAGGTCACTTAGTTTAGCGCAATTGGTCCCCCCATTAACTAAGTTTGTAAATCAAACAAGAGATCCATGCAACAATCCATTTTAGATGTGTTACCAAATTTTGTAGACAAAGGATTCAAAAATGTGTTTAAAGATACAACCCATGGATGTAGAGACCCAATTATCCCTATCTCAAGGTGGGATCTGTTTTGGTACTTCTATGAAAAAAAGGATGAAAAGGTTGCAGTTTTGAATCCTTGGACCTTAGATTTGGCCAAATTGACAGTCCCAAATGTCTTCATAGATGTTTAATTTGTTAGAGTATTGGCACAATATTATCACCCGACTACTAGGACTATAAGAATGCCATATGGTTCACCAGTAGTGGTGCTAACTAAAGAAGCAATTACAAAATGTTTTATGTTAAACAAGCAAGCTATCACTAAGATCGACTTGGAAAAAAGTGAGGAGTTTTATAGGAGATTGAGAAAAACCTATAGGAGTGATGAAATTCCATTACACATGAAAAGGGGTGTAAACAATAGGAAGATATCTATCTCCCCCTCCCAAATTGAGCCATTTTCCATAGAAGACTTCCACATATATTTCAAAAGAACTTATTTTTCTTTGTGCTAAGTGCTTGGAATAGATGCTAAAGAGAGAATGTCAATATATCTCATGATGATGGCAATGAGGATACAAAATCTTGAAGTGAACAATGAGTATGACTTTGCTGCTAAAATTGAGAAAGGGCTACATGAGGGATTTTTGCAAGTAAGAGAGAACTTAGCTCCCATCACTTTTAGGAAATAGTCTCTGCTATGTCATTTAATATTGTACCAAAACCAAAAGGATGGTCTAAAATAATGTTTTTGGGAATGACTGATTAGGAAGGGAATAGGTTGCCTATATAAAACTGGTGTTACATCTGGGATAGTAGATGTAAAAATAGTGATTATATAATATTTCATGATGATTTTGTAATAAAGGTCATGGTCGCTTTTGGTCATATTTCACCAAGATTTCCTGATAAAATTATGCAAGTATTAAGACCTTTAGCATTGAAGCTAGAGTAGGGACACACTCACAATTTTAGTGGTTGGTTCTTCTTAGCAGACCAAACAGTAATAAGGGTCTATGGGTTTCCTCAAGCCCCATAGTTTTTACCTAAATTTATTTCTATTTGAATTACATTTTTTAGAATTTATGTGGCAAATGTTATAGATGGAGCAGGATGTTATGAAAAGACAGAAAAAGAGGACATTCCTCCTTGACCTAACTGAATGTGAGGAGCTATCCATAGGGTCTGACAATCTTGAAGAACTACAAAAGTATTTGAAGATGAGGAATTCATTGAATTCACGAGGAGAAAGGGTCTTTGATCATGAAGGGCATATTAATTTTATAAAGAAAACACTTCTCACTAGATGTAATGGATTACGAAGATGTAATAAGAAATTTCTTAACACATCATGAAGTTTTTTAGAGGAAGAGGAAGTGGGAAATAATAAAGAGGCTTAAGGAGGAGAAGAAGAGAAGGGACATTGGATTCCAAGTATTTTATGTTGAAGAAAAAGATCCTATCAAAAGGATGAACATATTAATTGACAACTTTGAAAGATTATATGTTGAACTAAAAAAAAACCTGAGGTTCAATCTTCAAAACCCTCTAAGCTTCCCATCAAACCAAGTGGTATTGTAATCACAGAGCCCCTACTAGACACTGCCACAATATAATCAAAAGCATCCCCTAAGCAACCAAGTCCCAAAAGGTAGAAGACACATGGAGTCGCCCCCTTAGTGGCATATGAAATAAGTGGAGTAGGGGATACTGAAGAGGTAGATGATGTACTTTTGGATTTTAAAGATGATGAAGTTGATCATCCACTGCCTAAGCTTGTAATTGATGCTCATAAACCAAAAGAAAGAGTGGATATACATGGGAATAATGATTAAGAAGTGCATGATGATGAAAGGGTGATTGTTTCCCTTAGATTTATTGAAGATGATTACTTTATTCAAACTGCCAAGTTTAAGGATTTTTGGATTAAGATGAAAATGAAAGAATTTGAGGAGAGACTGCAAATTAATAAGATGGGCATTGAGGAGTCACAACATGACCAGATTGTTGCCCATAATTTTGAAAACCTTAGGATTAATGAAATTACGGTTATCCCCCAATAAGCAAGAAAATTGGTCTTAGAAAGCAATATGCTAATTATTCCTAGGATGGAGTTAAAAAAGATATTCTTACTAGATCAAGTAAGAATCCAAGAAGATCCCATGTTGTCTTCTAATTCAATTCAAATGAGAGAATGAGTGGCACATGTTACAATCCAAGAATTGAAACCCTAGCCTTTTGGACAAAGTAAAAAAGAATAGAAAATACAATGTTGCTTGATGTTGTACAAGAAATGAGAAGGACTACCATGGTAAAGACACTTCAAGACACATCAACATTAGAGGCAGCTACTATGAAAATGCACTCAACAATGTTTACTAGGGTTGTGGTTAAAGGTATGGAGTTTAGATTGACAGAATATGAGAAAGCACATAATCTGAATGATGAATTGAATAGGTTATTCATAGAAAATATGAAATTGAAAGAGTAGTTGAAGGGATCGGGTCCTTCCCAAAGCACATAATTAACAGCATACCAACCCCCTGCTATCCAGACCAATACAGGTGCAATCACTACTGAACAAGTAAATGTGCTAAAACAAGAAATTGAGAAGTTGAAAAAGACTAATGAAGAAAAAAAGGAAGGAGCAAAGAGAGAAACCCTCAGGGTATTGGAAAAGATCTTGGAGCATAGGGTTAAAATAATTATGGAAAAAATGGAAAATGTGTATAAATGTTGTCTCCTTGTCACAAGTAGTTGATCAGATAAAGGCCCATGTATCTAGATTGGACCCCTTATTCAAGAAGTGGCAACCTGTACATCACACCTTAATAACTTTGTGAATTTTTTTATAAAGGAGTGTTGAGGCCCCCGCAACTTTAAAACCTACTGAGCAAATGGTCTGAATGGTCACAAATGAATTTCAATACATATATGTAGAAGACCAAAAGATCAAGGCAAGAATGGATTAATTACACACTAAAGCAGTGGTTTGTGCCTAAGATACTAAGGGATGATGATCAACTGAAAGGCTCCAAGGATTGGATAGATAAGTTTAGCAAAATTGTTCCCAACTATCTCACTAATTTACAGAAGGATGGTGACATAAATATTCACAACCTCAATTTAACCTTGGATGGATTAATTGCATTGGATTTTGGATACTCAAAATTCATCATGGATAGCAAGGGTTATTAGACAACAGATGGAAGAGTCACTTGGCCAACACACAAAAAATCTAGAAGTACAAATGGCCTCATGATTACATAATGTACCAATGGGAGCAGACATATCTAGCTCCCCCAGAAGAATAGGCCTTGCAGTGAAGTACCAAGCCTTGCAAATACTATCATGGAGATAGGACCTTGCCAGATCTGAATGATCACGGGTACCTTACGATGAGTAATGAACTTTTGTATCTTGAGAGTGCTCTAGACTTCAACATCTAATCATTTCTCTTCATTTCTCGCCTTTCATTACTTTTATGTAATTCTATGTAAACAACGATAATTAAGACTTTTGATTTATGTTAAAAGTGGGTAACTAAAAACACACTTTTTGACATGTTAGTCAGGACAAAATTTTGAAATGTATTGTAAAATCTTTTTGAAGATCAATAGAATGAAGTTATAATTAGTGGCCAAATTCTTGTTTCAATTGTTTGTTGAAGTGAATTAATGAATGCTATCTTGTTATCTCCAGTTTGATCTTTCCTTGTTATTTAAATCAATATATCAAGGGTATATTTGGTTTATCAAAACACATTTTCCGTCAAACAATTCATTTTGTACTACAATTTGGTGTCAAATATTTGGTAATTATGGTTAGTTTCATTACATTCAAATTCTAAATTATGGGAAACTATATACAATAAATAGACTGTTGGTTGTTTGAATAGTGAAATAAGCTCTCTTAGAAATTAACTGAAATATCTTTTCTTGAAATATCTAGAAAGATTATTTTAATTAAAGAGGATTTTGTGGTTATTTTTGCACTAGTAGAATTTGGCAAATATATGACTACGTGACTAAAAGTTTAGTCACAACAACTAAAAATGACTAAATTCTACTATTTTTTTGCAACTTAGCTATAGATGAGTAAATAAATGACTAATTTGGTCGTTGACTAAAAAATTATTTAGTCACACAAATAAAAATGACTAAATAGCTAGTCATTTATTTAGTCACAATCCATTTGAATAGATCATTTAAAAAATCAAGAATCAATAGCCTACCAAAATACTCTAAAACTTTAACAAAAATACTCTAAAAATTTCATCGAAATCTTATTTTCAAGCGTAGCCCGCAAAAATGGAGTTTTCATTTTAATAAACATACTCTAAAACCTTCATTGAAACCTTATTTTCAGGTGTAGCCTACCAAAATGGAGAAGTGTTTTAAAAAAGAATGATAGAGAATGGTAAGGAGATGTGCGTGACAGGAGGCATAGGATTCATCGTTGCTTATCGTATTCTTGCTCTGCTCAACAAGGGTTACATTGTTCGCACTACTATTTGTAATCTAGGTATTTAATTGGCATATATTTGCATAAGTTCATATTCCTTTAGATGCTTTTAAAGTATCAATGTATCCTATATAGGATTTAGAATGATTTATTTTATTTAAAAAAAATAAAAATGATGTATTTTCCTATGATTAGATAATGTGGAGAAGATAGGGTATCTATGGTATCTGCCCGTGATTAGATAACTAATTTAAAATGTATTTTCCTTCTACGACAAATGGAATTTTCTTAGCAATCCCTCTTCTCTAATATGTGCAAATTTAATTTTTTATTTACTTGTGGGAAGTTAAGTCTTTATTTTATTATGGCTTACAATTGATGATTCAAAATAAGGGATTGGATTGTCATGATTTATTCCACCTTCTCAATGAATAGTAAAATGTGTATTCATCACTTGAATAGGGCCAGGTTATTCTTCACTTAGAGGGGGTGCATTCACTGAGCTAGGCCCATTTTATCCACTTGGAGATGGCCGAGGACAAAGATGTAGGAATGTATTTACACTTGGTTTTATGTTGTTAATGTCTTAGAACTCACTTTTCAGGATCAATTAGAATATTTAATTTTTTGGCTTTAATTTTTTTTTAATGAACCTTTTTGGAACCCATGATCTCCCCAAGGGTTTGGTTGGGCCTATATATCTTTTTTCGATATGTCTGAGGACCAAATATGGACTGGACCCAGATCAGGGTTTGTACCCTGCTCACTAGTCTAGGCTACAAGGTTATCTGATAAAAGTAGTTATGGTATATCTATTACCTGAAGTTCTTGAATTCATCTTAACTCTTTACAAATGTATCTATTTTTTATTTGAACAAGAAAGAAAGAAAGCAACCAATTTCTAAATATTGTGAGATATTTAGAGCAACAAACTAAAGAATGAAAAAATGAAGGTCAAGGCCTCTCTATTTTTCTCAGTTCACTTAAATTTTTTAGATGCTGCCAAACATCTAGCAAGCTATAACTATCATGCAGATTATATGATTTCTATTTGTTTTATACTTTGGCACAGTTTACAAGATGGAATTGTCTCCTCATGTAGAAGTAGAAGCTGCCAAATTCCTTTAGAAGTTGATACAGGAATCAAAAGATGAACCCATCAAATTGGAAACCAAAATTTTTGTGGTAAGAAGAGTTGATTTTGACATGAATGGCATGTTGTAACAACTCTATTAAGTAATACAATTTATCCGATTATTTGACAATTTGGTGATTTGTGTGTAGATATGACACAACATTAAATTGAGTGGAAAAGAGCACTCCTTACCTTATCAAGTAATATCCAGGTAAGATGTTATCAAAATTAACTTGTTCTTTTAGTGAAGCTATTCAACCTACTCATGCTTTTCCATGCTTAATTTTTTCCTTTTGGATTGAGCTACTTATGATAAATTGTTAACTTTCCTTGCAACCTGTGTATTACCCTCTCAAGTTTTTAACTAGTTAAAAGAAATATCTTATAAAGGATATAAAATTCCTTAGTAATTTAGATTGTCCTTTATGTTAAGGGAGGGATCTAACTGTTGTTTTTATAATTCAAATTTATTTGAGAGTAAGCATGTTTAATCTCTAAGTGGTAGATTCAAACACTAAAAGAAAGTATTTGACCTTATTAGGAAAAATGAAGCAAAAAATGTAAAAGTGCATCATAGGATTTTTTTTCATGGTTTGCACTGTAAAGCATGCAACTTCTTTCACATTTTTCTCATGGCAGTCATATGACCTTCTATGAATTGTATAAACTCCTTTAGTGTAATTGTTGTCCTCTCCTTCCTATTATACAAGATCATTCAAAACCTTTGCTACTTTTTGACAATGACATATGACTATCATATCTTTGTAGGTCTTTAATAGACATAATGGGAGACCCTTTAGAATCATCATCATCTCTGTTGAAAGTGATGCCATTTCCTTTGTGATACTTTCCCTCTAGCAACTTGACTATCCTTTGTCTTTTAGCTTATGCATGAGTTTCTTCATTTGACTTCAATGGCCTTGCATAACACTTGAAGAAATTTCCATTCATGCCTTAGCATTTAATAACCATATAGTGCATATGAAACATAGCTTATTGAAATCACTATTGACACAAAACTCCTGAAGATCACCACCCTAGACTGCTAAACAACTTCCTCCATTTGTGTCACAATGCAAGGTCCCTATAGGTTGAAAGTATTGCCCTTGAAAACATACCACTGTATTGATAATGTCTTGAGGACTAAGGGTTCCACTTGGAGGTAAAGAATAATCTCATATGCATTCATTCTTAGGTTCATATTTCAATTTGTTATATTTATGTGCAACTTCTAATGAGCTTGGTGAACTGCATTGTGTAAAATGAGAAGCTCCTTCAGCCAATTGTGTTGTTTCCTAAAGATGATGGCATGGAGAATCTGTAGCACTATCTTCCAACATTGAAATCACTGACCTTCAAAACAAAGATACTAGGACTATCCCTTCAACATTTATGAAGTCACTGCCTTAATCAAATTGGTCACTATCCTTTCATCATCTTTTTTTGGCATTTTACTGTACTATGACAATCCTCTCACAATGACCACATTTCTTTGAGGCATTTTTTCAAACAGTTCACTTCCTTGTCTATGCTACCACATTTTATCAAACAGTTCATTTCCTTGCCGCTATGGCTAAAATCCTAAAAAAGTGCTTTTGAAAAAGCTATGGATGCTTAGAAAAAATCTATCAAAGCATAATAATATGCAATAGCATAGACAAGGCAGTGAACTATTCAAAAAAATGCCTCAAAGAAATGTGGTCTCAATGTGCTTGTCATAGCATTCCATCACCATGAGACCACATTTCTTTGAGGCATTTTTTCAAATAGTTCACTGCCTTGTCCATGCTCCTGCCATGTTGTCATTGGAATATGCATGCTTCTTCCATTATTATTTGTTCAACACTTGTCTTGAATTTCCCTTTTAGCTAGTACTACCCTTCTACTAGGATTTCTTTTGTGACAATTCTATGATAGACTTTGTGATTGTCCTCAACACTATCTTCTTTAGGATTAAAATTATGTCTCAATCAATAATGAAACTATATGTTTTGAAGAAAATTTTCACCTTCTAGTGTGCATTTCTTGTCATTGTGATCTCTCCTTTGGTGCTACTATCGCTTGAAGATTACTATCCTCTATATCATGAAACTTCTAATAGTGCATTATCATTGTGGTTCGGTCATGCATTCTGCTCTTTAAAAGTTCCCTATTGTCATGAATTATTCTTACCCTAGGTCATAAGCACTTCCATCAACATTGTTCTTCATCAAGACTCTAGCAATTCCTTGGAACTTTCATCTATTGAGTTTTGAATTTATTTTTTTATGATTATCTTGTGGACTGTGATTAAACCCCTTGTGGTTTGGGAGACTTGCAAGGTAAGACCCTCTGTTATTATAAACATGAAAATACCCCCCATTGCATCATTGATTCATTCATGAGACACTAAGAACAAATTAGAGGTTATATCTATTTCATTGAACATCAACTCCAAGTGTGCAGGTACCCTTAATACTATTTGTGCTTATATAATTGTGCACTTGTTGCCTAATAGTGCATTGTTCTACTTTTTTATTCTGTTTTTCCTTTTTTTTTTGCCATACAAAGGTCTTGCAAGTGGTATGAGAGCACCTTCTCTCTTTACCCATGCTTTCAGGTACATATTTATGTTTCTTCACCCCTCATCATTTTTTTGTCTATTGGGCTATTGCATTTGTGAAATTATTGTAGAAAATTCTAGATTTTTGTCTATCATTTCCTTTGTGTTTTATTTTAATGTCAATTTTTTGGTTGTCATTGTCTTTTACTAGGTTCAAAGGAAAAAAATTCCTTTCATGTATCTCTGCCCATTGTGTTCATTGAGACTCTTTGGGTAAAAAATCAACAAAAAATGGTAGATTTACCTATCCAGTTATATCTTTTTACTATTGTAATTTCTTTTTTCACAATTTTCCAGGGCATTGTTTTTTTGTTTTATCTAATCATGTAAAGAAAAAAAAATATTTTGTATATCACCTTCTAGATTGTAGTGAGGGGGCTTTTAAGTGGTACATATTTTTCCTATAATGTGATTGTAATTTTAAGAAGAGAAAGTTGTGAAGGGAATAGTAACAATAAACACCCTTTACTATTCTCCACCTTTAATTGTTTACATGCACATGCTTTGCAAAGTACTAAGATGCCACCTAACACACACGAAACTTAACAACCACTAACATTCTAATTCCTAACACCAAATTCTTAGGTCACTAATATGATTGTGACATTATTTGTAAAACTTTTAATTTGATTGTCATTGCCTAGCATTGCTTGCTCATGATTTGGAATCATTATTGTTGTTGGCATGCATTGGATGTAGTGAATAGCTTCCTTAGGCTCTGCCTATCTATTGTCAATGTATTTCAATTGACACGAGTGAAATTTTGTGGAAGTGAATAAAAAATGAAGGTTGAATAGTTGCAAATCTAAGCTAGTGCATGCATTGATCTGTTAGCTTTAGCCTTCTTCCATGTTCCCATCTAAATACCTTACAAGCTATTCTTCTTTTTCAACACCTTCCTTCCATTGAGTTATCCTTCCAATATTCAATCCTTGTTTCATGTCGGCGTGTGGAGTCTGCATTTCGTGGCCTATAAAATAATGCTTTTTGGTTTTTTATTACTAGTGATAATGCGATTACATTCTATATTTGTAAGATAATCTACAACATTTTTTCTTTCTACATTACATGTATAAGATTGGATCTATTGTTATCCTCGGCTATTTTTGAGAGCTTGTGGACTTGAAGAAACAAGAAACTACTCAGTGCACCATATATGCTTATCTAAGAAAAGGAACAAGAACATCTAAGTTCTTAGGATTTGCCTCCATTGAATGGTTTCTTGGTGACAATTGTTAGGAATTTATGCGCCAAGTTATTTCTTAATATGTGAGTTCACAACCACTTTTTTAAAATAAGTGGTTTTCCTAGCCAATCAAACATAATGTATTTGTAGCCAATCCTAGCAATATCAATGTTTCCCCAACTTTTTGGATTTGGGGCAGCGGTGGAATGACTATTAAAATAATGTGTAAAATTATTATTTGATTTTTTAAATTACAAATGGATAAAAATTAACTATAAATAACATAAAAAAACCAAAAGAAGATATAGTTTGGAAGAGTAAGTACAATAACAATTCATTGACTCCATTATCCATTGGATACAACAATAATCATAGACATGATATGAAACATTATTGAGAGATGCCAATAAATGAAACGTTGCATCTAAATGTGAATCTTTGCATCTTCAATGTTGTGGAACTCGAGCTATATAAACATTAGTACTCCTACAATCTCCTCTCATTAAGCATGGATTTTAACTGCCAAATTATTTTCCACTTTTAAATTTTCATCCCTACATCCTTGATGTTGTGGAACTCAGGATATATAAATGTTATTTCTCCTACTATCACCTCTCATTAAGTGTGTTTACCTTCTTTTAGCACCTTACCAACCAATTATTCTTTCCTTTTGATCACTTTTGTGACACTTCCATAGGGAAAGGGATTTTTAACTCTTTCAGCCTGCTACTCTCCTATACCTTTTTACATTACCTTAAATGAGCCCTTCACTTCTTACCATCACTCAAAATAAATTCATTTTTTCTCCTGGTGTTTTGATCCCTCCCTTTCCCTTTGAAGGGCCTCTTGGCTTCCCCTCGAACATCCATTCCACATGACTACAACTCTTCTCAATCTTTCTAATTCATTTAAGTGTTGGTGTAGCTTCCACAATGTACCCATAGTCCTACATTTGTTTGGACCCTCAATTTACTTTTCACTAATTCATCCCACCTAACCTTGTTTCAGTGCCACTCTTCAATGTTGGCTTAGCCTACTTTAAAATCTTCTTGTTTGTTTTGGATTCTTGTTCGCATTTCCATGACTATGTCATGGGTGTGAAGTATTTTCAACTTGCAAAAAGATAGGTGTGAACAATAGAATCAAAATGTTGGGGTATTTCATCACTTGGTTCCATTTTAATTAAGCCCAATAATTTAGGTGGACACTCTATTACATTAGCATAGCATCCATTGACAAAGCTAACAAATTAATAGAGGCTCACTTGAAGTTCTTTGAATTTTTAGTTTAGTCCTTTTGAGGTTAAAGAGGAGTATTGAAAGTTCAAACATGAACAGAGGCATATAAATAATGAGAAGTCAGTCATTATCATGATAATGCTAGTTCATTCCAATTGAACCTTGTGCCCAAATTGTTCCAAAATGCATGCATGCTCAGAAAGGTTTTCCATGTTTGTTCTCTCCAAGACATCTAGACCAAGGAACATGATTTTTTGTGTCTATTCTACTTTGAAATTTGTGGGAGGTACCATTGTTTACAGATATTTTGTTGGTATTTTGTCTACTTTCTTCCACTAGCTTGGTAAGAGATACTTGGCCCTTTTTCTTTGTGACATCACCAAATTTAAGCATAGATCTCTTTGTGGAATCCCAAGATCTACAAGATTGATTACTATCTTCTTTCAGTGCATTAGAGATTTTGGAGGTATTAAGCACTCTTTGAATGGTACTGATTCATGTATAGATGGAGACAAATTGGTGAGACATTTCTCAATCTTGTGGTCAACTATGAATAATACTCCTCAACACTTCACAACTCTTATTCTAATGGTTGTGACTCTACATCTTCTTGATGTCAGGGAAACTATAACACCCTCTTTCACAAAATAGATCTCAGGGGGTGAGATCACATTGCTAGTTTGTTTTGTACCACCAGAAGTTCTTTGGCCTTCAATGTTAGGGGAGGTTCTATGTGGAATTGACTTTCTCCTAGGATTGTCTAGCCTAGCCCCTCAGTCCCAAACTTTCCTTGATGAGCATCCTTAAGCATTGGTACTCCTATACTGATTTATGATAATATTGTTGTCTCCTCCAATGCATACTAGAATACAAACACCTGATGTTTTTTTTTCCCTAACTAGTTGGTTTTCATCTGCTTCCATGGTTTTGTGAAGGCTTTTCCTTCACACATTTATTTATACTTGTGTTTATTGGAGAGTTACCATAATAGTAGGGATTTTTTGTCATATATTGTAATTACAAGTGCCCTACTAGACATACATGAAAATGTGGAAGCATAGACAAGGCAAGCAAACTATTTCAAAAAATGCCTTAAAGAAATATGACATCATGGATACCTGATCTCCTTTTGGGAATCTATAGGAAAGTGCCATGCCTTACTTTGAAGTCCATTTCCTTAAATATTTTCTCTCTGGTCATTGCTCCTATCCTAGGGCTTGGGGTCTCCTTTTTCTCTTTTCCCACTACATAGCTTGAAGTCTTGTATGTTGATGTGCCATAGACTCCTTCCAATTTAGGCAGTAGACTCCATTTTGTGAGAATGAATGGTCAATAAAGAGTCAAATTTTGATACTACTCCCATTGACCCCAAAAATGTTTTCTTATGGGTTTTGATTCTATTGGATGTTCCTTCAAAGAAGGAACTTCGTCATCATCTTGAATCAAAGTAGCCTATGCCTTCAAATCCTCTAAATTGAAACTTTATGCAGTGATCCCACAAATGCATTAACTCTATCCTTTTATTATAATGACTACCATCTTTCACATTGGCTTTTCACATTATGATTTTGATCACTTGATCACATATTCATATTAAATCATGTTTATTAACCGTCCTTTGTAAATATTTCTTCATTATTTCCCACTTTCACTCTTTACCTCTTAACACCATGGCCATAATATTCCTTAATTTGTATTCTAATTACCAACTTTGTTTTTCACTACTTGTGACAAAATCTAAGCATTGCAAGATAGGCACCATTGAAAGTGTTGTACAAAATAAGAGTGTATGCATCTAGGAGATCTGGTCCCCATTTTAGCATCATCTCATCAAGTTCAATGCACGTTTATATTTGATTCCAAGGAGTATACTTCTTTGGCTATTGATCATGTAAGTTTCAATTTTGTATTTTTTGTACCCCTTTTATTAATCAAAATCTCATTGACATATTTTTTTAGTTTGAGGGGAGATTTAATGCTTGAAGACTGCTTCTATGAACTTGATAATTGAGTACTTATCTCAAGTTTTTCTATGGATTCAAATTATATTATTGATTGATGTATTGGTTGCCTACTAATCACCTAAGAGGACCGAAATTGGTGCAAGAATGCGGCTTTCTTGCTTTGCTAACTGTCGGTCTTTTGATGAGATTTTGGTTTACATTGTTTGGAACTTTTTCTTGGCTACATAAGTTAGAGAGAATCTTTGGAAATTCTAATGATCTTTTGGTTTATGTTGTATCTTTTTCCACATTCTTTATGCCTAAATATTCATATTTCCAAATTTTCAATATGGATTTCAAATCAATAGTCATCATATTAATTGAAAGAATGGAATATGGTTACAAGAATCATTGGTTGTGTTTAATCACATTCAAGGGTTTTATGTTCAGCAAAGTTGTATGTACATATATAAGGTAGTTTTTAGCCCCCCTGCCGAGAAAATCTACCACTTTGGTGCATAAGACCCTTCTGTGCACACAAGAGGGATTGATTTTCCATTACCTCACATATTATTTAACAAGACATTTATAACTTACCATTCACTGGATTTGATTCATTTGAACCTATACTTCTCTGTACAACGCACATTGTTAGCATCAAGCCCACAAGAGGATTATTTTTTCATATAATTAATGTTTATAAGAGATGTATTTTTAAAGGGAAGGTCTTAGTGCTATTCCATTTTGGTTGTACACATTTGGATGTAGAAGACAACCAAATTTTTAAGTGATAGCATTGTGAAGTTAATTTCTCTAAAAACATTGAACATGTATCAAATTCTTCTTGAAGCATGCAAACTTTAAAAGTTATGACAATAACGCCAGGGTAGAACAACTTGTTGTTGTGACAATAACATTAGGGTAGAACAATTTGTTGTTGTCTCAGTAGAGTTCTTCAATGGAATTAAGGGCATAATATTAAATGAATGCCCTAAAATGTGGAAGCATAGACAAGGCAAGTGAACTATTTCAAAAAATCCCTCAAAGAAATGTGATGTGTTCTTTCCCGCTCTCTCACAAGCACTTCAAGTCATGCCTATGGTGATGTGGGGCTTTCTCACATCACCGCAGGCATGATGACTTGAAGTGCCTACGAGAGAGCAGGAAAGAACAAGTCACATAAACAAGTCAGTATTGATTTAAATATTACCATCCTAGTTGAACACATCGCTCCTACAACACACACAATACCGCAATCAATCAATCAAAACTAGGCCCTCAAATCCACAATGGCAAACAACTAGCAAAAATAAATCCCTCAAAAAACTTCACCAAAACCAATTGTGACCCCCTAAATAAACCAGAATTCAAACATATAGCATTTTTCTATTTAATGTACCAAACATAGATTTTAAAAAATAATTTCAACTAGGTGCGAGGAAAAATTGGATCCAATGCTATTATAATATAGAGTTCACTACCATCTTTGCATATGTCCTTCCATTGGACCTCCTGAATTTCAAGACAGATAAAATGGACTAGATTGATCATCAAATTGGATACCTGCTCTCCCGTAGGCACTTCAAGTCATGCCTGCAGTGATGTAGGAAAGCCCCGCATCACCCCAGGCATGACTTGAAGTGCCTGCGAGAGAGCGGGTATCCATGATATAACATTTATTTGAGGCATTTTTTGTAACAATTTGCTTTCCTTGTCTATGCTTCCACATTTTCATGTATGTCTAGTAGAGCACTTGTAACTACAATATATGACAAAAAATGTTGCAACAATTATGAGAGTTTTGAATTCTTTGAAGGTTTTCTGGTATATATTTCTAGGTTGTCTGTCTGACAATTGGTGTAAACCTTTTCACTACAATACTTCTTCACATAATTTTTCTTGATATTTAATTGAGAGTAATTTCACATAATTTTTGCTTTTTTTTTTATCTACTTGAGCTTTGCTGACTATTTTTGTGATCTAGTTGAGTTTTGCTAATTAGTTTTGTTATCTAGTTGAATTTCAAAGAAACCTAAAGATGTGGTTTATCAAGGAACCTAAATTCATACCTTCATTTCTCTTCTATAGATGTATAAGTTTCAATGTCTGTTCCACCCTCTTCACATTAGAATGAATAGGAAAAATAAAAACCTAATTAGGTATCACGCGTGGGTGCACATAGGTCATGTTGAAGTTGATCCATTACACATCCTTTCTCTTCTATTTACAACTATTTTGAGCAATATATTTAGTGCCAGCATATCATTTGTGTAGGCAACATTCTAATTGCTAAAATACTAGCATTGGGGACACTGTATAGTATAATTGATCAGTTGATGGGGTAGAGCAAGTATGTGAAGAGAAATTTCATAGGCAATTAAACAATCTGTAACTCTATTAATAGTTTTCAAATATTTTTGTCTTCTGCTTTCATTTTGAGTTCTTCATCTACTGTCTTAGACATTTCCTTTTCCATACTCATATATATCTTCAGTCTTTATACATCTCCTTTGTGATATCCATATAATTCTGCAACTCCTCCTGGTAGCTCAATCTGGTGCACAATGTTTCCAAAATTTCTCAAGGCTTTGCAGGAACCCATTTGTTATATATCACCGTGTTATATTCCCCTCTAGAAATCCTTATCTTTGTTATGAATTGTATCACAAACTGCAACATCTTTAAGGGTCTCCATACTTTTGGAATAGTCAACATCTTAATTGCATTTTTCATTTTTTTATTCAATTTGTATTAGAACCTTCTCATGCTCTATTGTCGTGTTTGGAAAATAAGACAATAGTTCATTGTTTTATTCAATAATTCCAGAAGTATGGAAACCATTACAGATGTTGAAATTTTCATTATTTTATTCAGTTTGCATAAACCTTCAAAATCTTAATTGCATTTTTCATTGTTTTATTCAATTTGCATTAGAACCTTCTCATGAACTATTGTCTAGTTTGGAAAAAACCTTTGCTTAATCCTTGATCCTTTCTTCAACACACAAGTTTACTAAGTCTGAAATGCATTTGAGACTTGGTCCTAAAACAAGGTGAAATGGTGTGAGCTTTTTGTTCTATCTCTAGTCAAATAGCTGAATTGATTCTCTGATGACTAGATGAATTTGCTTGTTTATCCATGGATCTAGGTATGATATATAGTTGAACTATAATGTTGTGTCCATTTTTCCTTCACATCATCCTAAAAATATGTCAGTAACTTGGTGTCTCTACCTGATGTTATGATTTTCCATTATCTTTAGTGCAGGGTAGAAAATGTTTTAAGTTCCTACATTTTATTAATTAGGCCTTATTGTAGGGAATTTAATATTTTTTCTTACGTTTTGTAATAGACTTGAAAATAAATTGTCTCATGAAAGATCCTACCCAAGAATTTCAAACAAACATGACGTGCATTTTATTTCAAATTTTAGTGATTGTTCTCATGCATTTTTTATGGTTTTTGTGTATAATACTGATTTGAGCAACTATTTTCCCTTTTGGTTGGGTGGCTATTGACAACATCTCACATGGAACATGTCCTCAGTACACTCTTGATTACTTGTTCATCCTCCAAACAATTTTTCACTTTGATCCCAGATACTATCAATTGATAGAAATATATTTCTGATGTTGAATCTGAAGATGTTTTGAAGAGAGGTCTTATTTGTTGAGTAAATTTTTTAGGGCACTATAAAATTTGCACTGATGATGTCTCAAATGGAAGGTGATTGTCCAATTGATTACAATGTCATCACATATCTCTTTCTTTAGGTAATTCCTTTCTAGTTGTTGTGAATTCATATATATTCTTCCTATTGATAAATAGCTTATGGTTTTTGATATGGAACTCTGAAGTTGAGGTGACTATTAAACTATTGCTCTCAATATAATTTTTTTTGCTATATGATTATTTCTTGTAGTGCCTATATTGGATGTAGATTCATGCATCAAGTTGTTTGAATAGTTCAAGTCTTATGAAGGGCTATATTTCTTCTTGGGTGCATATTTGAGCTCCAGGTGATTTGACTTTGGATTGTCACTTGCATCATTTTGTTACTGATATTCATTGATCTATTTAAGGAGGTAATTTTGTAGCAGCTTGGGAACCTTTTACTTATATGGTAAATTTTATTTTCAATGTCATTGGCAGTGAGGATCTTGACATTCACTTCAAATACATTGAAGCAACAACAAAAACTAGACAAATCAAGCAGATGGAATGTGTAACTAGAGAGTCAAACTTCTATGATGCTGAAAAGACATAACTTTTTTATAGAAGCAAGACTTCTAGATGCTCGTCCACTGATAAATGTTTGTGATCATTTTGGATTTTTCCACTATCATGTTCAATAAAGCTTATCATTCAAAGTATATGTAGAATATAGTTCTTAGTCCATATTGAGTATTCATGGTGTGAAGTCTGCAGAGGAGTCTTTCATATGACCCTTAGGCTTCATTTTTCAAGTAGTTCTTTCATGTTTTGGATCTGTATAAGCAAAAAATAGAGCATTGTAACTCAATTTTCTCACTCATAGCATTGAGAAACACACTTTATAACACATTTTTCAAAGCAAAGACATATTTTTGTCTTGTATTTGCTATAACAACACCTTTTTTAATAAAATTTCAATATTTTTCCTTCTTAATAGTTATCTCATTATGTGCAAATGAATGATTGATTATGTTTTTCTGTGTTTTATGTTTAAACCTCAAAAGCATTGTTTCATTTCCAGCACTTTTAGGCAGAAATCAGTGAATAAATAATGACTAAATCAATGACAAAATATACTACCAAATTGATCAATCAAAACAACTAATTAATGACTGGAAATAAAATACTAATGGTCACGTGACCAAGCTCAGTGAATAATATGACTAAATATATGACTACATCAATGACTAAATATACTACCAAATCGATCAATCAAAATGACCAAATAAATGACTAAAATTGGTTTAGTCATAAATTTGGTCGCATTATAAATGACTAGAAATAAACTACTAATGGTCACGTGACCAAGTTTAGTCATTTATAAGCATTTTTTAGTAGTTTTTTCAATCATATATTGTTGTTTATGTACTAGTGTTGTAACAATGATTTTACAGTGTAGCTAGCTTGCTATTTTCATTCAAGATACAAGTCATCAAAGTCAAGCACATACTAAGAATGGTACTCTACTTCAAACCCTCAACCTCACTTAGTTTAGTCTGCTTATATGGGGATATTAAGGAAGTTGCTAAACAATTAATATGTCATTTATTGTTTGTGAAGGAGAATCCTGTGATATCCAATATGGCAATAGATCAATATCTGGTTTCTTAAGTAAAGAACATGTCACAATTGGGAAACTTGTTGTGAAACATCAAGTTAGTAATTTTTGGATGTTAAGGCTTCCTAGTTGGATATCAAAGATCTTTTATCATCATTTTAATTAATTGGAATTTATCTATAAATGGATTCTTTCATGGTGCAAGTCTTTATTGAGACAACCAATGAACCAGGGTTGACATTTTGTTGTCTAAGTCTAATGGAATTCTTGGGCTTGGTTTCCAAGAAATATTTGTTGATAATGTTGTTCCAGTCTAGTTAGTGTTGATAGCCTTCATTCTATAATATCAAATTCATTCTATAATATGAGTGTATCACCTTTCTTAAACTTTGAACAAGGTTCTAAAATCAAGGGTTCAATATGCATATTTCAAGCCTATGTTGAACACTCTATTTAAGGCATTTGTTGACAAGGCTACAATTTTTTAATTGATTTATCTTTCTGCTATGTTTGGAATTATTTTTGTAAACTTGCAATATCCAATGTACTTTTATTCTTTCTAAATTGATACTAATAGTAATTTTGTTGGTTGTATTGAGGCACAGCTTCATTCATGGCAGAAAAGGCAGCACCCTTTTGCTCATATCAAATGGCATGTTGCATATAAAGGAGGAAAGATTATAGGGATATTGTTGACTACATTGAAAGAGAGAGCTTCATATATGGGACATGATTGACACTCTCCTTCTTGGATTCTACATGTTACAGCTTGCTCCAGAAAGACTACTCACGTTGTAGAATTTTTAAGAGATGAAAGGGGCATGTGCTACATTTTGGTGTCAAATATTTGGTAATTATGGTTAGTTTCATTACATTCAAATTCTAAATTTTTGGAAATTATATATAGTAGATAGATTGATGGCTATTTGGATAATGAAATTAGCTCTCTAAGAAATTAACTAAAATATCTTTTCTTGAAATATCTAGAAGGATTATTTTAATTAAAGAGGATTTTGTGGTTATTTTTGTAAATAAAAAATAATGATTTTACAGTGCAAATAGCTTGTTATTTGCATTCAAGATACAAGTCATCAAAGTCATGCACATGTCTAGAAGATGGTACTCTACTTCAAACCCTCAACCTCACTTAGTTTAGTCTGCTTACATGGGGATATTAAGGAAGTTGCTAAACAATTAATATATATCATTTGTTGTTTGTGAAGGAGAATCCCGTGAGATCCAATATGGTAGTGGATCAATATCCAATTTCTTAAGTAAATATGATGTCACAATTGGGAAACTTGTTGTGAAACATCAGGTTAGTAATTTTTAGATTTTAAGGCTTCATAGTTGGATATCAAAGATCTTTTCTCATTAACTTAATTAATTGGAATTTATGTATAAATGAATTCTTTCATGGTGCAGGTCTTTATTGAGACAACACATGAACCAAGGTTGACATTTTTGTTGTCTAAGTCTGATGGCCTTCTTGGGCTTGGTTTCTAGGAAATTTTTGTTGATAATGTTGTTCCAGCCTGGTTAGTGTTGATAGCCTTCATTATATAATATCAACTTCATTCTATAATATGAGCACATCACCTTTCTTAAACTTTGAACAAGGTTCTGAAATCAAGGGTTCAATATGCATATTCCAGGCCTATGTTGAACACTCTGTTTAAGGAATTTGTTGACAAGGCTACAATTTTTTAATTGATTTATCTTTTTGTTGTGTTTGGACTTACTTTTGTAAACTTGCAATATACAATGCACTTTTATTCTTTCTGAATTGAGACTTATAGTAATTTTGTTGGTTGTATTGAGGAACAACTTCATTCATGGCAGAAAAGGAAACATCATGTTGCTCATATCAGATGGAGCATTGCATGTAAAGGAGGAAAGCTTCTAGGGTTACTGTTGACTGCATTGAAGGAGTGAGCTTCATATATGAGACACGATCAACACTCTCCTTCTTGGATTCTACACATTACAACTTGCTCAAGGAAGATTGCCCACATTGTAGAAGTTTTAAGAGATGAAAGGGGCATGTGCTTGCATTGAAGGGCTCCAAGCGTGCATTTCCATCATTGCAGAATTTTTTTGGAGAAGTTTCTTTCTTGTCATTCCTATGCATTGTGACTCAAATTTTTAGTCTTGTGACTGAAAATAAAAATTTTAATACTCTATTTCTAAGCATTTTTCAAGCAAGATAGATATTTCAAACTTGTGCAAGCTGTAAGAACACCATTCTTTTAATAAAGTTCAGCGGTTTTTCCTTCTTAATGGCTATCTTATCATGTACAATTGATGATTGACGTGTATTTCTATGTTTTATGTTTAAATCCTCAAATATTAGTCAATCAAAATGACTAAATATACTACTAATTGATGTCAATTTATAATTAAATTGACTAAATATATACTACCAATTGACAAAAATAAGTGAACAATAAATAAATATGACTAAATATATGACCAATAAAATCAGTCAATAAAAATGACTAAATAAGTGACCAGTTAACAACAATCAATGACTAAATTAACGACTAAATATATCAATGAATAAAAAATGACTAAATAAGTGACCAGTTAAATATAATAGTGAATAAAAATGACTAAATAAGTGACCAAATTATAGCAGTCAATGACTAAATATATCAGTGAATAAAAAATGACTAAATAAGTGACCAGATTACAACAATCAAAGACTAAATCAACAAATAAATATACTACCAAATCGATCAATCAAAACAACTAATAAATGACAAAAAATGGTTTATTCATCAATCTTGTCGCATTATAAATGAATAGCAATAAACTACTAATGGCCATGTGATCATGTTCAGTCATTTATATATAGTTTTTAATAGTTTTTTTAATCATATATTGTTGTTTCTATACTAGTGACTTGCGAGTAAAAAGGAAGAGTCCATAGTTTATAAATCAAATAAGAGGTCCCTGCAACAATCCAGTTTAGATGTGTTACCTAATTCTATAGACAAAGGATTCAAAAAGGTGTTTAAAGATACAACCCATGGATGTAGAGACCTAATTATCCCTATCTCAGAGTGGGATATGTTTTGGTACTTCTATGAAAAAAGGGATGACAAGATTCCAGCTTCAAATCCTTGGACCTTAGATTTGGCCAAATTGATAGTCCTAAATGTCTTTGTAGATGTTGACTTTATTAGAGTATTGGCACAATATTATCACCTGGCTACCAAAACTATAAGAATGCCAGATGGTTCACCATTAGTGGTACTAACTAAAGAAGCAATTACAGAGTGTTTTATGTTAAAAAAGCAAGCTATCACTAAGATCGACTTGGACAAAAGTGAGGAGGATTATAGGAGACTGAGAAAAACCTATAGGAGTGATGAACTTCCTTTACACATGAAAAGGGGTGTAAACAATAGGAGGATATCTATCTCCCCCTCCCAAATTGATCCATTTTCCATAGAATACTTCCAAGTATATTTCAAAAGAACTTATTTTGCTTTGTTCCAAGTGCTTGGAATAGATGTTGAAGAGAGGATGCCAATCTATCTCATGATGATGGCAATGAGGATACAAATTCCTGAAGTGGAAATTGAGTATGTCTTTGCTGCTGAAATTGAGAAAGGGATACATGAGGTATTTTTGCAAGAGAGAACTTAGCTCCCATCACTTTTAGGAAATACTCTCTGATGTGTCATTTAATATTGTACAAATATAGAAATATATGGTCTAAAAGAATGTGTTTGGGAATGACTGATAAGGAAGGGAATAGGTTTCCTGTACAAAACTGGTGTTACATATGGGATAGTAGATGTAAAAATAGTGATTATGTAATATTTCATGATGGTTTTGTAATAAAGGTCATGGCTGCTCTTTGTCATATTTCACCAATATTTCTTGATAAAATCATACAAGTATTATGACCTTTAGCATTGAATCCAGAGTAGGGACACACTTACAATTCCAGTGACTAGTTATACTTAGCAGACCAAATAGTAATAAGGGTCTACGGGTGTCCTCAAGCCCCACATGTTTTACCTAAATTTGTTTCTATTCAAATTGAATTTTTAGAATTTATGTGGAAAATGCTATAGATGGATCGGGATATTATGAAAAGATAGAAAAAGGGTACATTTCTCCTTGACCTAATTGAATGTGAGGAGCTATCCATAGGGTCTGAAACTCTTGAAGAAGCACATAAGTATTTGAAGATGATGTATTCAATGAAGTCACAAGGAGAAAGGGTCTTTGATCCTGAAGGAAATATTAATTTATAAAGCATAAACTTCTCACTAGAGCTAGGATTACCCATGTAATGGATTATGAAGAAAATGTAATAAGAAATTTCTTAACACCTCATGAAGTTTTTCAGAGGAAGAGGAAGTGGGAAATAATAAAGAGGCTTGAGGAGGAGAAGAAGAAAAGGGACACTAAATTCCAACGATTCTATGTTGAAGAATGGTATCCTATCAAAAGGATGAACTTAATAATTAACAACTTTGAAAGATTATATGTTGAACTAGAAAAGAAACCTGAGGGTCAGTCTTCAAAACCCTCCAAGTTTCCCATCAAACCAAGTGGTATTGTAATCATAGAGCCCCTTCCAGGAACTACCACAATACAATCAGAAGCATCCCCTAAGCAACCAAGTCCTAAAAGGCAGAAGACACATGTAGAAGCCCCCTTAGTGGCATATAAAATAAGTGAAGGAGTAGAGGATGTTGAAGAGGTATCCAATGTTCTTTTGAGTTTTAAAGATGATGAAGTTTATCATCCATTGCCTAAGCTTGCAACTAATGCTCACAAACTGGAAGGAGTGGATGTACATGGGCATAATGATCAAGAAGTGCATGATGATGAAAGGGTGATTGTTTCCCTTAGATTTATTGAATATGATGAATTTATTCAAACTCCTAAGTTTAAGGATTTTTTGATTAAAATGAAAATGAAATAATTTGAGGAGAGACTCCAAATTAATAAGATGGATACTGAGGAGTCACAACATGACTAGATTGATTCCTAGACTTTTAAAAAACTCAAGATTAATGAAATTACTGTTAGCCCCCAATAAGCAAGAAAATTGGTCTTAGAAAGCAATATACTAATTATTCCTAGGATGGAGTTAAAAAATATATTCTTACCGGATCAAGTAAGAAGCCAAGAAGATCCCATGTTGGTTTCTAAATTCAATTAAGATGAGAGAATGTGTGGCACAAGTTACAATCCAAGAAATGAAACCCTAGCCTTTTGAACAAAGAAAAAAAGAACAAAAAAACCAATATTGTTTGATGTTGTACAAGAAATGAGAGCGACTTCCATGGTAAAGAAACTTCAAGACACATCGGCATTAAAGGCATCTACTATGACAATGCACTCAACAATGTTTACTAGGGTTGTGGTTAAAGGTATGGAGCTTATATTGGCAAAATATGAGAAAGCACAAACTGATCTAAATGATGAAGTGAATAGGTTATTCATAGAAAATGTGAAATTGAAAGAGCAGTTGAAGGGAGTAGGTCCTTCCCAAAGCAAAAAATTAATAGTATATCATTCCCTGCCATCCAAACTGATACAGGTGCAATCACTGTTGAACAAGTAAATGTGCTAAAACAAGAAATTGAGAAGTTGAAAAAGACTAATGGAGAAACAAAGGAGTTGTTAGTGTAATTAATATTTAATTACACTTTGCATAAGTTTACTTAGGCTTTATTTAATTCCTAAGTTATAGGTTCTTATCCTTATCTTATTGAGCTATCTTGTTGCTTAAGATAATATTAGGGTTATGCATCTTTGCTTTTATAAAGAAAATCATTATCATGTAATTATTGAATTCTCGAATAATATTATGTTACACATTCTTTTGCAACCTCTGTTCTTTTTCTGATTTTCTCTTCTGTGGAAGGTCTTTTCGGTTTGTAAATATGATCTTGGTTTCTAATATGGTATCAGAGCCTCGATTTGCAGCCCCTTCTCATATTTTTTGAGAGATTCAATGCAGAGTTCGTTCAGGATTCCTCAAGGGTTTCATACCTTGAGTTTGTCTCTCTATTTGGGTTCTCTTACATGGTTACTTTTGGCACACGTTGGAGGAAATCTGAGCTCATATTCGAGTTCAGAGTTGTTGAAAAAGTCAAGATCGACTTTTGTTTCACCTGAATCCGACATTTTATGCTAGAGTTATGAGGGTTTGAAGATTTGTCAGATCTGGGAGTTGTGAAGCTTTTGGTGTGTTTTCAAGCAGATCGGACCTCGCCATCAGATCCAGAGCATCTGAGAGACAAAAAATGACATATAATATGCCCTATTTTAGCATCGGGAGCTTCTGAGGCAATTTTTTTTGTTTCAAAGGTCGTACGGTCTGTGTACGGCCCCTGTGCACACATTTCAAAAAATACAGGTTTTTTTAATATTTTTTTACCTGCATGAAAAAAAAATTCATTAGATTTTTTTCAAAAAAAACAAATCTCACAAAAGTTTTTTTTGAAAAGAAAAAAAAATCAAATAAAAAAAAAAAAAAGTTTTTTGAAACATTGAAAGGATAGTACCCTGCACAGGCTACTACGCAGGGACGTACGGACCTGCACAGCCTACACAGGCGTACTACGCCTCATGGAGGGGTGAGGGGGTGGCCCACGTGCCCCCCCACCAATTATTTAAAAAAAAAAAATTTAAAAGAAAAATAAAATCACATGTATATTTTTTTAATGTTTTTTTTTTAAAATAAGGCAAATTGGGAAAATGCGCCGACAGGTGTTTGGCCGTCAATTTTAGACTCGCAGTTTTGATGCGACGGGTGTTTGGCCGTCAAATTTAATGCCTCACTAGTTTTTTCCTCTTTTGGAGTAGTTTTCACCAAATCAGGTGTATTTTTTGCATACAGTGTCCTTTTTCACAAACAAGATACCGTTGGAAACTGATTTTGATGCCGATCTAGTGGTGAAGGTGGCTTATTCTTATTTTTCTCCAGATTTATTTTTCAGGCCTTTGAACTCAGATGTTGTTGTTTTCACTCCGGAGGGCATATTTTTTGACTCGGTGATCCGTTTTTCGTCATTTTTGCTACATTGGAAAGCTGATTCAGTCCTCTACACAGATCTGAGGTCTATTTTATTTTTTTGTTTATGAATATTTAGGATGCTCTCCTTTTACAATCGTTGGGTTATTGTAATAAATGAACTGAAATAAAGTTCCATCAGGGGGGTTTCTTGCATAATAATTTGATTAGAGTGTAGTTTTCACTTTGATCTCCATATCCATCTTGATTTTTTGGAAACTCATATGGGTTATCTAGTTTCTTAGTTTCTTTTGGCCACATTCTTGTCTTAGCTTGACACATATCGGATTCATCGGTTCACACTTCAGTTGAGAGATTATGTTTCTTGATCCGCATTGGTTCAGATCCTTCTCAGTTTGAGGGCCATTTTTTTATGGTTAGTGTTCCAGAGTCTTCATGGTACTCCTTCCCATGGAAGAGTTTTAGTCACAGTTTGGCATCGGCGTCGAGATACATGGTTTCTAGATTTTTTCATCATCTCATCTACTATTGCTTCACAGATTCCAGGGTTGTTCCAGTTTGTGAGTTTTCCAGTGTTTCGTGGCATCGGGTCTGTTGTCACATTATCATGATTCCAGTTTTGGTTTCAGTTGTAGACATAAGTATCTTTCCTTGCTTGTCGGATTGTGATTCTAGTGTTACTCCACAGTGTTCTTCCAGTTCTTCTTTGCAATAGTCATCTCATTGTAGGGGGGTTTTGTCCCACTGGGTTTTCCTTCTCTACCTCTTCATTGCATTTGTAAATGAGTACCTGATCAGGCCTTGTTGTCGGGACTCATATTTGCATAATAATTTGCTTCTCCCTAAGTTGCACTTATGGGGGGGTGTTGGTGTAATTAATATTTAATTACACTTTGTATAAGTTTACTTAGGCTTTATTTAATTACTAAGTTATAGGTTCTTCTCCTTATCTTATTGAGCTATCTTGTTGCTCAAGATAAGATTAGGGTTATGCATCTTTTCTTTTATAAAGCAAATCATTATCATGTAATTATTGAATTCTTGAATAATATTATGTTGCACATTCTTTTGCAACCTTTGTGCTTTTTCTGATTTTCTCTTCTATGGAAGGTCTTTTCGGTTTGCAAATCTGATCTTCTTATCCTTATCTTATTGAGCTATCTTGTTGCTCAAGATAATATTAGGGTTATGCATCTTTTCTTTTATAAAGCAAATTATTATCATGTAATTATTGAATTCTTGAATAATATTATGTTGCACATTATTTTGCAACCTCTGTGCTTTTTCTGATTTTCTCTTCTGTGGAAGGTCTTTTCGGTTTGCAAATCTGATCTTGGTTTCTAACAGGAGCAAAGAGAGAAACCCTCAGGGTATTAAAAAAGATCTTGGAGCATAGGGTTAAACTAATTATGGAAAAAATGGAAAATGTGTATGAATGTTATGTCTCCTTGTCACAAGTAGTTGATCAGATAAAGACCCATGTACCTATATTGGACCCCTTATTCAAGAAATGGAAACTTGTACATCACACCTTAATAAATTTGTGCATAATTTTACAAAGGAGTGTTGAGGCTCCATCGGCTTTAAAACCTACTGAGCAAATGGTCTGAATGGTCACAAATGAATTTCAATACATATCTGTAGAAGACAAAAATATCAAGGCAAGAATGGATTCATTTCACACACTAAAGTAGTGGTTCATGCTTAAGATACTAAGGGATGATGATTAACTAAAAGTATCCAAGGATTGGATAGATGAGTTTAAAAAATTTGTTCCAAAATTCCTCACTAATTTACAGAAGGATGTTGACATAAACATTCACTGCGTCAATTTGACCTTGGATGGAATAATTGCACTAGATGTTGGGCACTCAAAATTCATCACAGATAGCCAAGGGTTATTAGACAGAAGATGGAAGAGTCACTTGGCCAAAACACAAAAAATCCAAGAGTACAAATGGCCTCATGATTATATAGTGTACCAATGGGAGTAGACATATCTAGCTCCCCCTGAAGAATAGGCCTTGTAGTTAAGTACCAAGCCTTGTAGATACTATCATGGAGAGAGGACCTTGCCAAATCTGAATGATCATGGGTACCTTATGATGAGTAATAGACTTTTTGTATCTTGCGAATTCTCTGGACTTCAACATCTGATCATTTCTCTTCATTTCTCATCTTTCATTGCTTCTATGTAATCCTATGTAAACAACGATAATTAAGACTTTTTGATTTATGTTAAAAGTGGGCAACTTAAAACACACTTTTTGACATGTCTGTCAGGAATTTTTTTTGAAACGTATTGTAAAATATTTTTGGAGATGAATAGAATGAAGTTATAATTGGTGGCCAAATTCTTGTTTCAATTGTTTGTCGAAGTGAATTAATGAATGCTATCTTGTTGTCTCCAGTATGATCTTTCCTTGTTATTTAAATCAATATATAAAGGGTATATCTGAAATAATCAAAACACATTTGTTGTCAAACAACTCATTTTGTATGACATTTTGATGTCAAATCTTTAGTAATTATGGTTATTTTCATTACATTCAAATTCTAAATTTTGGGAAATTATATACAATAAATAGATTGATGGTTGTTTGGATAGTGAAATTAGCTCTCTTAGAAATTAATTGAAATATATTGTCTCAAAATATCTAGAAGGATTATTTTAATTAAAGAGGATTTTGTGTTTATTTTTGTAACAATGATTTTACAGTGCAACTAGCTTGCTATTTTCATTCAAGATACAAGTCATCCAACTCAAGAACATACAAAGAAGATGGTACTCTACTTCAAACCCTCAACCTCACTTAGTTTAGTCTACTTACATGAAGATATTAAGGAAGTTGTTAAACAATTAATATATATTATTTGTTGTTTGTGAAGGAGAATCCCGTGAGATCCAATATGGCAGTGGATCAATATCTAGTTGATGTAGACCCAGGAGGCTCAATCTCAAACTAATTGACAACCTGCATTCAAGAGGAATCTAACAAGATTAAAATGATCATATAAAGCAATTCAGTCAGTCTTCCAAGTTCAACAATCATCAGAAACACAATTTCTTAGTTTCACCCTTCAATCCTAATAGTAGTGGAAACCCAGTTTTCAGGCCTTAACTCCAAAACTTTCCACAAGACTTAACCAACACATAGGTGATTCAGATACCCATTTTTGAGACACACAACATATCCAACAGGTGCATAAAACTCCTTCAGAACATTTCTTCCAAAATGACCTTTCTCGTTGTATTGAAGCCCCAATTAGCCCTTTTTTTCAAAGGAACCCCTCTAAAAACTCACCACCAACCCAAGGTAACCTAAAAAAGTCTTAGGGAAGGTGTCAAAACTCAAGAATTTCTAGGTTTTAGGACCCCAATAAATTTTTTTATTTCCCAACTCAGAAACCCTCCTCGAAGCTTATGAACCTAGGGTTTTCAAGCACCCTTATTGTAAGTATACATTTCCAACCTTCCCAAGTTCAATCAATGGTTCAAACACCTTCAGATACCTCTGCACAAGATTTATAAACACTTACCAGGCCATTAGTTTCATTAGTTTTCAGAACTACCACCTAGGTTCCTCATTTTCTCATTGGAACAACCGTGCTCAGCCTGGGGTGTTACTCCAACACCACAATCCCCTACTTCTTTAACTCCTACAACATTGAGACACTTAACATACCATATTATAGACCAATCCACTGAGCAACAAATCAATAACAGTAGGTGGATTGGTTAGTTCCTCATTTAATCTCCCTCAAAACCCTTGATTCAAGAAAACATGGCAGTCACTGTTCCTTACAAATTCCTTTCACAAAAGTATTGAATAAACCTTCAAAACACTGGAAATAGATAATAAAAACACATATTTTCAAATTCTAGAAATATCAGACCATAATATACCTGTACGGACCCATACAAGGCTAGGGAAGAGAATAAAACATAGAATTTTTGAGAAATAACAAGGAATATGATTGTTTTCTTTATTCAACTCTACTTGCCAACGTTACAAATGATTTCATTTACCTTCTTAAAGGTTATCTTCCTCAAACCACCAACCAACTAACTATCCAACTACCTTTTAAATTCTTTTGTGACCGTTGGATGCAATTTCACATTACTTTCACAATTTATTAACATCATTGCTATCCACCTTGAAATGTTTACATTATGACCCCAAGTGACTATAAACCAACAAAAAACACCTAGAATAATCCCATGAAACCTTATTCACATGTATTTAGGACTCTACTCTACATATTCCTAGTCAAAACTCATGATTACATAAGGTTTTGCTTTATGAAGCCATTTGACATATGCAACCAAATGACATATTCTACCAAATGACTTAGAATCCTTTACATTAGATTGGTCTTTTTAGACCTTATTGAACATAAATAAACACAAAAAACTCCTATATAAACCTAGACACACAATATCGACTCCCCTTGACCTTCAAACATGAAACTTTGAAACTAGGTGATTGGGTGCTCCTGCACCATTCACCCCACAAAGAAAAAAAACTCTTGTCGCAAGAGTTGAAAGATATTCCATTCCCTGGAATTGCTCCATGCATCCTTTGACTTGCATTTTCCTTCAATTGAGTTCTTTTTACCTGCTTTGCCTTCATGACTATGTTCACATTAAAATGTGCCTTCATGTTCAGACCTATTGTTTGATTTCTTCTTATGCCTGAATCAAAATCTAATGCTAGCTTAGTCCACAGACCTGCAAACAAATTATCAGTAACCATACCTTTACTTGTCACCATATTTGTTTCATTTTCACACTTGTATCTCCCTACCACGCCTTGCATAATTTTCCCTACTTACTCTGCCTTGATCATACTGTAATTTCCCTATTCATTTTGTTCTTTTCTCACCATCCTCAAACCTTCTATACTACCATTCTCATGTACTCCTGCATTAGAAACCTTATCTACCCCCATACTAGAAAATCTCATTTTCTTTGTAGTATTACTCATGTTAATAGGACACATTATGGTTCCCACAAAGAATCCTCCCTGCCTCATGTACTTATCCACAAACCTCTCACTTGGTCTTACTTTATGTCCTGCACATTTGTCTCCATTCTTCTTGCTTATATCAAACTCCACTTTATCTTCCTTTGTGTGCAAAACCAAACTCCTCACTATCCCTTCATCATCCACCTTACCCAACTCAGGTTTAGGCATGAGTTCCTTCTTATCCCTTTGCAAAACTAAAAATTTTACTGTCATTCTACCATTTGGTGATGCTTCTCTTGTTGTCTTAATGCCACAACCCTGCTCCAAATCAAAAAACATATCTTGCTTACTGTCCCCAAGCCTTAAAGGCTCCTTCTTACCAAAAATTACCACCTTAGACTTTCCTTTGTCCTTCTCTTTTCCCTACAAAGGAGTTAACTTGAAACTTTGATTATCCTTCCAAATAGTATAGGTGTTTTCCCAACCATCATACATAGACTTCCTATCAAATTTCCATGGCCTCCCCAAGAGAAGATGGCAACAATCCATTGGAAACATATCACATAGGACTCTATCCTTGTACTCCCCAATCTAGAAATCCACATAGGCTTGCTCATTCACTACTAAAATTTGGCTATCATTCACCCAAGAAACTTTGTAGGGTGTTACATGAGGAATCTTTTCTAAACTCAGCTTATCTACCATCTCCCTAGACACCATATTATCTTGAGAACTAGAATCAATTACAACTTGACACACTCTACCTTTTCATTTTCAGGAGGTTTTGAATAGGTTCCTTCTTTGGCTTAGATCTTCTTCTTTTTTCCTTGCAACAAGGTCCTTATCATGAGTGCCTCTCCTAACTCTGGATTTGCAGGTTTTCTTGATGAACTCACACTCTCTTCTTCATCTCCTTGTAATATTGGACTCTTTTGTCACCTTTTCTTTCACTTCCACTTGCAGAAACACTAAACTTGTTAGGACACTTAAAAGAAGGGTGACCAAACTCACCACATCTATAGCATCTTCCTACAAATTCATTTGAATCTCTTCCCCTATAATTTTCTCTTCCACCTCTCCATCCACCTCTAAACTCAGTCCCTTGTTATTTGCTTTTCCCAACATCTTCTTGACCTTCTTTGGATTTTTTTTTGTTGGAAAGGTACCTCTGCCCCTAGATGTACCTCCTCTACCTCTTACTGCCTTCTCTTGTCTCCTCTTTAGTTTTTCTTCTGCTCTCAATTCCATTTGAAAACATTGTTCAACTGATCTAGGTGCCAACAAGCTGATCTCATCCTGAATGTTGTACCTCAAGCCATTCAAGTACCTAGAAACCATTTATTCCTCATCTTCTTCATGCTTAGTTCTTATGCTTAACTTATAAAATTCTTCAGTATATGATTGCACATCTAAATCTTTTTGTCTAAGATTTCACAACTTTTTAAGTAATTGAACATTGTAATCACAATGGAAAAAATTACCTTTCAATTTGGCCTTCATCCTCTCCCAAGAAGTGATATTTCTCTTTCCTTGTCTCTAACTTTCCTCTTGCACAAAATTCCACCATACCAAAGCATGTCCTTCAGTCTTGTTTTAACCTTCTTCACCTTATGTCCTTCATCAACATCTTCACTATCAAAGTAGTTTTCCATAGCCCCAATCCAATCCAGGAGCTCTTCACTATCAAGTTTTCCTCCATACATAGGAACATCTATTTTACCATGTCCATCCTTCTTCACAACCTTCAAAAGATTCATTGTTCTTACATCATTTGGATCCATCTCCTCTTCTTCACCAGGAGCTTCTTCTTCCTCTTCAGTTTCACTTACATCCTCTTCCACTCCATTCTTTTCCTTCCAAGCATCCATCTCTCTTTTCAATGATTCTATCTCCCTATCATGAGTGTCAATATTCCTTGCAACTACACTTCCTTTGGGTGGATTTTTCACAATCCTCTTTGCACTTACCTACAAAATCAATTCAAAAAAACAATACAAGATCTACTACTGTGCTCTGATACCACTCTGATGTAGACCCAAGAGGCTCAATCTCAAACTAATTGACAACCTACCTTCAAGAGGAATCTAACAAGATTAAAATGATCATATAAAGCAATTCAATTAGTCTTCCAAGTTCAACAATCATCAGAAACACAATTTCTCAGTTTCACCCTTCAATCCTAGTAGTAGTGGAAACCCAGTTTTCAGGCCTTAACTCCAAAACTTTCCACAGGACTTAACCAACACATAGGTGATTAAAATACCCATTTTTGAGATACACAACATATCCAACAAGTGAATAAAACTCCTTCAGAACATTTCTTCCAAAATGACCTTTCTCGCTGTATTGAAGCCCTAATTAGCCCTTTTTTTAAAGGAACCCCTCTAAAAACTCACCACCAACCCAAGGTAACCTAAAAAAGTCTTAGGGAAGGTGTCAAAACTCAATAATTTCTAGGTTTTATGACCCCAATAACTCTTTTTATTTCCCAACTCAGAAACCCTCCTTGAAGCCTAAGAACCTAGGGTTTTCAAGCACCCTTATTGTAAGGATACATTACCAAACTTCCCAAGTCCAATAAATGGTTCAAAAACCTTTAGATACCTCTACAAAAGCTTTATAAACACTTACCAGGCCATTAGTTTCATTAGTTTTCAGAACTACCACCTAGGTTCCTCATTTTCTCATTGGAACAACTGTGCTCATCCTAGGGTGTTACTCCAACACCACAATCCCCTAATTCTTTAACTCCTACAACATTGAGACACTTAACATACCATATTACAGACCAATCCACCTAGCAACAGATCAATAACAGTAGGTGGATTGGTTAGTTCCTCATTTAATCTCCCTCAAAACCCTTGATTCAAGAAAACATGGCAGTCACTGTTCCTTACAAATTCCTTTCACAAAAGTACTGAATAAACCTTCAAAACACTGGAAATAGGTAATAAAAACACATATTTTCAAATGCTAGAAATATTAGACCATAATATACTTGTACGGACCCGTACAAGGCTAGGGAAGAGAATAAAACACGGATTTTTTGAGAAATAACAAGGAATATGATTGTTTTCTTTATTCAACTGTACTTGCCAACGTTACAAATGATTTCATTTACCTTCTTAAAGGTTCTCTGCCTCAAACCACTAACCAATTAACTATCCAACTACATTTTAAATCATTTTGTGACCATCTCACCCTTTATTAAGACTTGTTTTGCAATCTCATCTCATTTTTTCCTCTTCCTGATGATGGATCACTGAGTGTGATCTGAAACGTCTTTTTTTTGTGACAAAAAAATTGACACAGTCGAATCCAAAAGCTTAAATATTGTATCTTCATGGACTGTGGAAAACTTATACCAACCATTTTGTGACCGTTGGATGCAATTTCACATTACTTTCACAATTTATTAACATCATTGCTATCCACCTTGAAATGTTTACATTATGACCCCAAGTGACTATAAACCAACAAAAAACACCTAGAATAATCCCATGGAACCTTATTCACATGTATTTAAGACTCTACTCCCCATATTCCTCAAAACTAATGATTACATAAGGTTTTTCTTTCTGAAGCCATTTGACATATGCAACCAAATGACTCAGAATCCTTTACATTAGATTGGTCTTTTTAGACCTTATTGAACATAAATAAACACAAAACACTCCTATATAAACCTAGACACACAATATTGACTCCCCTTGACCTTCAAACATGAAACTTTGAAACTAGGTGATTGGGTGCTCTTGCACCACTAGTTTCTTAAGTAAAGATGATGTCATAGTTGGGAAACTTGTGAAACATCAAGTTAGTAATTTTTAGATGTTAAGGCTTCCTAGTTGGGTATCAAAGATCTTTTCTCATCAACTTAATTTGGAATTTATGTATAAATGGATTCTTCCATGGTGCAAATCTTTACTAAGACAACACATGAACCAAGGTTGAGCTTTTTGTTGTCTAAGTCTGATGGAATTCTTGGGCTTGGTTTCCAAGAAATTTTTGTTGATAATGTTGTTCCAATCTAGTTACTATTGATAGCCTTCATTCTATAATGTCAACTTCATTCTATAATGCCTTAAATAGAGTGTTCAACATAGTCCAGACACAACTTCATTCATGGAGGAAAAGGTAGCACCTTGTTGCTCATATCAGATGGCATGTTGCATATAAAGGAGGAAAGATTCTAGGGTTATTGTTGATTGCATTGAAGGAGAGAGCTTCATATATGGGACACAATCAACACTCTCCTTCTTGGATTCTACACGTTACAACTTTCTCCAAGAAGATTTCCCACGTTGTAGAAGTTTTAAGAGATGAAAGGGGCATGTTACATTTTGGTATTAAATCTTTGGTAATTATGGTTAGTTTCATTACATTCAAATTTTGAATTCTGGGAAATTATATACAGTAAATAGATTGATGGTTGTTTGGATAGTGAAATTAGCTCTCTTAGAAATTAGCTGAAATATCTTGTCTTGAAATATCTAAAAGGATTATTTTAATTAAAGAGGATTTTGTGGTTATTTTTGTAACAATGATTTTATAGTGCAACTAGCTTGCTATTTTCATTCAAGATACAAGTCATCAAATTAAAGCACACACCATGAAGATGGTACTCTAATTACAACTCTCAACCTCACTTAGTTTAGTCTGCTTACATGAGGATATTAAGGAAGTTGCTAAGCAATTAATATATATCATTTGTTTTTTGTGAAGGAGAATCCTATGAGATCCAATATGGAAGTGGATCAATATCTAGTTTCTTAAGTAAAGATATGTCACAGTTGAGAAACTTGTTGTGAAACATCAGATTAGTAATTTTTGGATGTTAGGGCTTCCCAGTTGGATATCAAAGATCTTTTCCCATCAACTTAATTAATTGGAATTTATGTATAAATGGATTATTTCATGGTGCACATCTTTATTGAGACAACACATGAACCAGGGTTGACATTTTTGTTGTCTAAGTCTGATGGCATTCTTGGGCTTGGTTTCTAGGAAATTTCTGTTGATAATGTTGCTCTAGTATGGTTAGTGTTGATAGCCTTCATTCAATAATATCAACTTCATTCTATAATCTGAGTGTATCACCTTTCTTAAACTTTGAACAAGGTTTTGAAATTAAGGGTTCAATATGTATATTTTAGGCCTATGTTGAACACTCTATTTAAGGCATTTGTTGACAAGGCTATAGTTTTTTAATTGATTTATCTTTCTGCTATGTTTAGAATTAATTTTGTAAAATTGCAATATACAATGTACTTTTATTCTTTCTGAATTGAGACTAATAGTAATTTTGTTGGTTGTATTGAGGCACAACTTCATTCATGGAAAAAAAGGCAACACCGTGTTACTCATATTAGATGGCACGTTGCATATAAAGGAGGAAAGATTCTAGGGTTATTATTAACTGCATTGAAGGAGTGAGCTTGATATATGGAGCACAATCAACACTCTCCTTCTTGGATTCTACACATTACAGCTTGCTCTAGGAAGATTTCCCATGTTGTAGAAGTTTTAAGAGATGAAAGGGGCATGTGCTCACATTGAAGGGCTCCAAGCATACATTTCCATCATTGCAGAAGTTTTTTGGAGAAGTTTATTTCTTGTCATTTTTGTGCATTGTAACTCAAATTTTTAGTCTTGTGACTGAAAATAAAAATTTTAATACTCTAAGATTTTTTCAAGCAAGATAGATATTTTAGACTTGTGCAAGCTATAAGAATGCCATTCTTTTAATAAAGTTCAATGATTTTTCCTTCTCAATGGTTGTCTTATTGTGTGCAATTGATGATTGACGTGTATTTATGTGTTTTATATTTAAATCCTCAAATATTAGTCAATTAAAATGATTAAATATACTACTAATTGATGTCGATTAATAATTAAATTGACTAAATATACTACCAATTGTCAAAAATAAGTGAACTGTAAATAAATATTACTAAATATATGACCAGTGAAATTAGTGAATAAAATGACTAAATAAGTGACTAGTTAACAACAATCAATGACTAAATTAATGACTAAATATATCTCTGAATAAAAAATGACTAAATACATGACCAGATTATAACAGTCAATGACTAAATCAACGACTAAATAAATGACCAATTAAATATATCAGTGAATAAAAATGACTAAATAGGTGACGGATTATAGCAACAATGACTAAATCAACGACTAAATATATCCATGAATAAAAAATGACTAAATAAATGATTAGATTACAAAAATTAAAAACTAAATCAATGATTAAATATACTACCAAATCGATCAATCAAACCAACTAATAAATGACTAAAAATGGTTTAGTCATCAATCTTGTTGTGTTATAAATGATTGGCAATAAACTACCAATGGTCATGTGATCATGTTCAGTCATTTATATGTAGTTTTTAGTAGTTTTTTAAATCATATATTTCTACTTCTGTACTAGTGGTTTGGTTGATGTTAACAGGGGAACCTCATTAAGGTCAATAGGAAATCTGAGTGATATCAGATGAAGAGTTGTCGTTTGACATCAAGATAATTTCATAAGGATGCTAGGAAAAAGGCTTCATTGGCCTTAGGGTGTTGTTGCAAGAAGCCTTGAAGAGTTGAAATTTTTTAGGAATCGAGCCTTAGGCTTAGCTTGCGTTCCTTGCTAAAGAAAATAGAGTTAGTCATTTTTTAGCTAAGTCCAAAAGGCATCAGACTTTGGGCTTCAATCATACCTTATATCGAATGCCTTAAGGAAATAAAGAAGTTTAAGTTAAAGTTCAAAAGGTATCGGATTTTGGGCTTCGATCAATACTGCATACCAAATCCCTTATAGAAATGGAGAAAGAGTATGCTAAGTCCGAAAAGGTTTTGGACATCAAACTTTGATCATACCTCATATACTAATTGCATGAAGGAAAAGGAAGTTCGCATGTATTAATTCTGAAAATGAATTTGACATCAGACTTTGGACTTTGGGCTTCATCCATGCCTTATATTGAATACCTTAAAGAAATGAACGAACGGGTTAAGCTCGAGATGGTGTGAGACATCGACGTCAAGGCTTAAATCTTACTTGTCGAGTGCTGGAGATCGGACCTAAGGCTTATGCCTTAACATAATGATAATTATGAAGTAAGTTGGAGTAAAGTACGAAAGGGCGTTGAACATCGAGCATCAACAATACTCCTTGTTCGAATGCCTTGAGGAGAAGAAGATTGAAAAAGGTGAAGTCTGCTTACAATTCAAACATTGGGCTTCGATCATACCCTATACTAAAATCCACAAGGAATAGAAGATCGAAAGAGTGAAGTATGATTTAGGTGTCAGGTATTGGACTTCAGTCATACCATTTGTTGAATGCCTCGACCAAAAGAAGGTGATAGGAAGGTCTAAGTCAAATAACGTCAGACTTCAGGCTTTGACAATTCCCTTTGTCAAATGCCCTTAACAGAAAGAAAGAAAACCCAAAAGGATAATTCTGATATCTTCAAACTTCAGGTTTCGATGATACCCAGTACCAAATACCTTAGCACAAAACAAGGAGGTAAAGTGAAACCCTAAATATCTTCACCAAGGTGGCTTCAGTGTTTGCAAATTCAGTCTAGGGCTTTTTCCTGAAATAGTTTGATGGATATGAGATGGAAATAAGGTCTGAAGCCAATTCCCAAAAAGGTTAAGTCTATTGATGCTTGAGAAGAAGTGAATTCAAACATCACGGGTTAGAAGGATGGCCTACACCCATACATAAAGGCATATAAGTGGCATCATGGAAGGTAGGACCCTGACCTTTGACGATTTAAAGCAAAGTCAAAGTTTGCACTTTGATTATTCGAGGTTTTCCACAAAGACTTAGCAAATTAGGCATGTCTTTTAAAGTACGCAAAAGATCTTCTAGCATAAAGTAAGGGAGATTAGCATCTCTTGACCCTTGATGGGAAGGAAGAATAAAGTCGTCAAAGTTGAAGGATTATTTCCACCATTCCATGGAACACTTTAGTTGACTAGAGTTGACTTGTGTGGATTTGAAGGAAAATGACACGTGGCTAAAAGCGATCGAGCAACTGATTCACATTGTTGTCGTGAATCATTTTGATAAGGTGACCTTTGCATAAGGGTAAGATCAATGGCATCGTTAAGGTGAAGATCTACAACCAACATTTAAAGTAGGTCAAATCAGATGATGGTACTTTAAAGAAATGCAAGTAATTGAGTGGCGCTAAAGATAGGCACAAGTTTCAAGATCGATGATCTATGTTCAAAGGGAGATTGTGTCAATGGATTGGAAAAATAAGCTAGTGCACAAAAAATGAGATGTCATCCCTAGCAACATTCTAGAAAAGGAATGAATAATATAGACATCACGATTAATGGGAAGGTCGACCAAGTAAGACAAAAGGAGATCAAACAAAAATAGGATGGATTGAATGAAAAAAAACCTAGATTTGGGGATGCCAGAAATTGAAAGTAGAAGGAATTTGGTCATGAGGTGCACAACTCAAGGGGGAAAAGAGGAGTTGCTAGGCATGGGACTCTCTCCAAGCGGTGGAGTAGGGTAGGCACAAAAGGAGAATACGATTTCAAGTTTATGGTATGAGGGAAATCATTTTTTGGTTGGGAATCTGATGGAAGGCAAAGAATTTTGGAGCCAAAGTAAAGGCTCAAGACATCATCTCAGGCCATGGATAATATCTACATAGGTATGTGGATTCATCTTTAGCTAGCTTCAGAAGACCCACCTGGTAATTTGTATGAGTAGATGCATTTATGTGTTGGACCCCATTGTGCTTATTGGGGGTGTTGGCTATTCATTTCATGTATTGATGTTAGTGGGAGTAACGTCTAGGAGTTTTTGTGTATACCCAGATTAGATCTTTGAGTGCTTGGGGGTTTTGTTTACAATTTTGGCTTCATTGACCATTTCATTGGTCTCCAGCTAAAACCTTGTTCATAAGTTGTTGTCTGGTGACTTTAGTGTTGTCCCTGAATGAATAGAGCAAGGGGTTCTATGTCCCTCTTGGTCCTTAAACACCAATAACAATAATTTATATATATGTTTTTGATACATAATAACTAATATGAATAATGGGTGTTGGAATACTCTACTCAACAAAATTTGAGTATCACACTCCTAGTGTTGTTTGATAGTTACATAGATAAATCTTGTCTTGAAACACCATTTTATATTATTTGAATGGAAGACCCCATGTCAGCATCACGGGGCTAAAAAATTTCTTGCTTGGGGGTTTGGCTAGAGCTCACGAGGCTTCATAATGCCAATATGGTCGGGAGGAGAGCAAGTTGGATTCTTGAGTTATCTTATTGTTGTAAATTATCTTGTGGTTAGATGTGGCCATCAAAATTTTCACTTAACTAGAATTGCAACCATGAAGTGAAACAGACATTAAGTACAAACATTAAATTGTCATGTAAGCGTGATGTGTTTTGTTTATGAATAATTTTTCCTTTAAAACCATGCCTATCCATATTGAGGTTTCAATCCTCCAGCTTCACCTAAGTGGGTGGTGGCTGATGGTGTAACTGTTTGGGGTAAGAAGACCCTAGAAAGGGGGCATAACCACTCTTATATTCTATAATTAGAGGATTAAATGCATAAGATGAATTTTTAGAGCGATCTTTGAACCTAAGGGTTATATTCCTCGTGTTAGTCAACCAAGTTTTTGATGGTTGAATTTTATTGAAGATTGAATATGTGGATTGTCTTATTACCCTTTCATTCAGTAATCTTATCCATGTTATATGGTGTCCTTTTTATTTTGGGATTGAAACCACAACTGCAATTATAATCATCTATTCATGATATGATATGATTACCTTCATCCTAGATCATTATTGATTATCTATCTTGGCAAGTGGTCCTTGAGGGGCGTTGTAATTAGGATTATTAATCACTCCTTATAGTAGAAGGAGCTCTTATAGACTCACCATTATTCTTTTTTTTTTCTTTGACTACCATTGTGAGTTAGTGTTGATTTAAACCTGGGTGTTATGTGTGATTGTTGGTCAATCAAATGTGAGTTGGGTGAACTCAAGTTGTTGAACTACAGTTCCTCTATGAAATATATATGTAGGCAAGGCCGTTTGAGACAAGCCCTGGAGGAATTAGGTCTGGCCCCTAGGTTTTTCTCTCTTTTCTTTACATGAGTTAATATTGATATAGTGTAATGGAAAAGCTTGCGACTTGATGGTGTCTTCTGATCATGAATGTGTTTGTAGGACTAATTAGGTCTATTTCAATGATGTGAGTCCCTTGTCTTCTCTTGAAGTCCTATTAGGGTTTCCTAAGTAATTTAGTTACTTAACTATACATTGCAATCTATATTTGGTCAAATGTGGTTATGCTTTTTAAGAATTGTGTGTTTTGGAAACATAATTGTGTGAGCTAGTCATGTGTTGTAATCCAAAATTGAAATTTGTGTTTTTTCCTTAGCTGTATTTCATTGCAAAATTTTTGGGCATTACATGAACTGTTTGGGGAATAAGAACCCTCGAAAGGGTTGCGTACCCACATTTAACAATTCACATAAAATATAGACTAGAAAACAAAACTATATATTTTATGCCTTGATCCTATGTGGAAGTAGGGTACGTAGGAAATTTGGGAAATGAAGGATGCTCCTAGTACTCAAGAATTTAGGAATGAGGTTTAGAGCAAGAGAGATCACCTAAAAATTTATAAAAGATAATCAGGTAAAATATATATTCAACTATACTCAGAAGAATCTCATATGAATTTTTTATTCCTTAAGGCCATAGGCCAAATTTCGAGGTGGGTTTCAAGCCTAGAACTATAAATTATATACCCCAAAAGATGTCAACCTTAGTACACTTTTAGTACGAAGTGTGGTTCTCAGGGATATGACTCAAGACTGATTTGTCTCAATGATTCTAAGACTCTGGCCAGAGCACATACCTATCGTATGATGGATGTCTTCCTCGCTTAGGTGGATTCCTATTCTAATTATATAAATAGATGAATCCCTATTTCATATGAACAGATGAAGTGAATTCATGTTCCATATGAACAGATGATTTTTTGACATTCCAAGTTGATATATACCTATCCCATATGGATAGAAGTTCCCCAATATACTTATGAATGAATTCTTAAAAATTTAAGAAAAAAAATAGTAGTATTTTGGTTTAAAATATACTAGGTCATTACATTACTAATAAGATATTTTGCAAGAAATTTGGCTTTTTCAAGGTTGTAGATGTAGATCTGTGAATCTGAGTAATTGTGTCACACATTTGAGCCAACCTAAGGCATTTTGAGTCAACTTGTAACATATTTGATCAAATTTGAGACCAGCTAACACATGACACATTTGATATATATACACATCCAATTTTTGTATTTTTGTTAGATTTATGGTTATGAGGCAACTTTCCCTATATCTCACTAATTTTTTTGTGCTTCTAAGATGAATTATCATACTTCTAATGAATTTTAGTGCATATCTGATCACATCGCTATGCTTTTGATCTTTGTTACTGCACATCTAAGACCTGTCATTACACATCTATTGTATTTTGGTTTTTTTTAATCTTTATTACTATGCAACTAATCAATATTGAGGGTTAAATTAAGATTTAATTTTAATTCAATTAAAATCTACAAGTTTTTAAATTTCTAACATCTAACCTTAGATCTAACCTGAATCTAGCCCCAAATCTAAGATCTTGTTGTTATTTTGGCCTTTTCATTATTGATCTTTGTGGATCAAAATTGGATGGTTATTAAAGTGGACTTGGAGATATTCATCAAATTTTCTTCTCAAATTCAATGTGAGGAAGACACATGTCTTCTCAAATTCAATGTGGGGAAGACACATGTCTTCTTAAATTCAATGTGGGGAAGACACATGTCTTCTCAAATTCAATGTGAGGAAGACACATGTCTTCTCAAATTCAATGTGAGAAAGACACATGTCTTCTCAAATTCAATGTGAGGAAGACACATGTCTTCTCAAATTCAATGTGAGGAAGACACATGTCTTCTCAAATTCAATGTTGGACTTTGGGTTCTATTGTTCTAATCACCCTATCTCTTTTAACTTTCAAAGTTCTTAATAGTTTCATTATTTTATTTCCTTTAGTCAAGTTTGTTTGGTTTGTCTTCCTCATATTGGAAATTAGGTTAAAATTTATCCTCCACATTTGTATTTTGGCTCTAAAATGAATAACTATCCTTTAATCTCCAAGATCTACTTACGTATTCTCTCCTCTCATAGCTAGTGGTGATATTTCATAAATAAGTAAACTTTTTTTCTTTCTAGGGGGCTTGCCTAAGGATTTTATCACCCTAGGGGATGATTTCAACTCTCGTTTTCTAATAGAATATAAAGAGCGAGGGGTGAATCGAAAGACACACCTCTTGGAAGTGGAATATTTTCAATTTGGGCTAAGCCTCAAAGAAATTTATACCTTAGATAAGTGAAAGTAGAGAGTACCATTTCTTCATAGCTATTTAGGAGTATTCCCTTTTATCTATGAATTATCCCTCATATACCTTTGTAATATATAGAGGATACCCCTAGTTGAGCTTGTAAAGTCTAGTTAAAAACTTATTGACCACACTCACTTGAGTAGGCTTGTTCATGTGTCTTACCTGTTTGGTTGTTTAGATCACCATCCCCACTTGAAGCCAAAGGGGAGATATCTATCCAAAATTGAGCCTTAGGAACTATTTTTTACATTACTGCTTTGTGTGCTTGCTTCTTGGTATAAGAACATCTTGGGTTGTGAGACCAATCCTGCATCACCAAAATGATTTATTTAATTTTTGCAATAGTTTAGATTTTAATTTCTTAGGTGAATAACTTTATAATAAATGGCCAAATATTTATTAATATTTTTGTCATATTTTATGTAGCAGCCTTATTGTAATTTGGAAGCATTTTGGTGGCATTTACAAGGATAAATATTTAAATATGCCTTCTTGGGTGTGGGATTTAGGAAGTTAACATTTATGACAACTCATTTAATGTTCTTCAATTTTTGTACGAAGAATTTGGGTTCCCAAGAGCAAGTGGTTCAACTTTTTCTACTTTAAGGTCCCTATTCATGAGGAGTGGGAATCTAAATTGTCACCTATTCTTAGAAAATTCTTGGAAGTGGATTTGAAGATGCTCTTTGAGAATTTAATATTTATTTTTAATTCATTTCAAGCATATTTTCTCAAGGTGGGCATGGTATTTTTTCAGGTGGATTTGGCTTGTAGTTTTGGAAACCACGATGGTTTCCTCATTCATAAATCTCTATTTATTCATGCCTTGTCATTTGGGAAGGGGGGTTTTTGGAATTTTGCATGTTTATGTGGGGAGATGCTACCAAATTGAGAAGAATATTTGATAAGTCCATTGTTGCAGATTTATGCAGGTAGAGAAGCCCATGTTTTAGGGAGCTAGTGAGCTCCACATTTGTAATCATTATTTTCTAGAATTTGAGGGTGAAGGATATAGGCATGGATTTTCTTGGAAAGAAGAGAGGAAATTTTGTTGTAGGTTTGAAGGTATATGCGAACAAACCAGAAGATTGATTAATCCATAGTTTATTGTAGTAGTGTTTTATAGTTGAAGATTGTGGGTTGAAGGGAGCTAGAGAGCTTCAAAAGAAGGGGGATTGAAGGGGATCGTTTCTGTGTTTGATCTTGCTATTTTATATCAGATTTGTAATATTTTATAATGGCTTACATCAACCCATATGGTTGAAAAGAAATTTAATTTTTAGATATGCTTTGTTTCCATGAAATTACAATGCTTTTGAATGAAAATTTGAAAAACACTTCTTACTAATTTTTATGTTGTTTCAAACAAATTTAGAGTTGTATTTTATGTTGCTAGGAGTTTTTGAATGAGGTTTGTAAGCTATTGAATCACTTGTATCAGATCATGGTGAGTCCTCCTTCATTAATGGTATCAGAGTAGGAGTTCCAGAGTGTGGAGGAAGAAGCACCAATGTGAGCCAATTTGCACTAGGACCTGGGGGTGGAGTGTGTGTGGTTTGTAAATAGATCATCGAGCAAGGTAGTTTACATGTGCAAAACTTGAGGGTTTTGAAAAAAATTGTTAAGGATTTGTGAGGCATTAAGGATGGAAAAGAGGATGAAGAAAATTACTTTTGTCATTGAATGGATTTTGAGGATTCTTGGACTTGAGAAAATTAGAGAGAGACTTTGGAAAACCAGAGAGAGTAAGAAGAAATTAGAGTTGAAATGATAAAGTTGTAGTGGTAGGTGGAAGAAATGAGAGAAGATATTGAAAGGACAAAACAAGAAAAGAGGAGAGTTGGAGGTAATTGTGATTATCTTTCTAATTATATTTTGATTGCAGGAAAGAAATAAGATGCAACATGGTGTCATGAATGTGGCACAAAGGAAGAAGAAGAGGACAAATTTGAAGAAATTAATGAACTTGAAGTTGAGGAATGTCTATTGGAAGACATGAAGGATGAAATTATAGATGTTGCAGAAAAAAACAAAAGAGTTGAGTGCAATGGAGGATATTGAAGAAGACGACATCAAATTTGCAACAATAAATGAGGAGGTAAAACTTGTATTTTGTGAGTTAATTGGTGATTATGATTTTCATATGAATTATGTGAATGGAATGGGTGAGTATGAGGAAGCTGAAAAGTATGTTGCAGCAATAAGAAAAAGAGAATTTTTAGAATTTTATGAGATTGAAAATAAAGTTGATTTTTGTTTGAGTGAAATGGTAAGAGAAAGTGAGGAAATAGTTGTAGCAGTGGAGAAAACTGAGTTCAAGTTTTATTTTTTGAATATTTTTATAAAGATAAATGTGAGTATAATGAGGTTGCAGTAGAACAAAGTCCATTAGAGGACATAGAGGAGAGTGAAGATGATTTACTAATGAAAATTGTAGTAGTAAAAGCAAAGTGGGATGCATTGGTTGTAAGTCAGAGAGGTGATATAGTTACATGTCTTGTAGAAGGCATGAAAGAAGAGAAAAAGGTTGAAGATGCAATAGGTGATTAGAAGGTAAATTAATATTTTAATGAATATGAGAATTATTAATTTCATGTTGAGATGTATGATTTAGTGAATTCATATGAGATTTTTCAGATAGATTTTCTTAGTGATGATTGGTATGTAAAAAATGATTTGTATGGTGTTGTAGAGTTTAGTGCAAAATAATTTTGGTGGAGGTGGCTAGACTATGGTGGGTTGAATCCAATAAGATTAGAGGATAATGTGAGTTAAACTTGGAGAAGGTAGTCGGTTTATGGTGGAATTGATTCCACATTCAGGAAGTTGAGTGTAAAGCAAAGTTTTCAGAGAAGGATACTTGTTCCAACTAGGTGTTGGAAGAGGAGAAAGAGGAATCAATTGGAGGTACCAAATCTAGTGATGGAGTTTGTTGAATATTTTTTGCAATATAAAAGGGCGGTACTACCACTCAACTCCATTTTGTGAATCCATATTCACCAATTTTTTCCTATCTTGGGTGTCTAATGTAGGAGCATCCTAGGTTGTGAGAGTAATCTTGCATCACCCAAAAATTATTTATTTAATTTTTGTAATAGTTTATATTTGAATGTCCTAAGTGAATAATTTTGTAATAAATGGCCAAATATTTTATTAAATATTTTTTGTCATATTTTATGTAGTATCCTTATTGTAATTTGGAAGCATTTACAAGGCTAAATATTCAAATATTCCTTCTTGAGCGTGGGATTTGGGGAGCAACAAGTTATGAAAACTCATTTAATTTTCCTCAACTGTTGCATGAAGAATTTGGGTGCCCAAGAGCAAGTGGTTCAACTTTTTTACTCTGAGGTCCCTATTCATAAGGAGTGGAAATCCAAGTTGTAACCTATTCTTAGAAAATTCTTGGAAGTGGATTTGAAGATGCTTTTTGAGCATTTAATATTTAATTTTAATTCATCTCAAGCATATTTCCTCAAGGTGGGTGTGGGATTTCCCAGGTGGATTTGGCTTGTGGTTTTGGAAACCACAGTGGTTTCCGAAACCACAGTGGTTTCCGAATTCATAAATCTCTATTTATTCTTGCCTTGTCATTTGGGAAGGGAGATTTTTGGAGTTTTTTAGGTTGATATGGGGAGATGTTTTCGAATTGAGAAGAATATTTGATAACTCCATTGTTGTAGATTTATGTAGGTAGAGAAGCCCATGTTTTATGGAGTTAGTGAGCTCCACATTTGTATAATTCTTCTCCAAAATTTGAGAGTGGAAGATATAAGAATGGATTTTCTTGGAAAGAAGGGAGAATTTTTTTTGTTACAGGTTTGAAGGTGTATCCACAACAACAAGAAGATTGACTAATCCATAGTTTATTGCAGCAGTGTTTTTCAGTTGAAGATTGTGGGTTGAAGGGAGCTAGAGAGCTTCAAAAGAAGAGGGATTAAAGAAGATCATTTATGTATTTGATCATTCGTATTATATATCAGATTTATAACAAGTTTTGTAATGGATTACAACATACCATATGGATGCAAATCAATTTAATTTTTAGATATGTTTTGTTTCCATGTAATTACAGGAGCTTTGAATAAAAAATTGAAAACACTTCTTGCTGATTTTTATATTGTTTCAAACAAATTTAGAGTTGTATTTTATGTTGCTGGGAGTTTATGAACGAGGTTTGTGAGTTATTGCATCTATTGTATCAAATCATGGTGAGTCCTACATCACATCTTCACATAAATTATATATTTCAAAAAAGTTCAAGAAAAAAATTCAAAAAATAATAATAAAATATTAAAAAAAACTCAAATCTTTTGTCTTCATAGATCTAGAAGTGTGTCTTGCTTTATTTTATGAATTGTGATATTTTTAGTCATCTTGTTTCTTGAATATATCTTTTTCCATTTTTTCTCAAAATCTAAAGCTAAACCTAAAATAGTATGGAAAACCACATTCGAAGTTGAAACTGAACATCTAATTATCATTCTACACCTTTGAGCTATTATGGGTTGCATATGTGCTACAATGTTGTACTTATGAGACAATATGATGTGATTTTGATTGTTTCTACTATGCTTTTGATCCATTAGCTATATCTTGTGATTGATAAAAAATATATTTAAAACTTCTAAAATACAATATTGGTGGAGGATCTTTAGGTCATGAGACTTAATAAAAATGAGAAGAATTCCATGAGAAACAACGAGAAGAAGGGGTTCCAATGTGAAAACCCATGAAAGGAGGCATGGATCATTTATATCCAATGGAATACCTTAAGGAAAGCAAGGTAGGAAATGAAAAGATTATTGTAATTTATATAAGAAGAGAGATTCCTCATGGTGGAGGAAGAGGACAAGAAAAAAGAGAATGTAACTCACGGGTTGTAAGAAAATAAGATGACAAGCATGGTGAAGACAAGGAAAGAAGGTGATGTTGAACCCTTTGTTTTAATTGAAAATTTATTTGGTTGTAGGCCATGTGGACTATGAACAAAAAGAAAAGTGATACTCATGTAAGAGGATGGGGATGCAAGTAAATAATTTTTACATAAGGTATGGAAGTGAAAACTAAGAGAGCTTCAAGACATGAGGGAACAGTTGATTGAATCTATGGATTTTGGTGAAGAACTATAAAAGAGAAATCTAAAAAAATTTATTTGGATGAAGGAGATTTGTTGCTAATGGAGGAAGGTAAGAAAGAGTTCCCTAGATATATAATTAATGAATCTACAGTAAGAGAGAGGGGTGTTCTAGTATAAAATATGGGTGAGTGTCCATTAAAGGGTATGACAATGTTGAAAGTTGAGATGCTATAAGAACATGCAATTTAAAGGGAACCAATTGTGCAACTGTGTTTCGTGTTGGTGTAGTCACCAAGGTGCTATAAGTGAGGAAAATAAACAATAGTGTTCCACTATAAGTTGGGGAAATAAAAGGTGATAGAGAGATACTATAGATTAGTATAGCATGTGGTACCTGAGATGTGCTTCTAGTGAAGGAAGTGTGAGGTATTTACAATGAGCATTGAAAACATACAAGAGGAAGAGGATAAAGTGTATTTTTGTGAAAAAAGAAAATTAATTTGTAACACTATTTGTCCCTTGGAAGATGAAGATATGTTAGAAAATATGGTGCAACCAATTGCGAAGACAAAGAAGGCACTATTGAAGGAAAGTGCAATGGGAAGTGAAATTGTCATAATTCAATATCTATTGATTTTTATGTAGGAGAAATAATATTATGTCCAATAGTGGACATGAAAGAGAATATTTGTTGAATGAGTGGTTTGAATCCATGTGAATGGAGTTGATACCAAAATAAGAGTTAACAACAAAGGATGAAATGATTTTTATTAATGGGTAAAATAGGTTTTGAAGGGACCACAAAATCCTTTACACAGCAAAAATTTAGTTAACTTGCAATGGAAAAAAATGGAGGGGCCTCAAGCCCACAAACCACATAATGAAAAAAAACTCAACAATTTTCTATCAATCTTCACCCCCTTGGCCTTAGGATGGGAATTCAAAACCAATTTAGGTAGACCTCTCTTCCTTCTTTGGATGATCATCCAAGATACATCTTCTTCTAGTTCAAATAAATGAAGAGATGGGATTTTGTCCTCCACCACCACCTCCTCCAAGGAAACCTCTTGCAATGAGTAAAAAGGATTTCCAAAGGAATTTTAATGCTCCACTAACTATTTAACATCGAGGGTCCTCCTAAATGGGAAATGAGAGAAAAATCAAATGGGAATCCTACATTGGATTTGAAAAATTCCTCTTAAGGGAAATAACTACTTTAACCTAAGCAGAAGCCTCCAAAGGATCCACAACAAGATTTTCCAAATGGGAAGTAGGATCCTCAACCACCAAAGGGGGAGGATCAATAGAGGTAGCCACATTCAAGTGGTCATGAAGGAATTTTTCCACTAAGTAGGAGATTTTGCATTCCTATTAAAAGTATGAAGACAATAAGAAGCAAATGACCAATGGAAAAATATTGATTGCAAAAAAATAGAAGGTTCTCATAATCAAGTGGTTATACCCACTTCTTGTCCTCCACCATCAAAATGACCTCTCCATGAAGAGGCTTGGATATGTCCATGTCCACCAAAATATGGGCATAGGTTGAGTGGATAATGTTAGTTTTCATAGCATCCAACTTCAAAAAATGACTAATAACATTGCCTATATCCCCAAAGAAAAAATTATCCCAAAGTTGGAGAGGGAGGTAAGGAATTCTTACCCAAATAGGAACAAAATTGAGAGATTCATTTTTTGGGATGAAAGAGGGAAACCATAATTTGAAAAAGAGGGAATTCTCTCCCCAAAGCCATAATCAACCGTTCAATATAGCCTCCATGTCCTCAATAGAAGAAAAGATAGTGATAAAGGAACCCCCAGTGCAAGGGTAAAGCTCAATAACATCCTTAGTGATATGCCTCCAAAAATCCAAAAACCCACTAATGAAAATTAGGGATAGAAGGTCACAACCCATTGAATCTATAGATAAGGCTTCAAAAAGAGTAAAAAATTCATTTTCAACCACCTCCTTACCATATACCACAACTAAAGGAGCAAGAGAAACATGCAATGAGTGTTCTGATGGAAAGAAGGGTGAGCAAAGGGCATGTAGCCAATCCCACCATGGTAGCAAAAAACCATCCATCCTAACTAAACCACCATTTACTATGAAATCAGGCCCGTCACAAGTAATTCCACACCCTTGAGTTGTAGATGTCATAGCACAAATATTCAATTTAAGACCACTTTTTCCAATACGAATAGGGAGAACCAAGAAATCACCCTAAACAAGCTAAAGAGGATGTATAAACAAATGCAATGCCACTAGAGACATGGATGCCAGTAGGAACCCATTTTTTTAGCAACTCCAAGCAACCATTTTTTGAAAATTGTAAGGTTTTAGTGATGGGTTGAAGAGCCATTATTTAGTTATTATATTACCATAGGATGAAAATTTTATCAAGAGGAGATAGTTATGCAATACTAGAGGAGATAGAGTGGGGGTCTTTAGCTTTGGGTATAACCATACAAAATGTTTTGGGAGGTGAATCTCACAAACCAATAAGGGTTTTTGGTTTGATAGGAAATAAAGGAGATATAAACCAATAGAGTATAACAAGTATGATAGATGTGTGAAGAGGATTAATTACATGTTGTGTGTGGTTATGAGGAGTGGCTTGTGTTGAAGGCTCAAAAAGGGGAGAAGATGTAAGTTATTCAATTGTAAATTAACTTTTAGCAACTATAAGCTTAGTTGTTAGTCTGATTGTAGCAACATAAATTATTTAGCAATGTTCAATGGTTCACATATTTTGGTTGTAAGAAAAATTCTAATCGAAGACAAGTGAATGTGTTAGTTGGTGGTAGGAGCTCAAATATTTTGTAGTTGGATACTATAATTTAAGAGAATCACATGTCATTCTAAGGAGCATCATTAGATGTTCAATAATCTACAAGTAGCCTAAGAGATGCCAATGACCATGAAGAACTAGTTACTAGTGCATAATCATTCATGGAGTCATCCAAATTTGGTTGTGAGTGGAAATTTATTTTGGTTGTTGAGTCTACTAATTTAACTCATGACATGTGGCTTCAAGATTTTATGTAGCCAAAGAAACAAGGGAATTTGAATTTTGAAATGTGTGCATAGATCCAAGGAATAAGGGAGGCATCAAGAATAAAGGTAGGTGGAGAAATTAGGAAAGGATAATTGTGTGGAAGGAAATGAAAACACATGGAAAGAAAGAAACTTCATGAAAGAAGAAAATAAGGTTGTTGAAAGGATAAGTGATTAGATTTTGAAAGAATTTTTGTGTGTGGAGGCCTTAGATAAAGGTATAAAAAGAGGTTTTGGGCACATAAAGAAAAGGGAAGGTGCTAGAAGATAATTCCAAACAAAAATAAAGGATGTTAAGAGGCATGTGCATGTAGTGGAGCTCACAAAGAGGAAATAAATCATATATTTTGGGGTTGCATGAAGTTGAAAAGAGGTTCTACGTGGAGAAGAAAGACCCCTAGTGGAAAGAGGTGTATAATAGTATGGGAGAGACTACTTGTCAAGAGAAACTGTATATTTTGGGGTTATGTGGAGTGGAAAAGAGGTTGCACATGGAGAAGAGGGACTCAAAGTGGAAAGATGTGTAAAATAACAACAAAGAGGTTGATTTTGAATATAAATTCCTAGAGAAAGTGTCACTAGCAATAGAAAAAGATATGTTTACACATGAGGAGAAAAGGAACCTAGTGCAAAGGACTGCACAAGCAACACAGAGGCTATGTGTGAGAAAAGAATCACACGTAAAGAGAGGGAATCAATAAAAGAAGAGAATATTTGTATGGAAGTAGTGTTGGTAGTGTCATTGTTTTGGCATTGATGTCAAAGGTTTGTAATTGATGGCAATGGATATCAAATAGAGGGTCTCAAAGTAAAAGGTTGATGCAAAGGTTGCAAAGTGCAAAGGAGTTGCTCCTGTTAATCATGGATCTCAAATCATTGATTGCAAACCATTGATCTCAAAGTATAATATCTCTTGTTCATGGTTGCATCAAGGTATCTCATGTTGCTTCAAGGATGTTTAAGGTGACAACAAGGTGTTGCAGTGAATTGTCTTGTGATGTTGCTTCAAGGTGTTGATACAAAATGTTGTTTCTATATCTCAAGGTGTTGATGCTTCTTTGCTCATCTCATCGTGGTATTGATGCAAAGATCATTCAGAAAGTTGCAAAGATCATCTGATGTCACATGATCTCAGTTGGATTGGAGTTTGTTTTTCCTAGGGTTTGTTCATTATATGTAAAGACTTTAAAACCTTAAAATCAAGGGTATTGAAAAAAGAGGCTTATTACATTTGCTTTTTAATCTAAAAACAAGGTGACTTGAAATAGCAAGTTAATGTTTTTTTAAGTGAATTTCTTAAGGGTTTAAATACATTGCTTAACCAATCCTCATACCTAGTGGCAACTTGCTCGACAACTAAATACTTCAAATGCCTTCATTTATGTTAAAATCAAGGGCTATAATTTAAATGTTTTAAAAGCGGGTTTATGAAATTTAAGGTCATGTTTTAAATATTCTCAACAACTATTTCTTGAAGATTTAATTTTATAGGTAGATGATTTGATAGGAGACTGAACATCTTGGTTGCTTTTACAATTTTGTTTCTATTTGAATGTGAAGTGTCACCTGTTGGCGCCAATTCAGAAGAGATATTTTTTTGTCTTTGTATGGATAAGATTTGGGTGGTCTCTAACGTGAAGAAAATCATATTTTTGATTTAGAAAGGTTATTGAAGTTTCAATGTATTAAAGAAAATTAGAGTTTTAATGTATTGAAGTTTCAATGTATTAAAGAAAAGTAGAGTTTCAATGTATTGATGAAAAGCTTTTGATAGATGATTTAAGAAGTTTGAAATGATCAAAGTTTGAGTTATGATGCTGAAGAGGATTGATGTAATGTGTGTTGATAATGATCAAATTTATTTTATGATGTTGGAGAGGGTTTGTTGTGGATGATCCTTTATTCAGATTTTTGATGGTGATATGACTAAAAATGGTAGTTGATTTTTCATGAAAAGGAGTAGTATCTGAACAATGATGAATACATAATTGAATGTCTAAAATTGACTATAGCTCTCTTTAATTCAGTATGAGGTATGTCTTGGTGTTGAAATGGAATGGGCTTGATACTTAAGGAGGAGAATTTGTCGCAAACAAATCATGGTGATTACAGAAGGTATGGGTGATTTTTATTGATTAAAGAAAGATTGTTGAAGTATGTTGTGACGGATTTGAAAAGTGGTTTTGATAGAGATAGTGTGATTTTTGAATGAAAAAGGTGTCAAAGATGATTTGAAAATTTTACTTCTCTCAAATACAAGATAAAGCAAGGTTTTGTCAATGTTTGAAGACATGATGGTTTTATGTGAGATTGGTGTAAAAAGACTTTGTCAATCTTTGTTAAAACTTTGTTTGAGCATTGGTATGAAATGAAACATGGTAACCCTCTGTAATTTCTTATTTTATTTTGAAGATTGAAAGAGAGGAAAATTGACGATTGCCAATGAGGCAGATTGTAGATTACTAGTGAAGCAGATTGAAGATTGCCAGTGAGGTAGATTGAAGATTTCTAGTGAGGTGGATTGGAGTTGGCCAGTGAGGTATGTTGATGGCCAGTGAGGCTTGAGTGATTTTCCAGTGAGGTTTGAATGGTTGCTAGTGAGGCTTAATGGTTAGCTAGTGAGGCTTGTTGTATTTCCAGTGAGGCATACAATTTGTAAACAACAAATTTTTAATAAAGCAATTGTTCAGAGTGGTTTTTTCACCATTTTTAAGGTTTTCCCACTCATAAATATGGTGTCTCATGTCTCCTTGATGATATGTTGCTTTGTGCATGATTCAATATTCATAATTCACATGTGATGTTGTAATATACACATCTTTGTGTTTTGTTTATGAAATACATATCTAAAGTTTTGTATGATCAAGAGTGTTAAGGTTTTGAGATTGATTTTATTTGACCACTGATTCACCCCCCTCTCAGTGGTCCTATACTCGAACAAGTAGAGGGTGTGTGGGGAAGGTGTGAGAGATTGTGTGAAACAAGAGTTACCCAAAGAAAGAGGAAAAATGATGCATAAGAGGGAAAATGCAACTCTAAAGGTGTTTGATTGAGACAAAAGGTGGCCACATGAAGGCATGAGAGATAGATTTCGAGTTGGACAATGATACATTTTTGACAATAAGATTTTTTTTATGTGAATGAGAAGAAAATCCCAATAGGGGTATGCACATGTGGAGGTGCATGGGATATTCATGATTCTTAGGCAAGAGGAGATGATGTGCATGGGATATTCTTGATCAAAGGGTGAGAGGATAGCAAGAAGAGGAGCTATAAGAGGGAAACAAGGGGATTTTTGGTGGATCCTAAGCAACCAAGTTCTATTTGCAAGGCTATAAACATTTGTACACACAAAGAGGGAATTCAACCCCACCATTTTATTTCAAGTAAAAGTATGTACATTTTAGTTAATGAACAAAAGAATGAAATGTTTCTTGTTTCCATGAATTATTTTGTGAGTACATGTGTTGTGGGGATGCATTAGTGTGTGTTGTACTATGAAATAGTAGCTATGGGAGAAATTATGATAATTGGACCATGTGTGCAAGGTGTAGAAAATTTAGGAGGTTTCCATGCAATGCAATAACTACTTGCAATAATTGATAGTTGCACTTATAGCAACTAGAGAGTTAAGTCATGTGTTATGACTTACAACAATGATGTTTGGTGTCTAATTTCTTGAGAGTTGATGCTAACATAGCTACATATAGAGGTATTTATTAGGTTATATGTAATGGTTGTTTAGCTACATATATGCACCATTATACATTTGATGTGAGATATTATGTGTAGGCTTTGTGATAATTACACATTTGATGTGAGATATTATGTGTAGGCTTTGCGATAATTATACATATTTACTTTGCTACAAGTGCTTGCAATAAAACCATTTTGTCTTCTACATTATTGAGTGTTGCTTGATGGGTTTGAGTGAGCCTACTTTTTTCAATCATTAATTCATTGAGATAATTGTATAAGTCAACAATTATGGTGTGGTGCCTTCATGTGGTATCAGAGAGGAGTGCCACTCCCATTATGTTCTTTACCTTTATAAATTTAGGATGAAACAACGAACAAAGAAACCTTCCACACAAGAGATCTGAAAATAATATATGCAATGTTCCTCAACAAGAAAAAACTACAAAATGAACCTCAAGAATCTTCAAGGAAAACAAGAGTCCCCAAAGGTTGAGAGTTCTATCAAAAGGCATGATAATATAATGAGGGTTGAGCGCTATATAGGAGCAACCCTAAATGGTAAAGGGATTATATCATGAAAAGTGTCAACATCTCATGCAATGAGACTAAATGATCTAATAATAGCTCTCTAGTTAACAAAGTAAATCACTCCTAAGTTTAGCTTAAGTGCATCAAAATAAATTAGACTAATAATTAATAATTAATTAAAAATTAATTAATTATCAACTAATGCATGATTACTCTAACACCCCCTTAAGATGAACTTAGGGAGTAGCTAAAAACCCTAAATAGAGAATGCATGCTAGGTCCTAACAAAGAAGGATTTGTGAGGTACCCATGTACAAATAAAAGATCTCTCAAAACTTGAGAAAAAGAGAAAACCTCATGGGAAAAACTCCTCTCCAAAAGAGAGAAAGGAAAATGAAAGACTAAAAAAGCCTCCAAATCAAGGTGAAGGACTAAGAAGCCCCCAACCGAAACAATGTCCCAAAAAAGAGGAACATTTAGAACATCATTGGAGCATGAAAATGTTGTAGACTGTTGTCAAATGATGATTGATATAGGGAAGAAATGAAGAACTTATAGAAATAGGAATGCAAGAGTGTCCATATGGTAAATGATCCATCTCATGAAATGCATGGATAACTATTCGTTGATGTACACACTACTTATGACTAGTACATAGGAATAAGAATTAGATACATAGATCACTCAAACGTGAAACCAAGGAAGCATTGGCACCAACAGTAGAAACCCCCCATAATGCTAAAAAGGGTGAGGCATGATAGGTACACTAAAACTATGTGAAACCAAAAAGTGCAGGGTAAAAGCACAAAGCTGTGTCACACTTTATAAAGGAAATAGCCAACGCTGATCCAATTTTTAAACTTGAATCATTCAAAAGTGGAATATATGTTTTGAATTTTGAAATGATGTAAACTAGTAAAATATGTATTTTTTAGTATATTTTATGTTTGTATTTTTTAAAAAATATAAAAAATTATTTTAAGCTATTTTTTAATAAATTAAAACTATAATTTAGTTGCTGATAAAATGCTGAAAAATGAAGTTGCATGGGACGTCAAACTTTTTATAGTAAATTTTTTTTTTTCTTTCAAATTTTTTGTGTGATACTTGAAATTTTTGTGCATGGATATTTTTTTTCCAATTTTGATAAATATATATTTTTAAATAAATATTAAAATGTGTGTGAATAAAAAAACAACTGTTTTCATCAGACGTCAACTTTCATATTAATTATTTATCTAAAATGGAAACAAAATTATACCATATTAAAATAGATTCTTTTATCTAGTGCATCATATTTTTTTCAATTTTTTTTGATAAGTTTTAGTATTTTTCCTTGGCATAGTAATCAACCTCATATTTTGTGTTGAAAACCTACTTTTAGTAAAAATAAAAAAATAAAATATAAAAAATAATTAAACTATTAAAATAAATATATTTTTGAAACCTACACTTATGGATCTACAAAAGGGTATTTTTATATTTTTTTAAAAATGTTGTTTACATTAGCAAGAGTTATTGAAACTTCAAGTTTTTCAAATAATGTAATTTTTTTGGTAAATTGGACTCAAAGTGATGTTGCATACATTTTTAGCCAACAATTTTAGTTGAAAAAGTTGTGGAATCATATAACTTAGCTAGAATGAATCTTACTAGATCATATGTTTGACCAAAATTGATTTTTAGTTAGAAATACTTAAATTCAGTTGTGCTGATAAGTTGGTTGAAAGTGTGACACAACTTTGTGCTTTTACCCTGCATGTAGGAGAAACTTCCTACGAATAAAAGGGTGTGAAAAATAAGGCACACATGCATGAGGCAATAATCACTAGGATTCACTACTTTCATGGAAAGGACACTCACTTGACAAAGGTGTGATGGCAAACCAAAGGAAAAAATCAACCCCCCCATGGAACTTTATATCATAGTGCGAGTACAAAAAGCACAACAAGATGTGCAAAATCCCCAAAAAGATACACCATAATAGCATTTTATCTCAGTGTGTTTACATAATAAGAAGTGCATACAATGGATGTCCATAATGTTAAAAAAAGACTACATGTTGAAAACACAATTCTTTGAAAAAAAGAGAGGAAATTGATAGAATCATGATGAATTACACCAAAATAATGCACTTTCAAAAATATGACACCCAAGAAGGTGTATGGATGCAAAAGATATGGCCCATCGAAGTCTCCAAAATGAGAACTGAACAAAAAAAAACACTAAAAACTAAATTCTAGAAAAAAATAGAAGTCCAAATTGAAAAATACATGTACCACAGTGAAGAGCACAAAATTCTACTCTGTTTCAAAAAAAATTGCAGTGGAAAATACCACCATATGGTCGAGATATGGCCTCTAAAATATGAGGTGCAAAAATAGAAAGCCCAACAGAGAGGGGTTGGCTTGGGTAAAAAAAGAACTCTACCAAATTTAACAAAAGTGCCTCCAAATGTAGAGTCTTCCAATTTTAGAGGTGCTGAGAAAAAAAATCTCCAAGGTATAGTGCATGTGGACATTTATTGCAAAAGAAATTTACTATAAAAAATTGGCTATTTTTATTTTAAAGTTTTTGATTAGAGGTAAAACAGGTTTTGAATGGGCCTTAAAACCCTTTACAAAAAGGAAAATTGTATCAAAAGATAACTAAACTGAGAAATCAACAACGAAAACACAACAAAACAATAGCAAGCCAGCTGCCAAAAAGGAGGGACAAAAAAAAAAACTACATATTCTTTAGAATATTTGTAGCTTCCATGTCACTCTCAAGTATTCTGATGTGCATTCATGACTTCAGACATATCTTTAGTAGGAACCCAAGCTTACATCTTGGTCTTATTGAGAATTCTAGTACCGGGCCCCAAAACATTTACCTCATTAACCAAAACATCCTACGAACCAACAACCTTATCAACTAAAGCTTCCTCCATCACCTATCTTTCCCCATTAGCATCTTTCTCACTAGGAGCTCCCTCCACCCATTTCTTGGCCTTCTCATTGATTATAGAATGGCCCTTAGCCACATACCTCATTGCATATTTAGTCCCATCAATGACCTTATCCAGTTTCATGCTAACCCTAACCATTTTCTCTTCCAAGGTCAAAATTCTTTATTCAAAGATCTACTTCATCTTCAACATTTCCTCAACCACAATCTTCAAGGAATCAAACAACTCATAAACTTGAGTCTGAATATAAGATTGTGAAGAATCCCCAACTTTGCTCACAACACACCGAACTCTCACATTAGTAATGTTGAGCTCATGAAAAACCCATTTGAACAATCTAAACAGGGAAATGGTGCCCTCCTTAGCCAGACCCAAAACATTGGGTAAATTATCTCGATTAAAGTTAAACACATCCCTATCCTCCACATCTCCCTCCTAGGAGATACTATTCTTATCCTGGATCTCACAAACGTCCTTACCTTTATCCCCAACCACCGACACTTGAATTTTGTGAAGAGAGCTAACAATGTCCTTAGCCATCGTCCTCCTTTTGTTCTGCTTCTCCAAATCCACATCAGGGGATTTGAAAGAATCTACCCACCACCAATCTTCGGAGAAGAAGCATCATGCACCTCCTGCATAGGGCTACCAGACCTTATAACCAGATTCTTTCTACTACCCTCCTTCAAACCCTTATTTCTCTTAGACCTCAAAACAAGGGGCGTCGGAGACACATCTTCATCAACATCAATCAAATCTTTCAAGATGGAAGAGGGAGCAGGTGGCCTAGTTTTACAAGGTTTTCACCAACCTCTTCCTCACTGCAAGTCTCATAATCCTTCAGGTTAGGAATAGAATGACCTTTACCATTCTTACCCGGAGCAGGAGGTTGCGATAACACTTCCATAGAAGCATGTGAATCAGGAACATAATCCTCATCCTCTTTCAACTTAGACTCCTCCTCCAAAACCACTTTTTTATTTTCCCCTTTCAGACTCACCAGTTCTTCCTCTAAAACAATCTCATATTCCAAGGTCGGATTTTGTTGCTTCCCTTTAGGAGCCTTTGCAGGTTGCTTAGGAACCGCAAAAGCCTTGGAAAAATCCGTAATTAGCAGAATTAAACCAACATGCAGCATATAATTCTTAGGATTCCTTTTATGATCCTTAAGACCATACTCCAAAGAAGCCAAAAGATAGAAAGGAAAGGAAATTTTCTTCTTATGATGAAAATGATTCAAAAGAAAAAAATGATAAACATTAATAGTAGACAACCGAACTTCCAAGGTAATGTACCTCATCAATTCCTCAGCAACATCACCCCACAAGGCTTTAATGGAACTGTGCTGGTACCCACCACTCTTAGCCTTCTCGAGCTTTTGTTCTTCATCCCCTTTGAAGAAAATTTTCATGTCATATTTAGATTCCTTCTTATCTCTATACACCTTTCTACCCTCCATGGAGAGACATGTAATGCTTGCAATGAATTCCTCATTAATATCAAATTCAGTGCCACCTAATTTCAAAACCCTATTATTCCATGCTTTTACAAACATGGTCATGGCCTATGGGTCATTCCCATGGAGCCGCTCCAAGTATTATGTAATCCCACCCTTATGCAGTCTACTCCACACCTCAGTCTTGTTTTTCAAGGTGTCTCAGGAGGAAGGATCCACCCTATTTCTATCACTGCCCATGATCATGACCTTAGCAGAACCCAAGAACTTGAGAACTTTGTAGACAATTAAGAGAAGCCTCGAGAAAGAAGGCCAAGAAATACCCACAATCCATGTGACAACGACATGGTGGTAGAGGGTCATAATTAACCTTGAAGGCCACCCCATATGGAGATAATTCAAAGTACCATCCACCCAAGTACAATCCAACTCACCTTCACCCCAAACAATAATTGGCAACGTGAACAGTGTCATGTGAGCACAAAACATAATGAAGCCACCATCCAGCTTAGCAATTTTGGTAATCATGATTAAGAAAAGCAATTGCCTCAATGGGAAGGGGTTCATCCACATTTCACACCCTAGAACCGCTAACACCTAAGTTAGCAAAAACATTTGCAAGACCATTCCCTTCTCTAACAATGCGAAATATAAAATTCATCCAAAGAATTTAAAATTTCAATGGCATCCATAATAAGGGATTCAACACTCCATGAGGGGAAAAAAGACTTCTTTAGATTGTTGATAATGTTTAAAGAGTCTCCCTCAAGCCACACTTTTCTATAGCCTTTAGAATGGGCCATCTTCAAGCCATGATAGATTGCAGACGCTTCCGCAAAGTGGTTTGTCTGGGTTCCCAAAGAGAGCGCCACAGTAAAAATGAACCTACCATTAGAATTTCTTAACACCCCCCCCACAACCAGCAGGTCCCAGGTTACCTTTAGCAACTCCATCAAAATCAACTTTCACCAACCATCTGAAGGAGCCTTCCAAACAACATCATCTCAAGAGGCTTTACCTTTAGTCATAGGGAGAGAAATATCACATGGTAGCTTCCAATTTTGCACAATAGAAACATCACCCGGTTTAAGCACAATCCTAGGACCATTCTAAAAAGAAGCCCCCAAAAAAAAATCTCCTTGATAGGTGCACAAATTTTAAAATCCACAGAGATAGTAGGAAGAGTCGAACTCCTAAAAAAATTGTTATTATGTTTGAGCCAAATACCCCAAGCAATATGAGGCAGAGAAAGAGACCAGAGAAAAAGCAAAGCGGGATTAGGTGAAGGTCCCACCCATTGAGACCACACTTCCCCAATAGAAGAGGGAAACACCCAGTGGAGATTCCAAAGAGAAAGAAAATGGGCCCACACCTCTCTAACAAATTTGTAACCAATCAAGAGATGAAATGAATCCTCGACATCCTCTTCACATACAAAACATCTGTTAGGCATCATAAAACCTCTCTTGACAAGATTATCAGTAGTTAAAACCTTATTCTAGCAAAAAAACCAGAAGAAAATATTCACCTTGGGATCAATTTAGAGGACCAAAGGGTGGACCAAAAAAGGGCAAGGCCAACAAAAGAAACATGAAGATGAAAGGCCGAAGACACATAAAATTTACCATTGGAAGAAGGCCTCCACACAATCTTATTAGCAAGAGCATAAGAAGGAATATGGACTGAGGATAGAGCATTATAGAGACCCTCCAACCCCAGTACCATCTCATGCAGCCTTTTCCATTGAACCCCATCCATATAGTCAGCAACAAACCTGCCAAACCTCCGCAAACAAGTATCCATAAAAGGAAGGTCCCAAGGCTCATCTTTGAGTGGCCTATTTCCAAACCAGCAATCATCCCAAAATAGGATTTTCTTACCATTTCCCAACTACCAAAATAGACCTTTGGAAACAATCTTGCAGGCCTTAACCATATAGTTCCAGAGAGAAGAACTAGACGAAGGGGGAAATCTAGAGGACAAAAAATCCCTTATACAATCCACCCCATGAAGATATTTTCTTATAGCAATTCTAGCCCACTCACTATTAGCCGAGATAAGATTCCACAAATTTTGTTTACCAAGAAGAGCCAAATTAAAATCTCTAATTTTTTGAATACCAAGACCTCCCACCTTTTCAGGCTCGCAAACATCATCCCAAGAAACCAGATGAATCCTTTTCTTTTCTTCAACCCCAGACCATAGGAATTTTTTTTGAATTCCTCCTAGCTTATCCACAAATTTCTGCAGCATATAAAATAGGCTAAGAGCATATACCAGAAGATTTTGAAAAAGTAGACTTGATCAGCTACACTTTCCCAGCTTGACTTAATAGCACACCCTTCCAGCTAGCCAATTTAGAGTTGAACTTGTCAATCAATCCCTACCAAAAGGACTCAGGAACCACATTAGAACATAGGGGGAGACCCAGGTAAGACGTAAGAAGCTCACCGATCTGATATTGCAAAATCCTCACAACTTTAATATGTCTGTGGTCAGGAGTGTTTAGGAAGAAAATAACACTTTTGGGTAAGCTAACCTTCTACCCCGAAGCAGCTTCATATCTCTGCAAAATAAGTTTAATAGCTTTGGCTTCCTTAGTAGATGATTCCCCAAGCATGAGAGTATCATCAACAAACTATTGATGGGAACAAATAAGGTTCTGAGAAGGAGACAAACCAGACATCTAACCAAAGTTAATTTAAATCTTTGAATGACACAGCCTATGGATTCCACCATGATAATAAAGAGAAACAGAGAGATAGGATCTCCCTGTCTCAACCCCATCAAATAATCAAAAAGAGGAGAAGGAAATCCATTGACAAGAATAGAGAACCTCAGGGTGGAAATTAGCTGAAGCACTAGAACCACTAGTTTCTCCTCAAAACCAAAAGCTTTCAAGAACTTAGATAGAAAACCCCAGTCAACTCTATCATAAGCTCTAAGCAAATCAAGCTTTAGGATAAATATAGCACGCTTATTGACAGTTAAAGAATGAATATTCTCATGAACAGTAAGGATGGAGTCCAAAATTTTCCTACCTGCCACAAAACCATTTTGCTAAGGAGAGATGATTTGAGGAAGAACCTTTTGTAATCTAATCGCCAACACCTTGTAAAAGATCTTGTAGATAGAGTTACACAAACTAATAGGGTGAAATTCATCAAAGGAAGCAACCCCCAGTTTCTTAGGGACAAGAACAATAAATAAGATTTTAATTCATTCGGAAGATTGCCACTACCAAAAAATTCCTTAGTAGCATCCGCAACATCCTTAGCGAGAATATCCCAAAAATATTGAAAAAAGAACATCGGAAAACCATTAGGCCCTGATGCCTTATTACCTTCAATAGAGAAAACAACACTTATAATCTCCTCCGCTAAAGGAATCTACACCAACTACCAATTAAGATCTTCAGAGATAACAAGAGGGATGTCTCAAAGAAGATACTCTTGACATTGCAAATCCAACTCCCCTTCCATAGACAGCAGGTTGGAAAAATAATAAGATGTTGCCTGCTACAAATCCACATCCTTCTTTGGAACCTGATTGTTATAATTAATAGCATTAATATGATTGGAAACCTAGTGTTTCAGAGTAGAGAGATGGAAAAACCTTGTATTTCAATCCCCAATTTTTAACCACATAATCTGAGATCTTTGCTTCCAAAATTCCTCCTCCTTAGCAACAATATTATGCAATCTAGAAAGTAGGACATTCTCCCTCAAAGCAAGAGCTTGATCATAACCAGACACTTGAATAGACTGCTACAAAGTGAGAAGCTCCCGGTTAACATCCTCTTTTTCAATAAAAATGTGCCCAAAAGAAGACCTGTTCCACCTTCTAACATTATTCTTCACATTGGCTAACTTCTTAGCCATCCTATACATAGCCAAACCATCAACCTAAATGTTTCACCTGTCTTGAATCAAATTTTTAAGATCAGGATCTGACAAGTCCACATCTATTCAAACCTGAATGGAATTTTTTTTTCCTCCCCAACAAATCCACCAATAAAGAGAGAGGAAAGTGATCATACCCCAACCTAGTCTGGGCTGAGAGTGAGCAAGATTAAGAGATAAGCCAATCAAGGGAGATAAGGGCATGGCCAAGCTTAAACTGGATAAGAGCATCACCCACATGCCAGATAGTCCAAGTGAAAGAGGCCCCTTTAAGATCCAAGTCAAGGAGAGCATTGTCATTAATAAGATTGATGAGATCATATCTACTATCATCCACAATTTGCAAACCTCCTAGCTTATCAACATCATGCAAGGGAGTATTGAAATCCCCCATAGCCAACTAGTTGACAATATGATGAGAAGATTTGAAAGAAATAAGATTTTCCCTAAAAAAAATTCATGGCACTCTTACTATTAGGAGCATAGATATTAGAAAGGGTCCAAGAGAACTTATCCTGGATATTAAAAAATGAAGTAGCCACATGATTATAGTCCTAAAAAACCTCAATCCCCTGAATCAACTTAATATTCCAAAAAGTAACAATCCCTCCAAAGGCGTCAGTCACCTTAGAGCAATGCATAATGCAATCCTTAAAGAGCTTATACTTGAGATTAGATAACCTATCCATTCCCATTTTAGTTTCTTGTATCAAGACAATGTCAGGCCGATCATCCCTTACCAGGTTAGCAAGAAGATCATGCTTATAAGGGTGATTTAACCCTCACATATTCTAGGATATTATCTTCATAAGAGCTTATGGGAGGTGCTCTTGGAGCACATCTCCAACAAAGTTCTCTCAGTTCCATTAGCAATATCCATTCGACTCTCCTTATCTCTAGTAACATTTGAAGGAGGAAAACCTCTACCTCTCGGCTTTGACCCACAATTTTAGACCTTTTCCTATTTCTTGTAACAACTCCCGAAGAAGGAGAGTGGTTCTTTCTATTTTTTCCTTTCACCAAAATATATGGAGGATTTTCAGGATCATCCAATTCACCAGGATCCTTCATTTCAGATATTGAACAAACCTCCAACCCCTCAGACTTAGAACATTCATCATGTGGTGATTTCAAAACCCCACTACCACGAGCCCCTAAGGGAGGGGAGCCCAAACCCTCATCCACAGTCACCTTGTCTTCAACTAGAACCCCAGATCTAAAGTCTTCACTAGGCTCCTCGGAACTGAGAGGGGGGTAAGATACTTCATCCTCACCACCTGACTCTTGCACTACATTAAGCACTTCAGGTACAACTTGACCCTCGGGAATCACAATGTTCTCATCCATTACCAACTCCATTTCCATAGGCTTCTCACTCACAAGAGCATCCTCACCACCAGGAGCAGACCCCCTTTCTCTAGAGACTCTGAAGAAACCACCTCAGGAGCATTTTCCTTTTCTTTCCACTGCTTAACCACTAGCTTCTATATTTTAAGAGGAATTTTTTTAGTCCAATGGCCCACTTTCTTGCAATGGAAACAAGAAAATGGGATTGATTCAAATTCCACCGGTTGTTCCCAAACACCAAACTTAGAGTTAATCTTCACCAGAGAGGGTAGGTCCGTAGACTGTTCCATATTAACACAAAATCTAGCATAAACAAGTCCCTTCTTGGAAGTTGTCATTTGATCAATCGATAGAAAACACCCAAAAGTACTTTCTATCCCTTTGAAAACTTCCTCATCCCAGAATTCAAGAGGAAGACCTGGAAGTCTTACCCAGACTAGGGTCGTTGAAAAGGAGCACGAGTTAGGATTAAAGCTTGGTTCCCACCTTTTCAGCATCAAAGAAGACTTCCCAATAAACCAAGGGCCACCCGTTAAAGCCACCAATAAATCATCTTCACAATTGAACGTAAAGGAAAAAATCCTTTGGCCATTGCAGCCACATCCACTTGACCCTTAGGCCTCCAACAATTCAAAGTAAACTTACAAACCAGCTCAATATAAGGACGCAACCCCACAAATTTACCTAGAAGAGACATATCCATATTTGAAACACTTTTTTCAACAATGCAATCTAGGACAGAGATTGAATATTCTCAAGTCTTGGCATTTGAAACGAAATCCATAGGAGGAGAAGAGATTTTACCTTTGGGCTTCACACCAAACAGATTCGTCCACTTGAGAGAAGAATCCAAGAAGAAAGAATCTTGTCTTGTCAACCCCAGGACCCAAGCCATAAGAAGTCGCACTCGAACCGTTAGCTAACTAATCGGGCCCAAAATTTTCAACACCAAGATTCCTCCTTTCAGAGAAGGACACTGGAGGATGTGAAGGACAAGCAACCTTTGATGCACCTTTCCCACCATAATATTCATCTTCTGCAAAAGGGGACCCATGCCGCTTACCATCAGCCAAGGACCCATTTGACATCACCTTCCAATCAATAGGTTGTTCACCATTAACGCCTGTTGCACCTCCAAGGTTTCCCACCTTTTCGAATTTTGAAAATGCTCCACTGCCATTGCCACCACCTAAAGAGAGATCCATAAGTTTCGTTGCTATTTTTATTTTAAGTTAAAAAATACCAAAAAATTTATTTATTCTTTTTAAAAATATAATATATATATATAAACTCTTTTTTTTAGAAAAAATATTAAAAAAATATATTAAAATTTGGGCAAGGCCCAGGGAGGGCCTGCCACCCTACCAAAATGGAAGAGGGCGTACCCCCTTGATAGCCCTCTGCAAGGGGCGGGGCCCAAGGGGCCACTGCTTGCCACATAGTGGTAGGTCGGTGATACCCTACAGGTACTCACTGCCCAAAAAAAAAATGAATACAATTTTTTTTAAAGCATGTCAATCGCCTCAAGGCCTTTTTAAAAAATATTAATTTGATTTTTTTTAAGTGTGGGAAAAAAATTAAAAATATATATAGTTTTTTATAATATTCACCTCGATCTGCATGTTGGTTGGCCAAAAAAAATTGCCTCTGAAGCTCCTAACAACAAAATAGGTCAAATTATATATTAGAATTCATTGAATCGATCTCTTGAATGCAAGCGTGAGGTTTTTTTGGGATCAAAATGCTTCAAAATCGTAGCTACCCTTTGGATCTAGAAAAAAGTAATTGTTTCAAACCCTCACAGATTTGACCTTAAGAGTCCAGATTAGACCAAAAAAAAGGAAAATCTAACTTTCTCGATGGCTCTAAATCCAACGATGAGGTTCTTTTTGCACCAAAATAGACCTAAAAAACACCCACCTCAAAAAATTACAAAAGAGTAATGAAGAATTCAAATTTGAAGCATGTACAACCCTTATTGAAGAATAAACCTCATAAATCAAGAAGGGGTTCATTGAATCCACACTCTGATACCATGTTAGAAATGTAAACAACACGAGTGACAAGATCAAATGAACAAAGACACCTTCCACATAAGAGATCTGCAAACAATATATGCAATATTCCTCAACAAGAAAAAGCTACAAAATGAACCTCAAGAATCTTCAAGGAAAAAAAGAGTCCTCAAAGGTTGAGATTTCTATCAAAAGCCATGATAATACAACGAGGGTTGAGTGTTATATAGGAGCAACCCTAAATGGTAAATGGATTAGATCATGACAAGTGTCAATCTCATTCAATGGGACATAATGATCTAATAATAGCTCTCTAATTAACATAGTAAATCACTCCTAAGTTTAGCTTAAGTGCATAAGAATAAATTAGACTAATAATTAATTAATGATTAATTAATTAATAGCTAATGCATGATTACTTTAGCAATTTCTTCTTTGGATGCAACTTCCAACAAGAGGGATCTTCATGATCATTCTTACCACTATGGTCACAACAAAGTGTGTATTTCTTCTTGTTACTAGTGGAATTTACCTTCTTATCTTTGGTGCTCCCTTTTTCTTAGGAGATAATGGATTATTTTCTACCTCAACATAGTGAGCATGAGCGCATGATCCATCTATGTCCATGAGTTTGAAAAGAAAAATAGATTTACAAACATAACTATATAAAGACTTTATGTGTATTTCATTAAAATTTCATCTTGTACATCCTTTTCTATTTGAATAGCTCGTCTATGAAACTCGCTATTATAATCTTGTACATGTTTTGATTTTTTTTTCCTTTAATAATTCTCATCCATATATCTATCCACTATTATAAATAAGGTAAAATTGCTTCTTCATTTAAAACTTTAAAATTTCTTCCTAGTAACTTATAGGAGCTCTTTTCTTTAATTCTAATAAATAGAAGAGCTCTCAAACCCTTTTTTTCATTCTTAACCTAATAAAGGAAATAATTTTCTCTTCAGTTAAGAGAATGCATGCTAAAGTAAGCCTCCAATTGGACCAACCAATGGTCAAGCTTCTTTGCATCACCTTTGAATGGTAGAATCTCAATCTTAGCCTCCACTTTGGATAAAATTTTATTGGGAAGACTCTCCTCCTTATTGGATTCAGAACTATCAATGTCCAATCTCTCCATGAAGTTCTTCATTAGGCCTTTCATGATCTCCATTGATTTCAAGAAAGGCTTTCTATAATACTCTCCATCTAACAAAATCTTATTTTAGTATGCACATAGTCTCTTTAATATTTCATGCTTCTCAACTGCTTCTTCCACCTTCATGATTTTATGTTCTTTTGCAAAAGTAAAATCTTTTTTTTGCTCAACCACATTGTGGGAATGAATTTGTAAAACACTCATGACCACCACTTCCCAATGAAACTTGGCTATGATAACATTGGATCTCAAAAAAATTAAAGGATATTCCTCTCTTATTTGTCAATAGTGAATGCAAATCTTATGCAATTGAGAGTATACACAACTTAAAAATTAAAGCATATGAATAAAGCATAAAGAGAACAAAGCACCATGTAAGAAGACTAATATACCCTTCAAAACCCTCTTTACATGAAAATTCCAACTAAAAGGTGAGCACACACTCATGTTAACTTCCAAATGGAAACTAAAAAAGGTGTAAGTCATGTAGGTTTATAAACAAAGAAAGTACAATACTAGTCTAATCTCAAACAACCCCTGGAAACACTATCTAATCTCTTCTTTACCTTTTCTCTTATGATGGTCCCAAAATTTAAAGAGAATTAAAAAAAAAGTCTCTTACTACAACTCTTAACTATGCATAAAATGTATATCCAATATTATCTATTTGACCTTTACAATGAATATTTATAATTTTACAAGCCATATAAATCCTATCAATGTCAATACGATCAATAAAATGAAGAGGAATTACAAATTGGAATGTCACATGATCAAAAAAACATACATGACAAAAACAAATCTATCAATAAATATCTCTAACATATTTTAAAGCGATTTGATATTTAAAAAATAAAAAATCAATATTTATAAACTTCTTATGATAATCCTCCATCTTTTGCCAATCATAATTTTTACAAACAAATTTGAAATGAAATGTCACTTTATTAAATTACATAATTTAAAAAAACAAAAAAAAAATCATATAAAAATATTCAATTTAATTCTATAAAAATCTTTTTGTAAACCTGCAACACAAATCCTCTCTTTTCTAAATACAATTCAGATCCTTTGCAAATCAATATCCATAACCCAAAAAAAAAGGAAACAATAAAATGCCTATGCACGTCAACAATGCCTCCAGTTTCAAAAGACTAGTGCTCATCATGGACAAATCTGCTGATCAATATTCCTTGAGAAAACCACAACCACAACACAATGTTTTTACACTCTTCTTTCACTTACACAAAAAAAATTCAAGCATATAGATAGTACATTGATTATTATTTTTATATTTTTATTAGAATCTTTTAACTATCCGATATGGAGAGTACGAAGCTTAGGTTTAAAGCTTTTTTAACTGTGAAAAATCACCTGCGATAGGATCCAACTTGTTTCACTGGGAAATGCTGATCTCAACCCTGACAATCCTCCATAGATAATCTGTACCTCCTTAATTTAGTTATTGGTCAATCCTGACTCCATATTAAATATGTTTTAGAGATTTCCGTGGCACCTCACAGCTATGTTGCAAGAAACGCGAAGGAATATCCTTGTTTCACGTTTCTTGAGTGTGCAACGGCAAACGGTCGTTGCAGATGGGGTAATCTATTTTTTATACATAAGAAAACTTCGTCATCCGCGCAATGGAAACAATATCTACTTCTCAACCATGGTCAACCGCTGGTGGTGCCTGAAACTCTGTTTTCATTGGTATCTTTATTCCTCCCTTTTCCAAAACTTTTCTTCCCTTTGAAAAAAAATGTTCTCAAATGCTGAAAGGGGAAGGATTCAAACTAGACGCTGTATTTGCTCTCTAACAACATGATCTGCCACCTGTAAAATGTTTGCAGTGATTTGCAAATGCCGAAGACCACTCTCTACAATTCTACTCCTGAGTTTGCCACATTGTGTAAAGGCATTGCGGAAATTTTCCCTTTGCTATGTTTTTGTACTTCTAAACCAAAGTGCTCAAGTCGCTATCCAGCTCCCCCCTTTCATGCCACATCCTTCCATTTGCCCTAGCCGTGACGCCCACATGTCCTTGCTACACGGGGAAGGATTGGAACTATGTTGCCGCGCTAGTTACTTGCATATGGGATAAACAAAAGAGGATTTTTCTGAGATGTTCATTGCCTATGGCTTGGTAAAAATATATACAGAATAGTTGCAGTGATCTACACATGCTGCACACCACTCTTTGGAATTCCACACTTCAGTCTACCACACTCTCCAAATGTCCTACAGACGCCGCTATAGCCTCGCCTTTATGTCCTCTAGATACAATATGAACCAGAAAAAATATAATAATAATAATAATAACCGATTTTGTTTGAGTGCCCTATTTAAAATTGAAATTGGCTAAATGTTGAAATAGGATAGAAATTTGATGTCATCAATTGTGTAAGGGATATCTATTTGTGCAATTTTCAGTCGAAAACGATGATGAACAAAGAGAAAGGGGGCCCAGTTGCTATAAAAGATTGCAATGGATGCCGTATCCCCATTTTTACAAAATCGGGAATAAGAAGTTACAATGTCAGAAACTCCTGGGCAACAACTTAGACCTGCCAAAAAACTATCTGAAAGTTTTCATTCTATTCCCCGGATGGAGAAATGTTTCAGATTTCTGAAAAGAAGTTTTCTAGCCGAGCGGGAATCAGAACCTTGACGCTTACTCTGACTACAGCTGAGAAGATTGATCACTATATCTACCGAACCTTTGGCAACATGAAAAGCATGAAACTTGAAATTCTCAATTGCAAATGTAGATCCATTTTCCACCTTTGTCTGCAAAAAGAACATTATGTTTTGCTTCTTTTTATTTATAGCATCTAATGCAAACCAGCTTTAATTTGACTTCAGCCTTTGGTGAAAACTAGAAGCACAAATTATCTGAGGGTTTGGAGATAGCTCTCCTGGAATAATTTCATTTTAATCTGCTAGTAGTCTCCTTCAGACCGAGCTTCCTGCTCGATAATTGCATACACTGCATGCTTATTACTTGGCATTGTTCCTAATCAATTGATTTTAAAAACAATAATTCCATAACCAGAAGTTCTATTTCCTTTAGCTTTATAGCAATTTAGTTGTCACAATAAAAAAGATACAGCAAAGAAAAATTCCAAGTGGAATTGTGGTTCCATCCTAACTGCAGAAGAACATGTGGGCAGACTTACATGCTTGATTACTATTGAAGTCCATGATAATTCAATATTTACCTAGTTCCGCCTGAAAATATATTTACTTCTAGATAATCTGCATCTTTTTTAAAGTTCCTTGGGATGTGCAACCGCCTCATGCTTAACATCTTAGAAGATACTACATGCCAAGTACAAACTAAAATTGAAATAAAATATGCATTCATAATAAAATGTTTAAAAGAACACAATCTTCAAAAACCCATTTTGAATTTCAACAGAGGACCATACGTATCAAGTTCATAGAATATGTATAGAAAGGATATCACCGTTGCACACAATCTCTAGCATATTTAGTTGTGCAGAAAATGACTTAGAGACTTTCCAATATGAACTGAAATTCCATCTTATCCACAGAAGAACCATTGAACTGACTCAGAAGACTTGATTAATATAAAAGTCCTTCTGCCTCATAGTTAAGGTCTTGGAAGATATTGTACGCCAACTCCAACTGAAATTAAAAAGCCCATTTTTGATGAGCACTTACTGGATTTACAACAGAAAGGCTATATACATTTCAAGTTCATACAGCAAGTGAAAGAAAGGATACTGCAGGGTAAACAACCTCGAGCATTTTTGCCTAGTCAAATGGGTAAGTTCGACATTTGCAACATATAAATTTCACCTCACGTTACCGTTGCAAATGAAAGTAAAATGTATTTTTTCAGACATAAGTCAGCCAATCATCCTATACAAAAAAAATTGAAATTGCCTTCAACAACAGTTGCAGTAGTGATAGGAAAAAGCTTTAGGTTTTTCATTATTTTGGTTCAAAAGGAATAACAAAATCCAAGTTTAATGAATATGTATATAGTCCTATACTAGTCTGGTGATAGAACCAAAAATCATCAAGATAGATAACCTAAAATGGCCAAAATAGAAAAAAGTGATAAAATTTATATAGTAAGTAATAAGTGGCTCGCTTGTGAGCAACCTTGGTCCGACTTTCCCTTCTGAGATCTTTAGACATCAATGAGTTTCAATGGGAAAAAAAAGAGACAAACAATCATCAATTGGTTGAAGCATCCACTTTATTTGGTCGTTTTTGATGGCTTGCTTGCAGGTACGTTTTCCACCTTCTCTGTTCTGGTTTTCTTTGAAGGTGCCATGTCTTCGATAGATTTATCCTTTGAAGATTTTGAAGAGGGTTTCCCTTCTTTCTCTTTGGCAGAAGCTTTCTCTGTCTCTTTTTTCATGGCATTTTGTTTTTCTTCTGCATCTTCTGATTCCTTCTTCAACACTTTCTTTCGTTCTTTAACAAGTTCTTTCCCATCCTTTGAGGAGGTGACCTTTTTTGATTTCTTTAATATATCCTTCTCTAGTTTGACCTTCTTTCCAGCTTTATCAAGCTTAGTCTTCTCCGTAACCTTTTCAGAATTGGATATCTTTTTATGCTTTGCCGGAATTCTTTTCTTCTCCTTGGTAGCCATGTCTGTTTCTTCTACACCTTTATCATCTTTCGAAGGTCCTTCCTGCTTGAATTCTTTAACTTTCTTTGTTTTGTTTTTTTTCATTTCACCTTCACTTGATGGCTTATCTTTAACTTTCTTTGTTATGTTTTTTTTCTTTGTTTTGTTTTTTTTCATTTCACCTCCACTTGATGGCTTAGCACCTTCGCCAGAGGCAGCTTGTTTGAGACCTCCTTTGAGTTCTGATTTCTTTTGGTTCTTTAGCTCATCTGACAACTTAAAAGAATTTCTCACCCTCGTCAACATTCCCTTCCCACTCATACTCTTCACTCGTTTGGGGAGCATCTTTTTGAAGTTGGGGGGCAAGCTAGCCTGATACTTACTTTGCAGGAATTTCATGATTGCTGGAATGCTTGAGCCTGTCTTTTCTTTTAAGGAAAATATAGCATCTTTTATCATCTGCAAGATATATAATTAGAAGCTTACACTAATTGGAAATCTAAAAATGGCATTATCCATTATCCATGTCAGACAAACCAACACTACTTGGAGATCCTACATAGTAGAAATTGCAAAATATAATCCTCAAAAGCTAGAAAGAAATCAATGCATATGAAAAAACCCACATATTATAAGCCAATACCTCTTCAGATACGCTGTCCATTCAAAAGAGAGAATAGCTTGATTAATCCACAAAGCATAGGTAGACAACCTTGAATAATAAATAAATTCACATAATAACACAAACGAAAGCATAAACATAAAAAAAATTACATGCAATTTAAGCATAAAGAGAAGAAAGTTTTCGCAAGTCCCCATAAAGTAATGGGCAGAAGATTTTGTGGTGCAAGCTGTCAATTCTTCTTCTCATGGACCTGCGACCCCAGCAGACGATCTGAGCCTGGGCACCTTCCTTGTCCTTGCAACCTTTCCTCTAAGGGGTTCTACTGTACTGATCCATCGTCCAAAGGACTATTGCCTCTATGCATTCAGGTTAAAATGATCTGTCTCATGTGTTTGCCTTATAACAAATTCATTTATATAATTTAGGAGCTTCATATTGGAGGCAGCATGAGGCTGACTCTCTGCAAAAAGTGTAGAAATATTTGAGATAAAAGATCTTTGTGTTTTGAGAGGAGCCCTGAACCCTATGGGAATTAAGTGGAAGCTCTGGCCTGAAGTGGTCTCCTTTGTGCAGGCAATATATGTAGGACTGTAACGTGGATGGATTTGTCAAATAATCCTGTGCGTTATCTTTAATTCTAAAATGTTCTATAATAAATGCAGTCAATGAAAATCCAAAGGATGAATGAAACACAGAAAACTAACAGTATAAAATGCCTAATGAATAACTTCATAAAAAAATGGAAGAGGCTCAATTCAGAGGGAAACAGAAATAGCTTGTTTGCCCACTGTGCTTTTATATCTGTTGATTTTTAATTTTTAATTTATTTTAAAATAAGATAATTACATATTGCATAATATGATTAGAAAATTAATAAACTATCTCTTTTGGCAGCCTGACAATTTGTTTTACCATTTTAAAAAACAAAACCAGCGAAAACAGGGGATGTTAAGCCGATCCGTTCATCGAACTCTCCAAACAGGCTCAAGTTGCTACAAAACTTTTATTTTTCAAATATAAAAAACAAAACAATTGAATGTTTAATCAAACAATTTGTCTAACACTTTCAATAGGTTCGAGCTATTATAAAAAAAATATAATTTAAAAAATAAAAAATTTAAACTGATAGATCTATTAAATAATCTATTGATAAAATTGAATAATTCACAGAGAATGCAAAGACTAAAAACTCTTCAAAACTGACCCCCTAATAGTACAAGAATAGATACTCTTTACGAATGATTCAAACACCTCCTACCAAAACAACTGAACATGAAGAAACATAAAATATAAGGAGACAGAGGAAAGATGGCATGCATACCTCTGCGTAAGGGGGATGGGCTGCTGCAACCTGGGCTTTTCTCTCACTATTGTTCTCTTTCTCCTCCTCCTCCTCATCCTCACCACTATTATCACCTTCTTCACCAACTTCCTCTTCTTTACCATCGCCATCGCCACTAATATTTTCTTCTTCTTGCTCTTGCTTAACTTTTGTTGTGCTATTATGGTCCGCCACCCTGTCAGGCATACAGGCGTTCTCTTCTAACATTTGCGTTTGAGCGCCATTTTTTGGCCTTCCTCTCTTAGCGGGCGGCGGAGAGGAAGAGGAAGAGGGAGAGGGCGTTTCCATGGTGAGATGGGGTGAAGCCATTCCTTATTCTATAATGGGCACTAAGGTGACGGCCTCCCCGTTAATAAGCCCATGCCTGTTATACCTCCAACTGCTCTTTAAAAGGTGACGCATATTTCATTTCAAACCCTAAATACAAACGATAAAATAAAGGGGATTGGGGCGTGGGGCACCCGCTTCTCTACGATGTATTCATTTATAAATGAGTAACTTTAGTGCGATTAGGTTTAATGTTGTAATGGTGAAAGATACATATTCGTATTTTGGTTTTATTTTGTTTACATTATTTTTATGTAATAATAAGTTTATTTTAATGTTAAACTTAGTTTATGATTAAATTATAGTGTATTTTGTAATTAAGAACTGATTTTGATCTTTAAATTTTTTATGTGTTATCTTGGTTTAGAATCATGAGTGCAAAATTAACTAAAGTCATTTTCATGTGTAGAACTTAACCTTAAATTGTTACTAGCATATATATATTATTTTAATTATATATATAAAATACGTCAAGATCCTTCTTGAAGGGTCTATTGCACTCTTATGTGACAAAAATTATTAAAAATAGACACCTCAGAAAAGGCCCATATATATATATATATATAATAGGCCTTTTTTATGTGACAAAAATAATATATATATACTAGTTCCAAATTTTAAATAAAAACAATTGTTTTTCATTTTTTTTTATAATTTTATTTCTATTATTTAAAAATGTTTTAAAATGAAATCAAAGAATATTTTTGTTTTTTAAAAAATTTCAATATATTTTGTAATTTTAATTATATTAATTTAGTAACTTACTTTTGTATTCAATAGTAAATTTAGGAAAGTTCTTTTGTAGTTAATTTTTTTAATTTTAGAAACTTTCTTCTATGAATATTAATTTTTTACATATTTTTTAATATCTTATCCTTATAAATAAATATTATTTTTAATATCTTATCCTTATAAATAAATATTATTTTTAGTAGATAAGATTACTTAAATATATATAAAATGTCAAGAATATCTTTTTTTTTAATGTGAGGAATAATTTTTAGTTTTAAATATGTTAATTTAGAAACTTATTTTTACATGAAATAGTAAATTTAGATTATTTCTTTTTTACTTACTTTCTTATTTGATAACTTTTGATCAATTTTATTAAATATAAAGATTTACCCAAAATTTAATAAATTGATTAAAAAAAAATTGCCACTTGTACGTCAATTTTTACTTGAGAAATTTTTCTTTACACAGACTCTTCCACCCCATGTGACTGTAAGAACGCCTCTCGACGTAATAAGACCAACATTCAAAGTGAACATTGCCATCATTTTTCTATTAGTTGAGTTAACCTAATGCAGGTTTGTGCTAATTTATGTGTCATGTCTTTATAGACAAGGACATTCTTTATTTGTTTGAAATTATGTTTGAAAATCTCTTATACCCTAAAATTAAAGAACATTCATGTGAGAGTATTCTCACAAAATCAAAGAACATCTTAGCTGCATTATCATTTTGCATCATCATCATCCTAGGCATACTGCATGCTTGTAAGTTGTATTTGTTCATCTAGATTAGTCATTATATTGTGCATGCAAATGGCATTGGCTAAATACATGAATCAACACTTATATACAAGTATATAACTCTAGTGCAATAGCAAACACACACAAATTCAAATATACTTAAAAAAATTGTACATAAGAGAAAACTCAATAAAAAATGGAATAAATTTGCTACTTATTCATTCTACAAAAATAGTTTACATTCACGGGATTTATATAGGTCCTTACTCCTACCATTGACTAAATACATATTAATATTGCTTTTACATGATTCTATCAATAGTACATGTTTCACCTAAAAGCTAGCATCTATTCTTATATGTGGTTACAAAACTATGTGATACACTCAAAATATGTTGATCCTAAACCACAAACTTTATCAAAATTAATCCTAGACACATAATTATTTAATTATTTAAAATATAAAAAAATATAGCAACAACATTCTCACAACGCATATAATGTGCTTTATCCTCATAACATAGACAAAAATTAAAAAATACAAGAAAATATATCAAGAATTAGCTTCTATGAAAAAGTTAACTGTAGTGCAACCAAAACTTGGGTGAACAAAACTTCCTCTCACTTTGCATGAATAGTTGAAATGTGTAGTCAAATCCTCTGTTGAAGTCAGAATATGATCAAGCATGTCAATTGTGATAGGTTGAAGTCATGCCATTAACCCCTAAAATGCAACTAGCTCTTTTTGAAAATCCACAATCCCAATAGCCATATGAAAAACTTAAAGGCACAACTTCTTAGTAATACCTTATAGTAAATTAGTGTCTTTTGTGCTTGTTGCAATGCATGATAAGAAAACCTTAAACTATAGATTTTAATACCATTTATCTCTCCATGAAATAGATCTTCAACTACTAACTCTTTACATGTAGCCTATGCAACTATGTGTGTTCTCTAGCTTTTCTTGCTCCTTTTATATACACACTACTTTCTCTCCTATCTTTTTCATTGTTTCCTTTTTTGTTACACCCCATTGTACGTTTACCTATTTACTATTACTATATTAGGGTAAATTATTGCATATGTGAATGTATTTGGAATTCTGATTGGAAAATATATATATGGTTGCACTTTGTTTATCTAAATCATTAGAAAATTATGAATGAATGTTTATTTAATTTGATGTTATAAAATGGAATGGATATCTAGAATGAATGGTTATTGTGTTTGATATTCTAACTATGAAATGTATAAATTCTTGTTTTGATGAACGATTGACTAGACCATGAAAATGTGTTAAGTTGGATGCAAATTCAGAGTCAATCCTTTGGAAATGAGGGGAAGTATCACTCAAGAGAAGAAATTGGTTGGGTAACTTGTAACGAAACCTAACCGAGCTTACACACGCACTCACTTGTAGAAAGTTGAGTCAAGTCATAGTTTAGGGAATTGGTAAGTCATCCTTTGGTATGATGTGTTTGCATTAGGAAGGATCTTGATTTCTTTTAAGAGAATTCTTGGATTGTGTTTAGTGCTTGGTGCATGTGAGTTCTTCATTACTATTCTTGATTGATGAGATATAAATATATAGAATGTATATATATATATACATATGCATGTTGACGATAACCCATACACGTGAGATAATATGCACATGGGAGTACATAGGTAGACGTACCTACGCATGCTCATGGGCATGGTGATATCAAGAGGACAATGAGACATGTATGTATATATATATATATGCATATACACATGTCGATATGCACGTATGTGTTGACAAATGGGAATTGTCCATATGAGTATGTTGACAAATGTATATGTACGTATACATGAATAGAAATATATATATATATATATATACAAATGATATTGTATATGAAATGTTAACTTGATCTCATTCATTCAAATATCAAGTGGGATATTTAGAAAAACTTATTTGTCAAAGTATTATATATATACTAATGGCTAATTTATATAATATATGCCATGGTCAATATAATGTGAATGTAGCACTGTATGTAATAGTGCAATGTTGAGCATTAAACCACATTTATCATTATTGATAATAGGCAATGGAAATATATAAGTTCAAATATGTTGTGTAAAGTTTATTTAACATAGTGATAAAGTGTTGCACACTATATAATGAAGCATGTTGGGTCAAACATAAAGCAACGCTATAATGAAGGAGGTCGATGCATTGAAATGTGTCAAATGCTTTAGCTTGGACCAAGTCAACTATAATGTGAAACAAAGCCAGATAAAGTCTGACTTATTCCTCTGTTTAAACAACAAGCTTGTAAATAGGAAATGTGATGAATACTTGGCACCATATTATGAATTTTGTGTTTCTTTTTAAATAAGTCTTTTTATCATGTAAGTTGATTTCTAGATTGAAGCATGTGCTTTATGAACCAATAAAACTATTGTTGGCAAGCATTGAGTTGATCTGTTATCTTGTTTGAGTGAGTATTGACATAAAAATCTTCCACCATTTTATTATTAAGTCGAGTCAATGGTAATAGGCCGAGAAGTGTCATTTCATAAGCCTTGTTTGTATCCTGTAGATGTTGGTTTTTGGGTATAAATATGAGGCATCCTCACCTCATTTGGATACACTTCTTCTATGCATCATTACACTGCTCCTTTCTACTACATTTCTTTGAGAGATTATTATTTTGTTGTGCTTTTGTGAGGAAACATTAGTGAGAGAAATTGAGAGGGATTTGTTGCTAAGTTGATTTTAAGAGGGGGCCAAGCTTGAGATCTAGTGAGTCAATTGGAATAAGCAATTAATAGGAATGGGATTCTATTCTCTTCATGTTTTATCTTTTATCTGAAAGATTGATTGCCATGTGTGATTAAATTGGAAATTGAATTTGTTTGCTTGAAATAAAGTTATAATATATTTTCTTATAGGAAAGGAAAAGATTTATTCTTATGATTTCCTTATAAGTGTTTGTACTTACTCCATATTGAGTGGTTGATTATCGCCTATAGTATTACATACTAGGATTGGTGAAATGGGAATAGCTTGTTAAGTTATTTTATGTAAAGTTAATTTGTAGACCTAGAAAGCTCATATGTTATCTCTGGGATTAGAATATCCATTGTAGGGGGTAACATAAGATTTTTCTTATGCTTTATTGGTAGGGATACCATTGTGTTTTGAGAAAAGGGAATAGGTTATTTCTAAGGTTAGTGACTAACTATTGAAGGAAATTACCTATGCATAGTTTATTATGGCCTAAATTCAAGTCGAGCTAGAGTAGTGTATGTGAATAGGATGACTGTCACTCAAAGTACTGAGTGAGAATACTTTGGCCAAAGTAGTGTGATTTCCTTTGGTTCCATTGTTAATTCATTGTGTTCCTTTTAAGCATGCTAGTTCATGATGGTAGTGTCTACAAGTTCTAGTTATGTAGGGCACAACACTAAGCTTAGAGTGGTTGTCGCTATGAGGTTACTCCACCAATCTCTTCATTGAAGGGTAGATCCATCTATCAAATGATAGATGTGTGGGGGACCACATTTGAGTCTGTGGTTGGTAGAAAAGTGCTTGAGTGATGCTTCTCCTCCTCAGCTAGCAACCAAGATTTAAAAGGAGATTCATGGACCATCTATATTTATTGCTTTGAAGCTCAGTCGAGTTGTGTATGCACTTTATATACAATCATTGGAAAAATTGTAACATGTGGAATATTATATTGGAAAGGAAATCAATGAATGGGATTTTCTATGTCATTTGTGCTCATTTTTTCTCTTTTGGAAAAGAAAATTTTTATAGCAATGGTTATGAAACATAGTTTATTTACTTGAAATTGAAAACTTAGGAAATTTACTTGCTTGAACAATTGGCATGTTACACGTGGTATTAGAGCTACTAGGTTTAGCTTTGGAACCTATGTGCTCACCATACTTTCCATTCAACATTGAATAAGACTAATGTTCAAAAATTCATGTGCCAAGATGGTGTGTATTAGGTTAATTGCAAGAAAGTAAGTAATCGGGAATGGGCGCTACTTGAAATCCAAGAAGGATAAAGAGGCCATTGTTCGTACGATAGAGGGTACCAACTATGATAATTCTATTTGGTTAAGCGATACTGAAACTTTTAGTCATGCTCTTTCTCGAATTAGTGAAGTAAAGAGAAGGATGAAGGAGGAGGCCAATTTCATCTATCTACCTCTAGTTTCACCAGAAAAAGTCTAATTCCTTGTCACTTTCCAAGGATATGCCCTTAGAAGAGAGTGTTAGTCCAACATTCATATTTAGAGACCCTAGATCCCTTCCTATGTCGAAAGTGATTGTAATTTCCTCAAGTAATGAATCAGAGGGTTATGTTCCCTGTAACTATGTATCGGATGATAAAGCTGAAAGCTATTACCCCTTTTGGGATAGAGAAGATCAAATGAGAGATGAACAAAAATATGAGGGGTACATACCCCATTGAGTTATGTGTCAGAGAGTGAATCCGAGGGATACTCTCCACTTGACTATTTAAATAGTCACTTTATGTAAATTGAAAGGATATTGAGATCCTCGTGAATAATAAAATCATGTGTTTAAATCAAAAGCTTGTGCTCAAATATTATGTGAAGTTTCTTTTATGTGTGAATGAATGCTCATTTAAATGTTATCCATAAGATAGTAATAACATGATTGAATCTAAGAAAGATGAACCTTTAGGTATAACCCTTTTCTTGCAAGGATGGTGAGAATAAAGACTAATCCTGGAGGGAGTCAAGAAGTTGGACAAGGTCTAGAGGGTGCTAAAGCAAAATTGGATCAAATTTTGGCTATCATTCATGAAACTAATGCAAGGTTGGGAAATCTTGAGCGGGAAGTAGGGGAAAAAGATAGAGTAGAAAAACAAATTGTTATTAATGAAGAAGTCCCTATCAATGAAGATGAGGGAGAGAATTCTCATGATCATATTCAAACAGATGAACATGAGAATGAGAAATCACACTCTCAATATGAAGGAACTAGTAGGAAGCATTTGGCTATTGAACTTTTTAGCTTATGAGGAAAATAACCCCACCAAAATTTGAAGGTAGCACCAATGGGGAAGAAGCTGTGGCATGGTTGATTTAGATGGAAAAATATTTTGAGAACATAAACTATTTTGAGATCATGAAAGTAGTATGGGGAGCCTATCAGTTAGCAGGAGAAGCCTCTAATTGGTGGATGAACAAGAAAATGGAACTCGGGCTTAGCTCATTGAAACTTAAATGGAACGAGTTTGTGGAAATATTTAGGAAGAGATGGCTAAAACTCATCTCTTCGATCAAAAACTCATTGATTTTCAAAATTTGAGATAAGGAGAGATGTCAGTAATTGAGTACTAGGAAAATTTCACTCGACTGTTACATTATGTACCAATCTATCAGAAGGATGAATGTTTTCACATAAAGAAATTCATTATAGGGCTTAATAACTAGATTGGTCGTGAGGTAGATGTCCATGTTCCAACCACTATGGACCTAGTTTATGAGAAGGTTGTTAAGCAAGAGCAAAAGCTCAAAGCCATCTCCATCCTCCAAGAGAATAGGAACCGTAAGTAGTTCATAGGAGCTCAAGTTAAACCAACTCCAAGGAAGTTTGAAGGAGTGCAATATTTCCAGAAGCAAGGGGATAAGGGACTCCAAAATAATGGAAGAGAATCAAGGAGGGAATTCAAAAGGAATAATTTCAATGGTGGTAATGCTAACAATGCTAGAAGTAATGCTAGTAAACCTAGTGAACCTGCAAGGAAGAAAGGACCAACAATGGGATTCTTCACATGTGGTGGACACCACTATGCTACAAATTGTCCCAATAATCATTTTGGGTCACGACCTTATGGAAACCCACTTCCTTCTCAGCAAATGAGGTTCCGGCAGAAGATTCATGCTACCTTGGACTATCGTCAAGCAGAGTATCAATTTACTCTATTGGAGACTCCAAGTATTTTGTTTGGTTTTCCTATTTCCATACTTATAGATACTGGAGCTACTGGAAATTTTTATTTCACCTAGAATAGCAAAGCAAATATCTAGGAAAGTTGGTTATATGGAAAAGTCATGGGTTGTAGAATATGAAAACCAAACAAGAGCAACGGTGGAACAATGTTTGTTCGAAGCTAGGATTGAACTACCTTGTTTCTCTACGGAGGTAAATCTATATGTAGTGTCCTTAGGATCCTATGATGTTATCCTAGAAATGAACTGGCTTTAAAAGCATAGAGCCAAGGTAGACTATCATGCCAAAATAGTTGAGTGCATGGATGATTTAGGTAACCAAGTGATGCTACAGGGGATACCTAGGGAATTCAAATTGCATCAAGTCTTCGCCATGCAACTACTTAGGGCTAAGAAGAAAGGATGCAAGCTCTTTGTAGTAAAGATGGAAAAGTTTGAGGAATATAAGGAATTTATTTCTCAAGATGGTATTGACAACTGTGGGCCACAGGATTACCAAGAGATGGAAGAAGGTGAAATGAAGGAAACTGGAGAGACAGATATGGAAAGATATTCTATCTTACAAATTTTTTTGGATGTGTTTCCAGAGGAACTACCTAGAATACCACCAAAAAGGGTATTCAATTTCTCCATTAATATAGTGTCAAGATCAGAACCTATTTCTAAAGTGCTTTACATAATGACAACAACTGAGTTAATGGAGCTTAAGGCACAATTAGATGAATTGTTATCTATAGGATTGATAAGACCTAGTGTATCACCTTGGGGAGCACCAGTAATCTTTGTGAAGAAGGATGGTACATTGCGATTGTACATAGATTATCAGATGCTTAACAAAGCTACAATAAAGAACAAGTATCCATTGCCATGCATTGATGACCTTTTTGATCAAATGTAGGGAGCTGCTATGTTTTCTAAGATTGATCTATGATTTGGATACCACCAATTGAGGATCAAAGATGAGGACATTTTTAAGACTGCACCTTCAAAACTAGATATGGTTATTATGAGTTTACAGTTCTACCATTCAGACTGACTAATGCATCGACAACATTTATGAACCTAATGAACGTGTTTAGGGATTTCCTAGATAAGTTTGTTTTGGTTTTCTTGGATGATATCCTAATTTATTCAAAGAATGAAGAGGATCATTGCAATCATTTGGAGATAGTTCTACAATGACTGATAGGACATAAGTTGTATGGGAAACTCTCTAAATATACCTTCTTTCAAAAGAAAGTACAATATCTTGGACACGTGATTTCAATTGATGGTATCTTAGTCGATCCATCCAAGATCAAGGTATTTCTAGAATGGAAAGTGCCCAAAAAAGTCTCTGAGGTAAGAAGTTTTATGGATTTGGCAAGATATTATAGGAAGTTTGTTGCAAAATTTTCTAGAATAGCCTTTCCAATTACTTCTTTGCAGAGGAAAGGGAAGAAGTTTGAGTGGACAAGAAAATGCCAAGCAATATTTGATCTACTCAAGGAGAAGTTGACAACTACTCCAATTTTGAAAGTACCAGATCCTGATGGTGACTTCATTGTCATCACATATGCATCAGGAGAAGGTTTAGGTGGAGTCTTAATGCAAGAAGGGCAAGTAATTACTTATGAATCAAGGAAGTTGAAACCCTATTGAAAAAATTATGCTTCACATGATTTAGAGTTAGCAACAATAGTTCATGCATTACAGATGTGGAGGCATTACTTGTTGGGAAAGCCCTTTGAGATGAAAATTGATGATCACGGTTTGAAATATCTATTTACTTAGCCTAATCTAAATGCTCAGAAAAAAAGATGGTTGGAGTTGATATTTGATTATGACTTCAATATCAACTACATCAAGGGAAAAGAAAACCAGGTTGTCGACGCCTTAAGTCGTAGACATCATATTGCCTCAATAGTGACAATCCAAATTGACTTTAAAGTTCAAGTGTTGCAAAAATGCAAGGAGGGTGAGTACTACATGCATGCAAGTTAAGGAAGCACTCACAAGCAATCTACAAGATGCAAGGTATGAAGGATTTCATTTTGAACCCAATGGATTCTTAGGTATAAGGAAAGAATGTGTGTGCCTGACTCTAAAGAGTTAAGAAATCTAGTGTGGAAAGAAGTTCATGAAGCACCATACTCTGGACATCCTAGTGTGTCAAAAATTTTGGCTGATGTGAAGCCATTATATTTTTGGAAAGGGATGAACTAGGATGCTACTAGATTTGTGGCTAGATGCTTAGAATTTCAAAGGGTGAAAGTTGAACATCATCATCCTGCGGGTTTACTGTATCCACATGATATTCCAAAGAGTAAGTGGCAAGTCACTAGTATGGACATTGTGCAAGGATTACCTATGTCAAGGAATAAACACAATGCCATTCTAGTAGTTGTGGAAAAACTTACTAAGGTAGCATATTTCATACTTGAGAATCTAACTAATGGAGCTCTTGTCATAGCTCAAAAATTCATTCAAGAGGTGTTTAAATTGCATGGAATTCCTGAGAAGATTATCTCGGATAGGGATGCACGTGTGACCTCAAGGTTTTTGCAAACCTTATTTTATGCACTTGGGACGAGCAACTAAATGTAAGTTCAACATATCATATGGAAATGGATGGAAAAACAAAAAGGGTGAATCAAGTACTCAAAGACCTACTAAGAATGTATTGCATGGATCAACAATACAAGTGGGAAGATTACTTTCCTTTAGTGGAATTTTCTTATAACAATTCCTATCATTTTGTGATTAAGATGGCTCCTTTCGAAGCATTATATGGTTGAAAGTGTCGAACCCCTATAAGTTGGGATAAACTTGAGGATAGCATGAGTCTTGGGCCAGAGATGTTGGTTGAAATGGAGGAACATGTTAGAATTATTAAGCAAATGCTAGATGAAGCCAATGATAGACATAAAATCTATGCAAATGCAAAGCGAGTACCCAAGAATTTTGCAATAGGTGATAAGGTGTTGTTAAGGGTAAAACCTCATAAGATTCCATTGAGTTTGGAAATTCATCCAAACTAGCTCCATGCTATGTAGGTCCTTTTGAAATTCTTGAGGAAGTAGATTTGGTAGCTTACCAAATTGTGTTGCCACTAGCTCTTGCTCAGATGCATAACGTCTTTCACATTTCTTACCTAAAGAAGTATATTCTAGGAGATAATCATGTAATTGATTGGAATTATTTACAGGTACAAGATCTTGGAGTGGTAACAATCGAGCCTATCATTTGGTGCTCGAAACACGTAAGATTTGCTTGTGTAATAGAGAGGTTCTACAGTGCAAAGTCCAATGGGAACTGTATGCAAAATATTCTGCCACTTGGGAAGACTATGTTGAAATAGAGAAAAAGTTTCCACATGTCTTACATGCTTTTGAAAGTGCTTGAAAATGACATTTTTTTCCTTTTTTAGAATATGTTTTCTACATAAAATCATTGGGGGTGATGATTCACAAGGGGGAGAGTATGTTACACCTCATTGTATGCTTACCTATTTACTATTACTATGTTAGAATAAATTATTGCATATGTGAATGTATTTGGAATTCTAATTGGAAAATATATATATATGGTTGCACTTTGTTTATCCAAATCATTGGAAAATTATGAATGAATATTTATTTCATTTGATGTTATATAATGGAATGGATATCTGGAATGAATGGTTATTGAGTTTGATATTCTAACTATGAAATTTATAAATGCTTGTTTTGATGAACAACTGACTACCATGAAAATGTGTTAAGTTGGATGCAGATTCAAAGTCAATCCTCCAGAATGTGAGGGGAAGTATCACTCAAGAGAAGAACTTGGTCAGGTAACCTGTAACGAAACCTAATTGAGCTTACACACACACTCACTTATAGAAGTTTGAGTCAAGTCATGGTATTGGGAATAGGTAAGTCATCCTTTAGTATGATGTGTTTGCATTAGGAAGGATCTTGATTTTTGTTAAGAGCATTCTTGGATTGTGTTTAGCGCTTGGTGCATGTGAGTTCTTCTTTATATTACTATTCTTGGTTGATGAGATATAAATACATAGAATGTATATATGTATACATATGCATGTCAACGATAACCCATACACATGAGATAATACACACATGGGAGTACGTAGGTAGACGTACCTACGCACACTCATGGATGGGTTTCTCATGGACATGGTGATATCAAGAGGACAATGAGACATGTATGTATATATATACATCACATGTATATATACCTATTGATAAGATAACAATTGTTTATATGTTTGATCATATAATTGAATGTATATACATTATATATATTTATGTATATATATGTATACACATGTCAATATGCGTGTATGTGTTGAAGAATGGGAATATCCATACAAGTATGTTGATAAATGTGTATGTACGTATACATGAATATAGATATAAATATACAAATGATATTGTATATATAATGTTAAGTTGATCTCATTCATTTGAATATCAAGTGCAATATTTAGACAAACTTATTTGTCAAATATATATATATATATATATAAATATATATTTGAATATATATATATATATAAATATATATTTGAATATATATATATATATAAATATATATTTGAATATATATATTTATATAAATAGCATTAAATGTTATTCATTGGTGTTATATATATACACAAATATATATTTATATATTTATACACACACACACACACACATATATATATATTAATGGAAATTTTATAGAATATATTCCATGGTCGATATAATGTGAATGTAGCACTATATGTAATAGCACAATGTTGAGTATTAAACTGCATTTATCATTATTGATAATAGGCAATGGAAATACATAAGCTCAAATCTGTTGTGTAAAGTTTAACATAGTGATAAAGTGTTGCACACTATATAATGAAATGTGTTGGGTCAAACATAAAGCAACACTATAATGAAGGAGGTCGACACATTGAAATGTGTCAAATGCTTTAGCTTAGACCAAGTCGACTATGTGAAACGCAGCCAGATAAAGTCTAACTTGTTCCTCTATTTAAACAACATGCTTGTAAATAGGAAATGTGATGAATAGTCAGCGCCATATTATAAATTTTGTGTTTCTTTTAGAAGTATTTTGAGCCTATAAGTTGATTTACAGATTGAAGCATGTGCTTTATGAACTATTCAAACTATTTTTGACAAGTATTGAGTCGATCTGCTATCATGTTTGAGAAAGTATTGACATAAAAATCTGCCATCTTTTTATTATTAAGCTAAGTAGATGGTAATAGGTTGAGAAGTGTCATTTCATAAGCCTTGTTTGTAGCCTATAGATGCTAGTTTTTCGATATAAATATGAGGAATTCTCACCTCATTTGGATACACTTCTTCTATGCATCATTACGCTGCTCCTTTTTGCTACCTTTTCATTGAGAGATTCTTATTTTTTTGTGAGTTATTATGAGGAAACATTAGTGAGAGAAATTGAAAGGGATTTGTTGCTAAGTTGATTTTAAGATGGGGACAAGCTTGAGATCTAGTGAGTCAATTAGAATAAGCGATTAACAAGAATGTGATTCTTTTCTCTCCATGTTTTATCTTTTATCTGAAAGATTGATTTCCATGTGTGATTAAATTGGAAATTGTATTTGTTTGCTTGAAATAGAGTTATAATCTATTTTCTTATAGGAAAGGAAAAGACTTATTGTTATAATTTCCTTATAAGTGTTTTTACTTACTCCATATTAAGGAGTGATTGATTATCGTTTATAGTATTGCATACTAGGATTGGTGAAATGGGAATAGCTTGTTATTTTATTTTATGTAAAGTTAATGTGTAGACCTAGAAATCTCATATATTATACCTAGGATTGGAATATCCATTGTAGGGGGTAACTTATGCTTTTTCTTATGCTTTATTGGTAGAGATACCATTGTGTTTTGAGAAAAAAGGGAATAGGTTATTTCTAAGGTTAGTGACTACCTATTGAAGGAAATTACCTATGCATATTTTATAATGGCCTAAAGTCAAGTTGAGCTAGAGTAGTGTATGTGAATAGGATGACTGTCACTCGAAGTATTGAGAGAGAATACTTTGGCCAAACTAGTGTGATTTCCTTTGGATCCACTATCAATTCATTATGTTCCTTTTATGCATGCTAGTCCAAGATTGTAGTGTCTACAAGTTCTAGTTATGTAGGGCACAACACTAAGCTCAAAGTGGTTGTCATTATGAGGTTACTTCACCAATTTCTTCATCGAAGGTTAGGGCCATCTATCAAATGATACATGTGCGGGGGACCACATTTGAGTTCATGATTGGTAGAAAAGTGCTTGAGCGATTCTTATCCTCCTCAACTGGCAACCAAGATTTGAAAAGAGATTTTGGGACCATCTATATCTATTGCTTTGAAGCTTGATTTATGTACTTTGTATACAATCATTCGAAAAATTGTAACATGTGGAATATTATATTAGAAATGAAATCAATGAATGGAATTTTCTATGTCATTTAGGCTTATTTGTTCTCTTTTGGAAAACAATTTTTTTATAGAAATGGTTATGAAACATAGTTTATTTACTTGAAAGTGAAAACTTATTAAATTTACTTGCTTGAACAATTGGCATGTTACATTGTGTAACCTTTCTACTTTATTTACAACAATGTGTTGAGTATTTTCCTTTTCCAATATAGCCTTCAAGTCTACAATACTCTATGTAATATCTAAAAGAGGTTATGTTGATTTAATTTAATTGATAATAGGCTTTATTGATGCAATAAATTTTATGCCTTGTTGTAATAGATCAATACCCTTATGCACCAAAATACTCTATTGTAGCCCATGTAAGCACACCTTTCTATCCATGCCACATTATTAGATATCTACATGTTCCTTCTCCAATGATGTGATATTGGTGGCATGTGCCACAAAATGAGAATCTAATATTTTATACTAGCATGGGATTGCATCTACACGTGCCTTTGAAACCTTGACATCCTTGATTGCCTTATTTTCCTCCTTCTACACAACTTATATTTTTTCTTAAACTTAAGAAAGATGTTTATCCATGGACCCTTAATATTATTTTTCACATATTCAAGTTCAACTTCATATTTTTATTAGTTCACCAAAGAAAACAACTAAAGAGTCTACATACATCATTGTTGTGGTATCTAAAGCAATGGCATTTCTGCTTTTTCTATGGAAACTTCTATGTTTGGTACTACATCATGGATATAACATATATGTTAGTCATTCTCACCTACATAATATCATTAAACTTCTATCAAGGTGAGAAGGTACCTAGAATGAATTATGGGTAGTTGAGACTAACATGTCTCATTTCCAATCAATATGAGTATGTACATATTAGGTTTGTACTTATGTTTTCCCTATTTTAATCTATTGTGTGTTTTCCCTTCTTGAGTATACCTTTTCTTCCAACTCCACTCTTCCAAGTGCTTCTTATCAAATTTTCATACTTCACCATCTTATCATAACTTCCACCTATTTCCCACCTTGTTGTAATTTTAGACTTCTCCATCCTATCATGCTTGTTGCTCGTGTTACACCCCATTGTGTTGTTACCTATTTACTATTACCTTGATGAGTTAAAATGCTTTAATATATGATTTTGTTTTGTATATATATATATATATATATCTTAATGGAAAATATGATGAATAAATGTGCAATTCAATTTGATATCTTGAATGTTTTGAAGATGAAAATATATGATGCATGTGAATATAATGTTATTAGCTAACTACTATTGTGATGCACTAAGTTGGATGCAAGAACAGATTCAAACTTCCAAAAGAGAGGGGGGTATCACTCGAGAAGAACTTGGTCTGGTAACCCTTAATGAGCCTAATTGAGCATACACACACTCACGCCCTAGTTTGGTCAGATTGAGTAAAGATATTTTGGAATGGTAAGTAATCTTTCATCATGGTTTGAGAATGTTTTGTATTGGTTTATGGTTTTAGTCTTTGAATGTTCATGTTTGGGGATCATATGTGATTGAGTCTTTGTGATAATTATAAGTTTTTTGTCATATTTTTATTTATATATTAATTGATGGGTATATATACATAGAATGTATATGCACATACATATGTACATGTCTCTAATAACTCATACATGTGAATATATGCATGCACACATATACGTAGGTAGACATACTTATGTATATTCATGTACGTATATATCATATGCATGGGAGTATCGATTGGACATATGCGACATATATATATGCATCCATCGATGAATATGTAAATATATGTGTTAAGTATGGCTATTAAAATAATATTATATATAACATATATATGTATATATATAATTATTTTAATATATGTTTATATATATTTGATTAAAAATTAAATGCATTTAATAATCATGTGGATATATATATAAAGATTATAAAGATTATAATATATATATTAATGATATATATATTATATTGTATTATATTTAGAAGTGCTTTGAAATAAACTAAAGCGCATATATAAAGTGCAGCCATAAAAATTAAAATGGCTAAGCTAAGTGTTGCGCGCATATAGCACATGGAGAGTAAGTCAAAATGCATTTAACATAGTGCATAAGTATTATACAAATGATGCTTTATAATGTCTCTAACCTTGTCAAAACCTGTGCATATAATAAGTCATGTAATATGAATGGTGGTGCCATGTTTTGAAGAGTTTGAAACTGAAAGAAGTCTTTTTGTTGCGCCATAATCCAACACACAACCCTTGAGAAGCATGAGACTTAGTCTCAACCATGAGCTAGCTGAGGTAGTCATCTTACATTGCAATAAGGAAACCTGCAGGTTGCATTTCTAAGATTAAATCATTGTTGTCACCAATATATGAGTGACTTATCTTTAATAGAGAAGTTGGACTGTATATGTGTTTACAAACTAGTGTTTTAAACAAGCACCTCTTACTTTTTAAGCCTAGTCAATGCATTTGGAATAGGAAGGTTGTGAATTTGGTAGCTTATTTGTAGCATTAAGATGCTCAAATTTTTGTATATATGGAGGCATCCTCTCTATCCTTTGTTACAATTATTCAATCTTATTTCTTTATCTGTTATTATGTTGTAGTTTTTTGTGCAAGTGTATTTTTGAGAGCTTTTGTGAGAGAGAGAGTAGTGTGAATTTGCAATTGTTGAGAGTTCTTTGACAAGAGGCTAGAGTTTGGAGATAGGTTGAGCTTAGAAGGAGTAGTAAGTGTGATTGTGGAGATTGAGTTTGGAAAGTGTAATAACCCATTCTAAATTATTACTTAATTATCATTATTTGTAAATGACACATGAGTATATTCCAAAATAAAAAGATATAACTAGTGGCTAAAGTCAATCATAGCTACACATGTCCATTTAAAATGAGTCAACAATTCATATATTTACTTCAAAAGTCAAATTACAATATCAGGTTTGACTTGGCTCTTAGGCCACAATTTCAATTCATTGTACACTTTACATCAAATTCATGAATGTATTACATCAAGTTACATATTAGACTATAATAGTCTTTTGAACAGCTAAGTTTCTTCCTTAACGCTCGCCCCCACTGGATGGACGAGAACATGGTTGAAGCGCTTTACCGCCCAACCACGAAGCTTACGCTTCCCCAAAATTATTCTGACTTGAAGATGCTCAACCTTGCATGGAAAGTTTAGCAAGAGAACAATCTACAAGGTGGAATCTGGTGCGCGCCCAAACATCAACATGCAATTTTCTATCTACAAATTAGAAAAGAAATTGCAAGATCTATGCTAGGAATGGCAGAGAGTGATATCACAAAGTTCAACATACAAAATGAACTAAATTACTTGGCCAAGCATAATAAATGTGCTGCAACAACAACAAACAATAGGTTTTGGTAAAGCAAACCTATACTCTCTGAACTCCATTTCGGCACCTGTCCCAGAAGGTAACTTTCTACAATATAACCTCTCATAACAGCTATCTACCCTCTAGCAGCATCTACCCTAAGGTGCTCTAGTCTACTAAGGAATCACTATTATGTTCTAGTATTAGAATATTTTTCTCACATATGTCAAAAAAGAAGAATCAAATTACTGTGTACTCTCTAAATAGAAATCAAATACATGATATAAATAGAGTAATTGAACAATCAATCATTTCCATCTCATGACCAAATATTACTTTTCAGCATAAGCATTATCCATTTAAAATGAATTAAGTAAAAGAACAAAAGAAGGTATGTCACAAGTATGTGTATGTACATAGATGAAGTCTATGTGCATACACATATATGTTCCTACTTAAGTTTTTGATTTGTGCATACATTCTGAAATAAATCATTAAATCAAATTGCAATCAATAAATAATATTTTATTTGACGTTTCTTTTGTCAAAATAATGAATCCAAAACAAGTCTATATTAATAGCTTCACACATGTTGTTGATTCTTTTGCTTTTTCACAAGCTGTGACACTCTAACATTGTTGTTTACATATGAATGCTCATCATTTAAAAAAAACAAGTATTGTTTCCTACTAAACAGTTATAGGACAAGTTGTTTCAAAATGGACGTTCATTGTTTACAAACATTCAATGTTGTTCCATTTAACAGTTTAATAAATAAGACTGTTTTTCAGCTACTAGATAGCCTTACAACAAAATAGTGGCATTTACAATAGAATATTCAATGTTTACATCTAAAATACTATTTTAGACTAAACAATTACATTTTATGATAGAAAATTTCATTTTCCAACAGAACATGCACTGTTTGTAATTGGTCAAAGCTATTTCAAGTTGTTTTGATGTTGAATAATAACTTTACAAAGTAATATTCATTGTTTAAAATAGATTGGGGTTTTATCTTAATGAACAAAGAATGAACAATGTTGTTTGCAAGTAAAAATATTATCTACAACTGTCTCATCTATCATTTTCAATAAAATCCATTTAATTTCCCTCTAACAAATTAGGCTAACAAAATTTCTATTGTTCAACATTTCAATAACATAAATGATATTAAAAATTCATGAGCAATTATGTAAGAAGTATAATGAAATTGATTCAACATACTCGTCGAATTGAAACTGGACAACCATTCGGCTAGGGGACTTAACTCTGAGTTTTATCAAGGTTTCTAACTTAACCCGTTCCTTTCAAGGCCATTATCAAGCATACTCTAGTCGCTCTAGGAGTGATTGCCCCTTACATAACTGGTTCATTCTTTTCTTAACCAACCAAAGGTTGTATTCAAGCTTACTCATAAAGACTTGTTGGGTTTATACTATATACATATTTCAACATGCAGACTCATATTTGTATCTTACTCAAGAAAATAACCTATCGATGATGAAGATTGATCCTTACATGGTTTAAATGAAACCAAAACTTATACATTCCATCGTTTCCTTTGATCGAGGGTGGCCTCATTATGCAAATATTATTTCACATTCTCAGCAATGAACTTAATTTCTCTTACCATTATTGGCCTAACCAATAATGGAAGGCGATATATTTGAATTAAAACACAGTTGATACATTTAAATAAAAACATAGAGGATTATACCTCTTCCCATAGCTTCAAAATTTGAACCACTAGACAAAATCAGACACAATAAAATACACATTTGGTCAGAATGATATTCTGATAACCTTGACATGGCTAGCATTATTGTGTGAACTTATATTACAGTCGCATCTTAAAGGATTCCATGGCTCGGTCTAGCTCTATAGGCTAGCCGATAAGGCTCCAACCTAAATACTTTTTATGCATGTAGGTCATAGGCCATGTGACCCCCAAAAGGTGGTCGATAAGACTCTTCCTTCGACTCAAAGCCATAACACACAGACAGAGAAAATGCATGTTTGTTGTGCTATTAGATTTTCAAAAAAATGCAGTGACTACCACAAGCTTAATATGTAAAAGTGATAATAAAATTGATCTTGTTTGTAAGGAAACCAATTTACCTCAATAATCGAGCTTTTTGGATGAAACTTGCCTCTAATTTTTCTACAACTATGACCTCTTCTCTGCTTTTTCCTTTTTGTTGATCAATTCTTCCCCCCCAATTCACTATTCTTTTTCCTTCCCACTATCCATTCTAAAATGGAAACAATGTTTTCATTGCATGCGGTCGGGCATTACCATTATGGTTTTTCTATCATAGTCATCAACCTCTATTTTTGAATATTGCCATAATGTTTCAATAGGCCACGTCCTTCATGGGTCGCCCTCAATATTTTAGCTTGATTTCCCACATAGTCTGATATGATATTAGCAATTATCGAATTAAATTCAAATAGTATAAACATGTGTATGTATATATATATATATATGTGTGTGTGTGTGTGTGTGTATTTATATACGTATATATATATACATAATATATGTGTTTTCAATATTCATTCACATTTGTTATATATGTGTTCCCAAATTTACATTACTTATATATATATATATATTCGCATTAAGATGCATACATATATATATTTATACATATATATATGTATAAATTGTTTGTTTGAAGGAGTTTATGAGTTTCATGTACTATCACTGAATTAAATAAGAACGTTTATTCCACTTTAAACATCCATTTGTATAATTTTACATGATGAAACTCTTATCCTTTAATCATTCCTTGCAATACATACTTTCGTTTTCTTAAAAACACAAGGTTTAGATAGACAATTTAATCTACAAGCCATTCATTTTCAATCACTAAAAAAATTCAAGTCATGAAATTACATTTTTTTACATATGTAGAATAGTTCAAATGCAAGTTATCATGCCATTTGTGGTGTGTGCACCCAGACTCCGACTAGCTTACCGTTCGATCCGGCTAAACAATCCTACTTCAACCATATTCTCGTCCTTCAACCTGTCACCCTGCAACTGCACACACTTGCACTTGCAAATTCATCAATAACGTTCAATTCTTGATAGCATATAGGATGGTTTCAAAAGTTCACATAGTCAACATCAGTCAACTTCTTTCAAATCTATTTTTCAAAAATTCCAAAATTTCCATTTAATATGTTTTGAATTTCTCCATTAATTCAATTACCATATTTAAATAAATATGTAATAAAACTAGGTTATGGCATCCTTCCCCTCTTGGAAGAGACATCGTCCTAATGTCCAGTAAATCGAAAAGAAAAGAACATCATGTCAAATATTTCTATTTGAACATCACATCAAATTATACATGTCTATCTCAACATCTCAACAAAATTATACATGTCTATTTCAACATCTCAACAAAATTATATATGTTTATTTCAACATCTCAAAAAAATTATATATGTCTATTTCAACATCTCAACAAAATTATATATGCCTATTTCAACATCTCAACAAAATTATATATGTCTATTTCAACATCACAACAAAATTATAGCATGAAATATCATAGTATCTCAACTGAAATTTTCAAGCAAAATTATTGAAGTCTCTATCTGAAGAAAAAAAATGTGGAAAGGAGCATTCTATTTCTTCCGCATCCTCCCAAGTAGCACTATCCTCTAAGTACTGGTCCCATTGGACCTTAAATTGAGCAATATATCTACTCCGTAACTTAACATTGCATCTATCTAGGATTCTAATGGGATCCACTAGCACCACTCCTGGATCTTATACCTACAAGGATTTCCAATCAAGCACATGAGTCACATTAGGATGATATGGCTTAAGCAAGGAAACATGAAACACATTATGTAGTTGAGCCAGACCAGGTGGTAGAGCTAGTCTATAAGCAACTGGGTTAATCACTTCAAATACTTCAAACGGTCCCACATATCTTGGGGCCAACTTGAAAGACTTTCCAAAAGCAATAGAATTTTTATGAGGTTTAACTCTCAAGAAAAAATTATCCTTGGTTGCGAACTATCTAAGAGTTCGGTTCTTGTCGGCATAACTCTTCTATCGGTCTTCCACCTCCTTCAGTCTGCTCTGAATGACTCTCATTTGTTCTTCCATTTCCTTAAGAATTTCATGTCCTACTATGATCCTATCCTCCAATTTATCCCAACTGATGGGGGTACGACACTTTCACCGATACAAAGCTTCAAATGGTGCCATGCCTAAGGATGTATGATGAGAGTTGTTATAAGAAAACTCTACCAAAGGAAAATATGCTTCCCATCTATACTATTGGTCCATAAAATACATTCAAGGGAGATCTATGACTACCTGATTCACCCTCTTTGTCTGCCCATCAGTTTGAGGATGATAAGATGAGTTGAAATTCAATTTAGTCCCCAATGCAGCATTTAGGGTCATCCAAAACCTTGAGGTCATCCATGTGTCCCTATCAGAAATGATAGTTCTGGCACTCCATGCAAGTAGATCTCCTGGACAAATTTCTTAGCCAAGGTCAACGATTCATCCTTAAGGTTTATTGGAATGAAGTGCACAACCTTAGTCAACTTATCAATTTCACGACCAAGATAACATCATGCTTATTCTTGCTCAATGGAAACCCCTATACAAAATCCATGTTGATCACCTGCCATTTATACTCAGGTATGTCATGAGGATATAGTAATCTGGCTAGGTGTGCATGCTCAACCTCGACTCGTTGGAAATCTAAGCATCTAGCTACGTATTCCCCTACATCCTTCTTGAGTTTAGGCAAAAAATACAGAGTTATCAACTCTGCGATCATCTTGGATACTCTGGGGTGTCCTGCGTATGGTGCATTGTGAACCTCTTCTAAAACCAACTTCCTTAGCTCTCTAGAGTTAGGAATATATATTCTCCTCTGATATCTCAAAATACCATCCGGCTTGATTTCATACCCATCAAACCGATGATCTGAAGGATTTGCTGCTAGGGCACTCTTCACTCTCTCACAATGCTCATCCCCTAGCAGATTCTGAATCACCTATTGTCTCAAGTTAGACCTTGTTGAGATCGTGGCTGCCATATGTATTTGTCTAGTAAGAGCATCAACCACTTTGTTCTCTTTTCCCTTTATGTATTCAATTCCAAAGTCATACTCACTAAAGAATTCCAACCACCTCCTCTACCACACATTAAGGTTTGGCTACGTAAATATGTATCTCAAGCCTAAGTGGTATGTCTTGAGTTCAAATGGATTTCCCAAAAGATAGTGCCTCCACATCTATAAGGAATGAACTATTGCAGCCAATTCTAAATTATGAGGTGCTTAGTTCACTTTGTGTTGTTTGAGCTTCCTTGATTCATACACTACCACTTGTCTGTCTTGCATTAATACTGCTCCCAACCCCTCTCCTGATGCATCTGTGATTATTGTGAATCTCCCATTAGAATTAGGGATGGTTAGTATTGGTGTTGTCTTGAGCCTCTCCTTCAGGAGTTGGAATTCCTACTCGCATCTCTCGATCCATGCAAACCGTATTCCCTTCCTTTGGAGTGAGGTAATAGGAGATGTAATCTAGGAGAACCCTTGCATGAACTTTCTATTGTATCTCATGAGGCCCATGAAGTTATGGAATTTTGACACTGTTACCTATTTTTCACTTCGAGCTCAAACAGGTGGAGCTGAATTAAGTTCATTATTTATAGGTACATAAAATTTTCATGTTTTGCTGATTAAGTGTTCATTAATCATCATTGAGATCATCTTACATATGAATCATAGTTTTATTGTGCAAACATTTAAAACATAAAATTGAGAAAATTTGCATAGTAATGCTTTTATTCATTTTGCAAAAATGTTGAATCCCACACAAGCCGTGGGAGTAGCTCATTTTATTTTTTACAATCAAATAAAGGGTGCATAAGCAATGGTATGCTATACAACTGAAAATAAAGAAAGCATAGGGTAGAAGGTGATTCGTCATTGCCTGAAATGACGAATCGTTAACAATTGGGGTTTTCAGTTGTGATGCCAGCTCAAGCTTCGTTTCCAGTTTCAGCTCCAGCTCCGCGTACCTGCAAGTTGAGGGAAATTTTGTTAGAGCAATGTGAATCAAATCCTATCATATTCCTACGCTACTAACAGGAATATAAGATACAGTCGATTAGGCATCCATCAGATGATTGCAAAAAAATCAAGAGGAAAAACGTAATTCAGTGGAAGCTTTCAGCTTCTTTTATTTTTGATGACATGTTTGTTTCAGTGTGCAGGAACAGGTTCATCATGTTCGAGATCATTTCATCAAATATATGGAGTAAAACGGGCTCCCACAGGGGTTGAGCTCAGCATATCAAGGAGGATATATTCTCAAGTTCTATACGCAAGTTCATGAAAGTTGATAACAGTCATTAAAAGCATCAATGCTGCTGAAACTAAATGATATAATCATGCAAGAAGCCTTATTTCAAAGAGATTTCAAAGTATTTGGCAACATTAATTTCAAAATGTAGTAATCTACTCTTGAAGTAGACAGCCTTTGCAAGGTATGGACCATCAATGTCAGAGTCGTTTTTCATCTCCATTTTAAGCTGAAAGTAATCTTGGTGTTTGGAAGAATAATATAATGGCAACTTATGAGTTTAGCTTATAAGTTAAAAGAATGCAAGGAGGCATCAAAATATCAATGAAAGCAGCAATTGTTCCTTAGTCAGCATTTAAAAGGTATGGAGGATATAGATTCATCGATGATATGTTTGTTTCAGTGCTAAATGAGATCATGCTACAAGGGAATGTCTTCATCACTTCGACTGTGTGTAGTTTATTAAGTCATGAATCTTAAAGATAAGCCCAACTGCTACTAACAGAGTTGAGAGAAATTCAGATTTAGTTATATTCACAGCTTTTCTTTTTTTTTTTAAACAAATGAGAGTTCTAGCTGTTACTAGTCATTGACATGCTAGTAAAACATATTACAAAAGTTACAGTCACTTATTGTGGATACAATGAAATGGAATGATATATTACTGTGTAGCTGTAATCATGAGTTTAAATGCAGTGTTTTGAGAAGTAGCAACATATAACGTCAGTACTGTGAGAAGCAGATATGCAAGTGCATATAAAATATTCAAAGGTTATGTATGAAAGCTGAACCGACTGATTCATTGCAAATTTCTGGTTAAGAATAGTTATAAGCTTTCATTCTTAATAAGAACAGTAGGGAAATATAAGTCATTTCCTCTTCCTCATTGATCTCAAAGAGGTTTCAAGACAACAGAATGATTAAATAATCATTGTTAATATAATGAGGGAGATATATCATACAAGAATGGTGAGAGTTCATTATAAAGCGGATCACAAAAGTTGCAGCCAGCTTTCAATTTTTATATTTTATCAAGTGACAATCACAGTTGTGAGAATAGTACACTCTACTGTCATAAATACTAAGGGAGGCAACAACTTATGAATTAAATGATAAGTGCTTTCAAAAGTGAGAGAATATCACAGATTTAAAAGGCTTGCATTAACAGAAACAAATATTTCATATATTGATTGAATGAAAGCAATAAAGCTTAAATACCCATGTGGAGTTTTCCTCATATATACGGAAATATAAAGTTGCTACATTTCCAGTTGTGGAATAAATTCAATGATAGATTTTCGTGGTATACGGCAAGAGATGTTTAGTTTCCAGTCATGGTTGCAGCCTGGAGCTTTCTGTTTTCAAAGTTTAGAGATATTCATTTAATTTCTTCACTTTGAAATCATAAGTATATACAGGAGTATTGGAGGTTGTTATGACTGACATACAGTTGTGCAAGAATACAATAAAGATAACCATCGAGCTTGAGCAAGTAAAGCAAGACAAGGATTAGATTTTCGTGATTTCAGTTTACTGAGGTTTTTAGTGCTTCATTTAGCTGAATTTGGAGAGAATATTATGCAAGTGAAGGCCTCTCTCAATATACAAACCTTAGGCACACTATTTCTAAGCAAGAGACTCCTGCAAATTCGTGTTTGAAAGAAATCTGGGCGAATTAGTGGAAAAAATGTGATAGCTAAGCAAGAATGACTTTGAAATCAATCACATATTACTAATAAAGGGCATTTTACTAAGGAGAAACCCTAGGTGAGCTTCTTCCTTGCTGAATACAACAATATAGGGCGTCACATTGATGTAGCCACAACATACACAACAAAACATGTTTATTCAAAGAGGAAAACAACAGAGTATAACAAAGAATGATAATATCAGAAAGTTTGTTCAACATTGTTGACAGCCACGACTTTAAAACCTCATAAAATGTTACATAATGGAGTTCCAACTGATAAAAATGAATTTACCTTATGAAATCATAAGTTTTCAGCTCAGGAAGTGTTCAAAAAAGTGCAGATTCGACCATTCTCGGGTTCAAACCCTCCATGGCGGCGGCCGACTTCCTCCAGAAGTTTCTCTTGGTCAAATGCAAAAGAAAGATAATGATTTTTAGGGTTCGATGGTGTTTTGTTCATTCACCCTAATTCCTCTTTGTATTTTTTGCGAATAATTCTCAATAATCATTGTGTTTTATTCTCCCCATAGTCACGTTTTGAAGTCAATAAGTCAAGAAATGGTCGGCTTTATCAATGATGGAGTTTTGTGCTAAAATATTATGGCAGAATATTTAAATCATTGCCAAAAATATATGCTAAGGATGGTGTATAAAGCTATGAGGGGAGAATAATATTTTCAAATGTTGCAAGTGAATTATTCTTATTTATTTATTTGCATTGTATGATATGTTATAAATCATTTAGTTAATTTAGCATTTTAAAATGCAAATAAATAAACGTTATGTGTAACTGTAGGTGCTTTCAAGTTTAGTTTTATTCCTCATATTTATTCGCATTAAATAATGTAAATGAATTAATTAAGTGAAGCATTATACATCATTTAATTAATTTATCATCTTTAAATGTTGATAAAGATGTGTAAAGCTAAATCATAGTTTACTTCAGTTCCACATCAGTTTCAACTAAAGACTTAAACGTGAAGGTGGAGTTCCAATGTGCATGGGCGGATTGATATAAAAGAGGTGGTTTTTGCATGCTTTAGGCCACTTTTTTAGGATTTCATGATGAGTTCGAGTTCATTTTTGCATGAGTTTCGAGGGTTTGTGCGGAGCATTGGAATTGTCATTTGCTTGTCATCTTTGCACTTTCAAATCACTTTCAGTTGCTTATTCATGCAATTTGGAGTGCCTTCATTTTGTATATATTGATCTAGTTCTTGTTTTTCAGCCTTTGCACTCTGAAAAGTGAATCATCTTGTAACTCAGCATTTTACAGATTAATACAATAGCAGGTTATTACAGGTTAATCAAGTTTCATTAGTTTATAGAGCTTTCCTTTTACCTTTCAGTACGCTAAAGTGTTTGCCTTCAGAATCTCAGGTGTCATGCTGTGTGAATTTGATAAGGAATTTATCGTGTTTAATTTCAAAAACCTTTATTTTCCCACCTCATTTCATATGTGCTGGTATACAATCAAGTTTGATTCCACAGGTTGTATGTTGTGCATTTGGCTTACTTTACTATTTTAGTTGTGAAGACGTTCTTTTCCTTCGAAGATAGTAATACGGTCAAGCCTTCATATAAATTATTTATGTGGTTAAACTATTCAGATTTAGTTGTGCGAATAGGATTATTGAAGTGTAATTGTGAAACAGGTTGCATGCAATACCATTATTAGGTGCATCACCGAGGTTTTAGTTTTAGTTTCATGCATTTAGCAATAGTTCTTCTTACCCTTTTCTCAAAGAAAATCATTCAAGTACCTAACTAATCATCATATAGGAAGCCGGCCTAGAATCCGGAGGTTCTATCTTCGCCATAGGATTACCCACAGCCTGAAGATAGTTCCCATATTTCAACAGATTGTTGAATTTAATCATTCAAGCGTTCGGGTGCAATCTGATTGACAACAGACACATTATGAGGCACTCACCATTCCACGATCACCTTCATCTTCTCAGGGTCTACAAAGACTCCTTCAACTGAAATGATATGGCCTAGATAGTGCACCTTGTCCTAATAGAATGAACACTTGGACAACTTTCCAAAGATTTTCCTTTCTCTCAATCACTAAAAAAATATCCTCAAATTCCTATTATGCTCTTCGACAGTCTTTGAGTATACTAGAATGTCGTCAATAAATATCAGAACAAAATCATCTAAGTAGTCCCTGAACACGCTATTCATGAGGTTCATAAAGGTTGTTGGTGCATTAGTTAATCGAAAAGGTACCACTGTGAACTCATAATTTCCATACTGAGTTCTAAATGTAGTTTTCGAAATATATTCTTCCTTAATTCTCAATTCGCGGTACCTTGACCTAGGATCAATTTTGGAGAACACCTTTGCTCCCTTCATTTGATCAAACAACTCATCAATCCTCAAGAGTGGGTATCAATTCTTGATGGTCACCTTGTTTAACATCCGATAATCTACACATAGATGCAAAGTTCAATCCTTCTTTTTCACAAAGATAACCAATGCTCCCCAAGGAGACACACTAGGTCTTATAAGCCCTTTGTCCAATAATTCCATTAACTACGTTTTCAACTCATAGAGTTCTATGGTGGTCATCTGATAGGGTGCCTTGGATTGAGGCTCAACTCCTGGAACAAGGTCGATTGAAAATTCAAATTCCCGCTTCAAAGGTAACTTTGTAAGTTCATCAGGGAATACATCTTGGAACTCCTTAAGTATAGGATAGTCATCTAAATACGATTCCTTGCTATCAAGATTATTGACATGAATTTCATAAATTTCACACCCCTTTTGTTGAGCCTTCTTGAGCTGCATTGTAGAAATTTATCTAAGCTTTAAGGGTCTTTGCATTCCACAAGCCTTGACTGGATTTCCATAATCATCCAGATAGTTGACCACCTTATCCTCATAGTTCACTATAGCCTTATGCTCGGTTAACCAATTTATGCCCAAAATTACATCATAAGAGCCTAAAGGTGCCACATACAAGTTGAGTTTGAAAGGTTGGAAGCTCTAACTCACTGCAAAAGAGAGAGGTATCTACCCTCCGCTCTGCTTGATTACCATACTAGAATTTCCTTGAATTTTCCATGTATCCAAGTCTAATGGGTATCTTGGATATTATTCTAGGATCTATAAAAAAATTAGTAGCTATAGTATCAATTAAGATAGAGACAGATTGGCCATAGAGCTTACCCATAGCTGAATTGGCGAAGCCTGATACTTTGGCTATCTATTATCCACTGTAGTGTGGATCTGGTGATGATGAGTCTTCTGGTAGCTTCCTTCCTTTCACGACTTCAACCATTGAGGAAAATTCAAGGCATAATTCTCACCTCCACAAGTATAACATACATCTCAAGGCCCTTAACAACCTCCCGACTTGTCCTCTCTAAAGCCCTTCTGCTTATGTTCATCCTTACCCTTGCCTTTGTTTTCTTTCTTTTTATTTTCACCATTACCATCTTCAACCTTCTCCTGTGACTCACTTCCCCTCTTGAGATTACGAATCTAATGGCTCTTGTCTCCTTTATGAAATTTATTTTTCTCATACTATGACTTAGAATTAGAGTCGTTGCGGAGATTGGATAATTGTTGTAGTTTCTACTCTTGTTTTGTGGCTTTTAGGAAGAATTCATTCATGGTTTGAGGTTCATGCATATCCACCTCAACTCCTATGTGGGGTCTCAATCCCATTATGAATTTTTGAATATGAAACTATTCATCTACCTGATACTGTGACACATACTTCAATAGGTTGGTGAACTTTTCCCAATACTGAATCACAATCATGTTTCCTTGGGTTAGGTTCTAAAATTCTGTCACTTTCTCGTCAAAGAAAATCCATGGTAACCATCTCTTCCTGAAAGCTAGGAGGAAGAGTCCCCAAGTTATCTCAGCAGGCTGAATATTCCATTCTAGCTTCTCATTATCCCACCAAGTTGTTGATGCACCTAAGAGCTGATACGTAGCCCATGCCACCTTAGTCTATTCAGAAAGGTTATGAAGCCCGAAGTATTTTTCCCATCTCTATAATTTGAGCCTCAGCTCCTACTCTGATAGCCTTACCATCAAACTTGGGTGGTGCTACTCTTTTGAGGTCTTTCCCAAGCTCTTCCTTAATTCATCCTCGTGGACCTGCCCCTGGACCACTGTCTCCTTGATTGACTTTTGTATTCTTGTGGTTCTGGTCCTCACGTGCCACTCGAACTTCTTGCTCTATATAATCCATGTGAGACTCTTTCCAATTTAGAAGCTCTAGAATTTTCTCCAGCCTTTTGTTAGGTCCATTATCGGAACCACTACCACCCCCATCTTTCCTAGTGGTCATCATGTCATTCCACACTTATCCTGCAACACATTCACATTTATCACATCTCAACATAGGGTTCTACGAATAAATGTTCTTATGCTACATCACATAATTTTTTTCATGTGCATACATCCCTCATTCTAAAAGACATACACATCCATGCATAATACACACATTTTAGAGTCCTTAAGTGAACACACCAAAAAATATCATTTGATTGTATTTATATTAGGGTGAGTAAATAGACCCTTATTTACAATAGGCTTTTTGTTACATCATTCCAATTTCTCAGCATCAGAAAGAAGACATTCCTTGGTGTCCTCATCTAAGTTTACATCAAACTTTATAGAAGAGGATGGTTGAGCATGCATGCTCTCCTTTTCCTCTTTAGTCAACAAGGGTGCATTGGGTCCACACCCTAGAGGCCAGTCTCTAATTGTGGAAAGCTTTTTGATATTAGGTGTTCACTTCTCCTCAATATTCAAGCCTCTCTCTAGCTTGAGTCATGTAAGGTCCTAAGCAAGAGTTTCCTCATCAGGAATTTCTGATTGAACCTCTGTCTTGGCGTTTTCTTCCTTTACATCATTCTTATGTGGGGTTCTAATAGTTTTCCATTTTCTTCATCCTGCCTTTGACCTTCCCATTCTTGCATTCAATTCAAGTTCGATCAATTCTTAGGACAACTAAATTTTGGTCAACGGGCAATTATCCCTAGTCAAACTATGGTAGACTCAAAAGGCCTAGAGTTGAACCCTAAGCTATGATACCAAATGTAATAACCCATTATAAATTGTTACTTAATTATCATTATTGTAAATGACACATGAATATATTCCAAATTAAAAAGACATAACTAGTGGCTAAAGTCAATCATAGCTACACATGTCCATTTAAAATGAGTCAACGATTCATATATTCACTTCAAAAGTCAAATTACAATATCAGGTTTGACTTGGCTCTTAGGCCACAAAGTCATTTCATTGTATACTTTACATCAAATTCATGAATGTATTACATCAAGTTACATCTTATAGTATTATAGTCTTTTGAACAACTAAGGTTCTTCCTTGACGCTCGCCTCCAATGGTGGACGAGAACATGGTTGAAGCTTTATTGCCCAACCATGAAGCTTATGCTTCACCAAAATTCTTTTGACTTGAAGAATGCTTGACCTTGCACGGAAATTTTAGCAAGAGAACAATCTACAAGGTGGAATCTGGCGCATGCCCATACATCAACATGTAATTTTCTATCTACAAATTAGAAAATAAATTGCAAGATCTATGCTAGGAATGGCGGAGAGTGATATCACAGAGTTCATACATACAAAATGAACTAAATTACTTGGCCAAGCATAATAAGTGTACATTGCAACAACAACAAACAATAAGTTATGGTAAAGCAAACCTATATTCTTTGAACTCCACTTTAGCACCCGTCCCAGAAGGTAACTTTCTACAATATAACCTCTCATAACAGCTATCTACCCTCTAGCAGCATCTACCCTAAGGTGCTCTAGTCTACTTAGGTATCACTGTTTTGTTCTAGTATTAGAGTATTCTTCTCACATATGTAAAAAAAAAAGAATTAAATTATTGTTTACTCTCTCAATAGAAATCAAATACATGATCTAAATAGAGTAATTGAACAATCAATCATTTCCATCTCATGACCAAATATTACTTTTCAGTATTAGCATTATCCATTTAAAATGAATTAAGTAAAAGAACAAAAGAAGGTATGTCACAAGTATGTGTATGTACATAGATGAAGTCTATATGCATACACATATATGTGCCTACTTTAGTTTCTGATTTGTGCATACATTCTAAAATAAATCATTAAATCAAATTGCAATCAATAAATAATGTTCTATTTGATGTTTCTTTTGTCAAAATAACAAATCCAGAACAAGTCTATATTAACAGCTTCACACATACTATTGATTCTTTTTCTTTTTCACAAACTATGACACTCTAACATTTTTGTTTATGTATGAACATTCATTGTTTAAACAAAACAAGTATTGTTTCCTACTAAACAGTTATAGGACAAGTTGTTTCAAAATGGGTGTTCATTGTTTACAAAAATTCAATGTTGTTCCATTTAACAGTTTAATAAATAAAACTGTTTTCAGCTACTAGATAACCTTACAACAAAACAGTGGCATTTGCAATAGAATATTCAGTGTTTACATCTATAAAATACTATTTCAGACTAAATAGTTACATTTTATGATAGAAAATGTCATTTTCCAACAAAACATACACCGTTTGCAATTGGTCAAAGCTATTTCAAGTTGTTTTGATGTTGAATAATAACTTTACAAAGTAATATTCATTGTTTAAAATAGATCGGGGTTTTATCTCAATGAACAGAGAATGAACAATGTTGTTTTCTAGTAAAAATATTGTCTATAACTGTCTCATCTATCATTTTCAAGCAAATCGATTTAATTTCCCTCTAACAAATTAGGCTAACAAAATTTCTATTGTTCAACATTTCGATAACATAAATGATATTAAAAATTCATGAGCAATTATGTAAGAATTATAATGAAACTGATTCAACATACTCATTGAATTGAAACTAGACAACCATGCGGTTAGGGGACTTAACTCTGAGTTTTATCAAGGTTCCTAACTTAACCCGTGCCTTTCAAGGCCATTATCAAGCATACTCTAGTCGCTCTAGGAGCAACTGCCCCTTACATGACTAGCTCATTCTTTTCTTAACCAATCAAAGGTTGTATTCAAGCTTACTCATAAAGACTTGTTGGGTTTATACTATATACATGGGAACATGGGTGGTTAGCTTGGTTATTCCTGGGGTTAGATAATCAATGGGAAAGGGAGTAACCTAGTTTGTCACTTAGTATGTGTGCATGTATGGTTAGATTGGTTATACCCATGGTTATAATAATCCATGGGAAAGGGTGTAACCTAGTTGGTCAGTTTGTTAAAACTTGGTTACTCCTCCAGTTAGGATAATCCATGCGAAAGGGAGTAACCTCATTGGAAATTTTGTCATGTCATCACCTTACATTAAATGTGTGTTATTTTTGTGAATGTTCAATACCAAATCGAGCTAAAGGGTTGGTGAAAAGATGACCTACACTTGAAGCACTAGGTGTAGAATTCTTTAGCCAAAGTAGTGTAAGTAGTCTATGTTTACACTGTTAGTTCACTGTGATCCAAGATTGCATACTACGAAGGGATGTCATACATGTAGGTTGTAGACAATGTATGGTAGCTCTAGATATGTAGGACACAACACTATGCTTAGGAAGGCCAGGATTATGAGGTTACCAAACCAATCTCTTCATCAAAGGGTAGGGTCATCTTACTAGTTAGGTAGATGTGCAAGGGATTGTAGTAAGTTCGTGGTTGGAATTTTTTTTTTTGAGTGATTCTCTCCCTCATACACTTGGCAGTCAGGATTTGAGGATGTAAGCACCAATTTGGGGACACCTAGAATCTATGCACCAATGATGGGGACATCTAGGAGGTATGCACCAACATTGGGGACATCTAGATCATTGTATTCTTTTTGTATATCTATATCATTCAGCTCATGGAAGCTATGAATTAAACATGTATCTCTATTCTTATTGAGAAAAGTTAAATGGAAAATGTCTTCAATGAAATTATGTAATGTGAATTTGTTACTTAAAATATTTTAATGTTTCTTTGTTATGCAATGGGAAAGTTTGAAATGGTAATGTTTCAAATGTGCATCATGTTATTCAAATAGAAAAGAAAAAAAATATTTCCTAAATGTTAGTAGTATAAATTTTTCACTTGTGGGTAAAACATAGTAAAATCAATGGGTAGAACAATGGGCATGTTACACGTGGTATCACAGCTACTAGGTTCAACAATATAACCAATGTGCTCACTATGATTTCATCCAACATTATATGAGTCTATTTTTTGGAATTCTTGTGTCAAATGGTGCATCTCAAGATGACTACAAGGAAGTCAATAATTGGTAATGAGTTCTACTTAAAGACCAAGAAGGGGAAGCCATTGTTCAAAACATAGAGAGGACCAATTACGACAATATTATTCAATTGAGTGACACTGAGAATTTTAGTCCTACCTATCTTGCATCAGTCAAGAAAGAAAGAAAGAAAGAGGATGTGTGAGGTTGTTAACTTTGTACCCCCTGTCTCTCCTTCCAGTCAGATTCTTTACCACTTTCTAAGGATATGCCCTCGGAATGGAGTGTAGTCCTGTTATGATCTTTAGGGACCCTCATGTTTTTCCAATGTCAAAAGTTATTGTAATAGCCTCAAGTGGCAAATCAAATGGATATGTCCCCCAAAACTATGTATCTAAGGATAGGTCTGAAGGTTATTTTCCTTTTGAGAATGAATGGGAACAAAAATATGAGGGGTATCCTACAAGAGAGTGTTTGATTGTAGATGTATTTCTAGATGAATTACATAGATTGCCTCCCAAGAGAGTGTTTGATTTCTCCATTAACATAGTTCCAAGGGTGGAGCCTATATCCAAAGTTCCATATAGGATGACCATGACATATTTAATGGAGTTAAAAGCTTAATTGGAGGAATTGTTTTCTAAAGGACTGATTAAACCCAATGTTTTACCCTAGGGAGTGCCAATGATCTTCATGAAGAAGAAAGATGGTACACTATGCTTGTCGATTGATTATCATTTGATTAATAAGGAAATGATAAAGAATGAGTATTCATTACCACGTATCGATGATCTCTTTGATCAAATGTGAGGAGCGACATTTTTTTCAAAAATTGATCTACGATCAGGTTATCATCAACTGAGGATCAAGGATGAAGATATTTTCAAAACAACTTTCAGGACTAGGTATGGTCATGATGAGTTCGCGGTCCTACCTTTTGGGCTAGAAAATGCACCTGTAATATTCATGAACTTGATGAATAATGTATTCAGGAACTACTTGGATAGGTTTGTGCTGGTCTTTTTGGATGATATTCTTATCTACTCCAAGAATGAATAGGAAAATCTCCAATGTCTAGAGATTGTTCTCCAATGATTAAGAGAGCATAAGCTATATGGGAAACTCTCTAAATGTCTTTTCTTCCAGAAGGAAGTGTAGTATTTGGGTCATGTGATTTTAGCTAATGGGATTGTAGTTGATCTAGTAAAAATAAAAGTAGTGCTTGAATGGCCAATGCCTAAGAATGTGTCAAAAGTTAGAAGCTTTATGGGTCTTGCTAGTTACTATTGAAAGTTTGTTGCAAAATTTTCTAGAATAGCTTTTCCTATTACGTCCTTACAGAGAAAAGGGAAGAAGTTTGAATGGACGAAGAAATGTCAAGTGACATTTGACCAACTCAAGGAGAATTTGACCATAGCTCTGATACTGAAAGTACCAGATCCAAATGGTGATTTTATTGTCATCACGGATTCTTCAGGAGAAGGTTTTGGTGGAGTGTTGATGTAGGATGGATGATTCATAGCCTATGAATCAAGGAAGAAAAAACCTCATGAGAAAAATTATGATTTACACGATTTGGAATTAGAAGTAGTTGTCCATGCATTATAGATGTAGAGACACTATCCATTGGGAAAACCTTTTGAACTGAAGACCGATCACCATGGTCTAAATTATTTATTTACTCAACTGAATATGAATGCATGGCAAAGAAGATGTTGGAATTGATATCTGACTATGATTTTAATATCAATTATATTAAGGGGAAGGAGAATTGGGTTGCTAATTCCCTAAGTCATAGGAGGCATATCTCCTCAATGATATCAATTCAAATTGATTTCAAGGGTCAAGTATTGCAGAAGTCCAAAGGTGACGAATATTGTGAACAAGTCAATAAAGCACTCTCGAATAATTTGCAAGACCCAAGGTAGGAATGAATTCACTTGAACCTAAAGATTTGTTGAGGTTTAAGGGAAGAATCTTCGTACCTAACTTTGTGGAATTAAGGAATTTAGTGTAGAAAGAAGTTCATACCACACTATATTTTGGACATCCCGAAGTGACTAAGATGTTGGTTGATGTAAAGCCATTATATTTTTGGAAAGGAATAAAAAGGGATGCTGCAAGATTTGTGGAAAGTTCCTTAGAATGTCAGAGGTTGAAGACAAAACATCATCACTTTGTAGGTCTTTTGTATCCTCATGAAGTTGCAAAAAGTAAATGGCAAGTCATTAGCATAGATTTTGTGCAAGATCTTCTAATATCAGGGAATAAGCACAATGTCATTCTAGTAGTGGTGGATAAGCTTATGAAGGTGGCTCATTTTATTCTAGGGGATCTAACATATGGAGCTCTTGTTATAGCTCAAAATTTTATTCAAGAGGTATTAGGTTACATAGAATTCCTAAGAAGATTGTTTCTGATAGGGATTCTCATGTGACATCTAGGTTTTGGCAAACCATATTTTCTTCGCTTGGGACATAGTTTAACATAAGTTCAACATATCATCCAAACATCGATGGGAAAATTGAAAGAGTGAACCAATTTTTAGAGGATCTACTGAGAATGTATTGCATGGATCAAAATTACAGGTAGGAGGATTATCTACCTTTGGTAGATGTTGCATATAACAACTCTTATCATTCTATAATCAAGATGGATCTATTTGAAGAATTGTATGGTAGGAAGTTCCAAACTCCTATTAGTTGGGATAAGATAAAGGATAGGATAAGCCTTGGGCTAGAAATGTTATTAGAAATGGAGGAGCAAGTTGGTATTATTAAGTAGAGGCTAGTGGAAGCTAATGATAGGAAGAAGAGCTATGCAGATTCCAAGTGTACCCAAACATTTCTTAGTAGGGGAGAAAATTTTGTTAAGAGTTAAACCTCAAAATAGTTCTATAAAGTTTGGAAATTCATCCAAACTAGCTCCACGTTATGTAGGTCCTTTTGAGGTTCTCAAGGAATTTAACCCTGTTGTGTATAGAATTATTTTTCCACTAGCTCTTGCCAGGATGCACAATGTCTTTCATGTGTCATACCTCAAGAAGTACATTCTAGGTGATAACCATGTTATTGATTGGAATACTTTATAGGCACAAGACCCAGGAGTGGTAACAATCGGGCCTCTAAAGGTGCTCAAAACACGTAAGCTTCACATACATAACCGAGAGGTTCTACAATGCAAGGTTTAGTGGGATCAGTATATAGAAGATTTTTCCACTTGGGAGGACTATGCTGGGATGTAGCAAAAGTTTCGTCAAGTCTTGTTAGATTATGGAAACTCCAAAAAAACAATGTTGTTATATTTTATGTTTATATTCATGTTGATACTTAAAAATCATCGAACATGATGATTCACAAGGGAGGAATATGTTACACCCTATTCTGTTGTTACCTATTTACCATTACCTTGATGAGCTAAAATTCTTTAATATATGATTTTTTTTTGTATATATATCTTAATGGAAAATATGATGAACAAATGTGCAATTCAATTTGATATCTTAATTGTTCTGAAGATGAAAATATATAATGCATGTGAATATAATGTTATCAACTAACTATTGTTGTGATGCATTAAGCTAGATGCAGGAACAAATTCAATCCTCCAGAAGAGAGGGGGAGTATCACTTAGGAGAATAACTTTGTCTGGTAACCCTTAATGAGCCTAATTGAGCATACACACACTCACATCCTAGTTTGGTTAGATTGATTCAAGATAGTTTGGAATGGTAAGTAATCTTCCATCATGGTTTGAGAATGTTTTGTATTGGTTTGTGGTTTTAGTCTTTGAATGTTCCTATTTGGGGATATGTGATTGAGTCTTTGTGATAAGTATAATTTCTTTTCATATTCTGATTTATATATTAATTGATGGGTATATACATAGGATGTATATGTGTATATTTACATGTCTTTGATAACTCATACATATAAATATATATGTGCATGTGTATACATAGGTAGACATACTTACATGGTTTTAGTCTTTGAATGTTCCTATTTGGGGATATGTGATTTAGTCTTTGTGATAAGTATAATTTCTTTTCATATTCTGATTTATATATTAATTGATGGGTATATACATAGGATGTATATGTGTATATTTACGTGTCTTTGATAACTCATACATATAAATATATATGTGCATGTGTATACATAGGTAGACATACTTACATATATTTAAGTATGGATATATCATATGCATGGGAGTATCAAATGTTATGAGAGGGGGGTTCACCATAATGATAATAGATAAACCTATTTCTCACTATTTCATTATGATTTATGAGATCCACAAAAATAATTGACTTACAGCCCTTAGGTGAGTCAACTCAATGAGGGAATCTATTGATTTCCTTATCCTTGAGGACGGGGGTTTCAGCCTGAACAACACTTTTGGGAGAAAAACTAAAAAATATCAAATCAACTCAATTATGCCCATTCAAACTTGAAACAACAATTTAAAGGTCAATACTAATAGAAACAAAAAAATTTCTATAGATTTGAGAAGGGAAAAATACTGTTGTGAGACCTATCCTTCAATGCTAGAGATTATGTGTGTGATTCTGAACATTGTGAGTATGATGGATGGATTTGTCATGGATCATAGTTACCATGTATTTTGATTAATTATATCTTGATGTTATCTAATCTACATGATACACATGCCTAAATTTTATCCTACATCAATTATGGTTTTGTGGTAAATATGCATATGATCAAACTAACTTGATGATCGTGCCTATTATTGTGATTGGTTTATTTTATGATTATATGGATTATGATGTTTATCACATCTAGTGAACATGGATTCAATCACCTCTGAACTAATTTTATTAATTTTATGATATTGTGGTATATGTAATGAGATGTTTGATTTTGAGATGTCATTATAAAGATATTGTGTTGTTATGTTTCATGCTTCAATTTTGATTATTTATAATGGATTAACCATTGTGATTTAGCGTACAGGTTTAGCCCATGACTAGTGGACTCGGGGAAATACCAAGGTGAAAATTATGCATACCTGTGAAGTTGACCTAATCTATTTGAAAATATTGAGGTCTTATATTTCGTGTTTCTTTGTAATGTGGATAGTGTGTGTCATGTGCTAGTAAGAATTATTTTTTTAATGTCGAGTGCAGTGTCTTGTGCAAATGGATTGTAGTGGGCTATATGCTCCCTAGGTATCTGAGTGACAAGATTGTACTCATGGAGCTATGCAAACAAATCATGGCTATTCACAGTAGGCAAGTTGAATCACATAGGCCTAGATTCAAGTTTCCTCTGACAATCGTCAAGTACTCAATCACCACATCTCCCAAAGCTAAGGCTATGGAAATAGATATGTAATGGGTTATGATGAGAAAACACAAAAGGATTCTTGATTTTGGAATGAAGGATAAACTCAAAAAGAGCTACACTCATGTACATAAAGTTGAAGATATATGAGTAGAGTGCATAACTGATGAGGTTGACTATAGTTGGCTTATCTTAGAGCATATCATAGACTTGAATATGGTTGATATCCCTAAGGATATTGATGATGAAGAGGAAATTCTTGATCCTTCTTATGAAAATAATAATATTGCCAATACTTCTTTTCCATTGATTCAGTGGTCGCAAAAAGAGATGATCCCCATAAGAGAGAGGTTTTAGTATATTCTTGCAAACACTATTGTTTGGTTGTAAGAAAGGGGGATCAAAATGAAGTATTTTAATATTGGATCAAAAGAGGAGGAAGATACTAAAAGGATTGCAAGTAAAAAGAAAGGGGAATTGAGGACAAAGAATAAAGCCAATACCCCAAGTACCAGCAAGGTTCCTAAGCTAAGTTTGTTTTCATAGTGAAAGGGAATAAGGGTAAAGAATAGGAGGATAAATCTATTTAGTATGAATAAAAAGGAGGGGAAAATCTAGATGAGGATACACAAGAGCCTCCAATCACTTCACAACTTGAGTCTACACTTGAAGATTCTCCCATCTCTTCATCGCCTATTACTGCTACATTGCCAAGCCCTAATCCTCTTGTGGTTACAAGTGAAAATTATTTACCTAATGCTCCTATCATTTCTATTGCTTCTACCATATATGTTCAATCGATTCATTCATCTGCAACCTCTGGGTCAATTTTTGAGAGTCCTCGTAATAAATTTGAAAAAAAAATTGGCTCTTCACCTTCTCTACCTATTGTATCTTCTCCTATTTTTGATGTGTCTACTCAATGTGGGTTTGAAAAATTCATAGTTGAGTTGTCACAAAAAAATTATGTGATTGTAATCATAGTAATAGCTAAAATACACCAAATCCATACAAATTTAAGCAATATTTAACTAACTAAGCTACAATCCTAATGAAATATTTGAAAACCATTAATAAAGAAGCCATTTAAGCAAAACAATAAAAAAATGAATAAATGAATCCTAGCTAAATGCTTCAAACCCTATCCCATTAGGGGATTAGTGTTGCATTGATGTGGAATGGTAGCCCTTTCCCAATCCCTTTGATAAAATGAGCGTCTAATCAAACTCCATTGATGAAAACCAAGCTAATATTGAAGAAACTATGCTAAGGATGGATGAAAAGGCTAATAATGGATGCAAGGATGAATATAGATAGTATTCAAATGTGCAACATAACTTTACTTTGATGGAAGTGGATCCATTTCTCTCCAAAATGGGAAGTATTTATAGGAGAAAATGGTGAATCAAGGGTTAAGATGCAATTAGAGGTGAAGACATGGATCAAGGATTCTCATCAATGGATGAGAATGCAAGATCATGTGGATCAAAGAGTCAATCAATGGCTCACAATGATTTAAACAAACACACTTTCAAAGTTGTTAAAAAGTTTGTTAGAAAAGAATATTCCCTTTTTTGGAGCTCAAATAGGAGAATATTCCAAGGGAATATTCCCATGCAAGTGGAGGAATGTGCAAAGGAGGAATATTCCATGGAAATATTTCCTTGCAAGTGGGAGGGTGAGGGAAAATTAGTAATTAGTTAATTAAAAAAAAAATTAATTATGCAAGTTGAGTGAATTTAGGATTATCATTAAATAATTAATTTATTCAATGAAAAGGGTTCAAATGATATTTAATTAAATAATTAAGATTATTTAATGAAATGAGAGGACATAAGCAATCTAATCAAATAATTTTCATTACTCAATTAAATAAGATGGTAAATAAAGTGAAAGGGGATGAATTAGTCAGATGATCTTTTAATTAGCAAGAGAAGTTGATACATTTAATTAAACAACTAGGATCATTTAAATAAATAGTCAAAAAGGAGATGAAATTTAGGATGAAACAATGTTAGTAATTAGATTCAAGTGTATAATATCATTTAGGATAATTTTAAGTGTCTACATTTTTCCCCTCTTTGAAGTGATGTACTTGTTACATTGGTTCAAAGACTAACGCTTTTTGGATTAATGCTGCTACTCAGATCAAAAATACAAAAAATCTTGATTGTTTAGATGCCCCACTGTTTCTCCAACGAAAGGAATTGATCTGGTACATTTCCCCCTCGAGAGATCGAGAAGAATTTTTAATTTTTAGGTCGAGATCACGACAAAGATGTAAGATCAGTTCAGCTCAAAGAGGACTAGAAAGCTCAGATGTCTGATGTAGACAAATTTGATGATGTATAGATAGTCATCAGCCATGGGTAGCCTCATGTATATTTTGATATATCACAAAGATTTGATACCTGGATAGAAATTTTAGAATAGAAGAATAAGATATAATGGGAATGAGATAGAAGTAGATGAATGAGATGGATATTGATTAAACATTAATTTTGAGATTGATTTAAAAGTCCAACAAGCCTATGATCATTTGAGAATTTATTAGATATGGTGATGAGAGAGATTATTTTCTTATTTCTGGGATTGGGATATTAACTACATACCATTCCTTATTTTTGATATAACACATAGATACGATGCATCAAGATATCAATTTAACCAGGATGGCATTGTATCTAGTGCGAAGAACTTTGACTCTACAAACAAATAGGATAGTCCTTGCTCACACGTTGACATACAAAAACCTTGTTGGAATGTAGTTATAGAAGTTTATAATATTTCAGACCAAATCATACACAATAGTCAACAATCTATTCAAAATTCCCTCCCTACACAAACTAAGTATTCACCAAGATTATTTTACAAGAACATCCCACAAGCACAAAAAAAAAAGAGATAATGATCAATGCCCCATTCCTTTCTCTATAAGTCATTTAGACTGTTTCCATATGGCTTGTTTGATGACATGTGGCTTCTAGTGTTGTCATTGATGGCAACCGAAGTCATCCCTCTGGTCCGCAGATCAAAATTTATCCGTACTAACAAGATATGTAAAGATCAGTGTTCTACCGACAGAAAAGTATGAAAAATAGGGTATTCGTTAGTTAGTCGATTTGTACACCTCACCGGATCATCATTTTGAGTTGTAGATCTCCAAGAGAGTTTGTTAAGAATCTAAATTATCTTGTTGTTAAGTTTTTTTATGTTGCATTGATCAGTGTACGAGTTAGGAGATCCGATTGAATGCTTTGGCAGGATGTTTTTTCTATTTATTTGCTCATTGTGGTCGACCTAGTGAATGTCGCATGTCGCGGATGTATAAGGAGTACTTAATTAATTATTTCTTGTGTTGGTTTTTTTTTTTGGGTTCTAGCTATGTCTTAGTTGACTTTGGTGGGTGCGCATTAAATTTAATTTGTGATTTGAGCTAACCATTGAAGGATATTTCATGTTTTGTTAAAGCCAACTTGAAGCGATGAAATCTTTGTTAGCGAATATATATAAGAGATCGGTAATTCATTTTGTAGGGGAGGAGAAAGAGAAAGTTTGAAAGTATGCGAATATGTGTGAAGAGGAAAATAGGTGTGTGTGCAAGTATTAGAAGAGTGATTGAGAGATCTATGCATAGTTTCAGAAGGGTAGAAAAATAGAGAAGAGCAGAGCAGAAATACATAATCAATCAGAAGGGTTGAAGATCATCCATTGAGCTTCATTGGAACTAAATCCAGGCATTTGGAGATGCTATCTTCTCAGTTCAATTTTTGTTGTAATCACAAACACTTTGTAAGGCAGTGATCCTTCCTTATCTTGAGTAGTGAGCTCTAGGAAGTGTTCCTAAATGCAAGTGCATTCCCTTTTGTTCATACTTTTAACAGAGTATAATAGTGGATTAATCTCCATTGTGGTTTTTCCCCTAACAAGGTTTCCACGTAAAAATATTGGTCTTATGGTGCCTTGATTATCTTTTTCATGTGCTTGCATCTTTATTTCTATTTATGTGGTGTGAATGGCTTAAGATCTAGATTTAATTGTTAAATTTTTTGAACACTAATTCACCCCCCCCTCTCAGTGTTCCCTGAGTCCAACAATTGGTATCAGAGCAAGGTTCCTCTACATAAAGTTTAACAGCTTGAGGTGGATCTTGAATTGCAATGGAATCTAGTGGTCTTCAATAGCAGGTTATGGTGGCACTTGATGATCTTGATCAGTCTAAAGTAGAAGTCATGGAATTAAAAGAAAATCTTGTGGATGCTGAGAAATTCATTCAATCATTGAAGGATAAAATCAATGAGTCAAGAGAAAAGAGGAAGGAACTTTTTGATCAGCTAAAGCTGAAAGAAAATAAAATTGGAAGATGTTCACCTAAATCAAACCCTAAAAGAAATAACTGAAGAATGTGAAAAACTTGCTAGGGACAATGCTACTCTAAAGCTTGAGATGGAATCTGTGGTAATGAAGCTGAATAAAGAGATTGAAGAAAGGAAGAAGAATGAGGAGAATCTGGCCCAGTCCTTAAAAGAAAAATCTAAAGAATACAACAGAGTAAATATTGGATTCATTCAGATGGAGATTGAACTACAACAATCCATAAATAATGAACAAGATCTTGAAAGACATATAGTTATTCTCATAGATGAACTCACTACTGCAAACGAATACAAGGAGAAGTTCAGGATCAGTTCTGCTAAGCTTGATGAGTTGACTAAAGGATAAAAGGATGCAAATGATAAGCGAGTTCTTGGATATGAGAAGGAAGAAAGCTCCGGATCTAAACATAAGGATTCTAGACAAAGAAATCAGATGATCAAAGGCAGAAGGTATCTGATAAGACAACCCAATGCTCAAAATTTTAATGGTTACTACTTTTCTTACAATAAATTTGGTCATATGGCTTCTCAGTGTAGAGGTAAAATAAATTCAAGTAGTCCATCATTTCCCAGTCAATTTTTTAGTTGCAAAAAGTTTGTTCACAAGTCAGTTGAGTGCAGAAGTATGTATGCCAGTATAAGAAATGTTAAATGCTACACCTATGGAAAATTTGGGCATATTGCTAATCAGTGTAGATCAAAGGGAAACCAATGGAATGAATGGTCTAGACAAAGAAATATGGTGTGTTACAATTGCAATATATTTGGTCACATTGCAAGATTCTGCATGAACATAAACATGGATAGAAGAGGTCTGGTATACAGAGGAAGAGTTTTGCAAAAGGATAACAAAGGAAAGGAAAAGTGACTATGGAAGAGATAAGAGATCAAATGAAGAAATTGTGGGTAAAGAAGAGTGAATTTGATGAAGGAAATAAGACCGTACTGGAAGCAACCTCCAGTAATTCCTCCAGAAATTGAGCTTAAGCCTTTGGCCTAGGGGGATTTTTTCAAGGAAAATCCTTTGACCCCCTATCGGTAGCTGGCACCGAAATGTAGGAAATTGTCAGTAGCTATGATAATTTTTTGCAAATGCATCAGTGATTGCTTATGCAAAAACATGAGAAGTAGAAGGTTTGCAGACAATTTTTTCTTTTGCTATATGAGAAAATAGAGTACTCAGAACTCCCAGGGAAAAGTATTTAATGCGGTGAAAAGGTCAAGTGTGTGAAGTTATAAAAGGGTATTTGGAACCCTCATTTGTCACCTTGCATTGAAGAAGAATAGAAGGAAAGCCTTTGCAGCAAAATTTCAAAGGAGTAAAGCAAATTCATCGGCGAATTTTTCAGGTATTTCAGTTGCTTGTAGAATTTTGAATTTTGTGCTTGGTAGAAAAAATTGTTCCATACAGAAAGGAAAATGAAGAAAATAAAAGGAATGGTGAATTTGGATGAGTATAGCAGTGGAAAGATTAGGGTTGTGAGAAATTTGTTGCCAGCCGGTGAATTGAAGTGGCTTGAAGGTGCTTTATTCAAAACAAAGATACTACAAATTATTCAGGAGGAAGATGGAATGCAAAATATTTTTGACATATGGTCAGATGGACCCTCATATGAACATGACTTGATTGAGGACACTCTAGGCAGTTACTTTGTGCACAACAACATTGAATTGGAAAGTTTCCAGAATGTACTTCCAGAAGAGTTGATTGAATGTATCAGGGAGGCTATGGCCTCTGTGCCTTAGGAAAGGAAAGAGGAAGAAGTAATTCTACATTTGAAGGAGCAGTTTAGGTTGTTCCTTACCAAACTAAAAAAGAAAATGAATGTGTTAAGGAAATGCATTGACTCAGCAAATAAGATCTACGATTATTGTCTTTGGTGGCCTCATGTAGTTGGTAAATACCAAGACAAGCTGGAGCAGATTATGAGTGAGTTGAACAAAATTGGTCAGGACTACAATATGTTTCAGGACCAGGATGGAGCAGTCAATAAAAATATTCATGAGTTGTAGGCTGAGCATGCAAAGGTTCATTTTGCCAGAAACACTCTTATGGACACTTTTTGGAAAGTGAAGGATCTAACTGAATGCAGATTGGAGCAGAAAACTGAGATCCTAAGGAAAGGAGATAAGTTGGAAGAAGTAATTACGATTCCGGAATCGCTTATCTAGATCATCAATAGGACATTAGAAAACAACATTTTGATAATAATTATTGGGATTGCAGTAGATGCTTGGAAGAAATTTCTTCCAGAGATGAAAGATAAGTATAAAATAATTTTCTTATTTGTGCAACAATTGCGCTTCAAATTTTGAATTTTTGAAAGGGGGAGAGAGAGCTTAGTGAAGGATATATTTGTCATTGATTTCAAAGGGGGAGGAGAGCAGTGAAAAATGCTTTATCATTTTAAGGGGGAGTTTGAGTTTTGAAATTTTGAATTTTGACACTTAGTCATTTTTCACTAAGTGTTTCCATCAATGCCAAAGGGGGAGATTGTTGGAATATGGATTGTTTGATGGCATGTGGCTTCTAGTGTTGTCATTGATGGCAACCGAAGTCATCCCTCCGGTCTGCAAATCATAATTTATCCGTACTAGAAAGATATGTAAAGATCAATGTTCTACTAGCAGAAAAGTATGAAGAACATGGTATCCGTCAGTTAGTCGATTTGTATGCCTCACTGAATCATCATTTTGAGTTGTAGATCTCTGAGAGAGTTTTTTAAGCATCTACACTATCTTGTTGTTAATTTTTTTGATGTTGCATTGATCAGTGTACGAGTTAGGAGATCCGGTTGAATGCTTTGGCAGGATGTTTTTCTGTTTATTTTCTCATTATGGCCGACCTAGTGAATGTTGCATGTCGCGGATGTATAAGGAGTACTTAATTAATTATTTCTTGTGTTGGTTATTTTGTTTTGGGTTCTAGCTATGTCTTAGCCAACTTTGGTGGGTGCGCATTAAATTTAATTTGTGATTTGAGCTAACCATTGAAGGATATTTAAAGCTGACTTGAAGTGATGAAATCTTTGTTGCGGATATATATATGAGATTGGTAATTCATTTTGTAGGGGAGGAGAAAAGAGAAAGAGTGAAAGTATGTGAATATGTGTGAAGAGAAAAACAAGTGTGTGTGCGATTATTAGAAGAGTGATTGAGAGATCTATGCATAGTTTCAGAAGGGTAGAAAAATAAAGAAGAGCAGAGTAGAAATACAGAATCAGTCAAAAGGGTTAAAGATCGTCCACTAAGCTTTATTGGAACTGAATCCAGGCATTTGGAGATTCTATCTTCTCAGTTCAATTTTTGTTGTAATCACAAAAAAATTCTAAGGCAGTGAGTCTTCCTTATCTTGAGCAGCGAGCTCTAGGCAGTGTGCCTAAATGCAAGTGCATTCCCTTTTGTTCATACTTTTAACAGAGTATAATTGTGGATTAATCTCCACCATGGTTTTTCCCCTATAGGGCTTCCACATAAAAATATTGGTGTTATGGTACCTTGATTATCTTGTTCATGTGCTTGCATATTTATTTATGTTTATGTGGTGTGAATGGTTTAAGATCTAGATTTAATTGTTAAATTTGCTGAACACTGATTCACCCCCCCTTCTCAGTGTTCCCTGAGTCCAACATAGACATCATGAAGAGGTCCTCGAAATGGGTCAACACGATCAATCTTAACAAGATCAAACACAACAAGCACAAGCTTCACAAGATAGCAACACCATCACCAAACGTGAATACACTCATTTAGGGGAGCTAATTCAATCAACATTAAACATGTTATTCCATGCTAAACTTATCACACTTCCAAAATCATTTGGTAATTACGAACCTATCTTCAATTTTTCATATCACGATGACACGACTTATTGTGAATATCATAGAGCAAAAGGTCATGACACATCAAACTATATTAAACTAAAATATCTCATCCAAGACCTTATTGATCAAGGAGAAATAACTATTGAAGACAACCTTCAAGGTTCAACCACTAATGATAACATTGACAGTATCTCAACCTCAAGTGTTGAGGATAATGATCAAGATCCATCCACCAATGATCACATTGAAGAAGTTTCTACCTCATTCAATGAGAAAATCAACATACCTAAAGATCCACTTCATAATCAAGATTAGAATCCATTATCAATATCTAACAATGATTCATTCCAAGAAAACTTAACATCATTTGATCTCATGGTTGAAGACATCGACAAGGTTTCTACCACAATTGTTGAGGATAAAATTAAAGATTCATCTGCCAGTGATCATATTGACAATGTCTCTACATCACCCAATGAGTTAGATGATATACCTCAAGAATTTATTCCAAAGCATGATCAACATCTTTCACCAAAGTCTAGCAATGGTCCTTTCCAAGACATATTGACATCATTTGACCTCATGGTTACCGATATTGAAGAAATCCTTAATTCAACACTTGATCCAAATTCGCTTGAAGATCAAGAAAATATTGATCCAATACCTATGAATAATGAAGATATTCAAGAACCCTTTGCAAACATCCATCCTTTGAAATTGATCCATATAAAGAACATGAACCAAAGCATATTGAAGATAACACCACATAGAGTCAAGATCAAGGATCCATATTTCCAAGATACTACCATGATCTACTAGGTATTCTCCAATCCATACAAGGTGTTGCAAATAATGATCATATTCATATATCACATACTCCTCCATCTACCCATGAGATGCTTACTCCTAATGGACATGTAGATGATCTTCATTCAAAACAAGAGTCTCATACTCTTGATATCATTACCAAGGAACAAGAGTCTCCTACTCTTAATATCTTTACACATGATCAAGGCATAACACAATTCATAGACATATCAAAAATTGATCATGAAGAAGACCTCTATATGGATGATGAATCAGAAACATCCTTTGAAGAGCAAGCAAAAATGGATCATGGGGAAGACTCCTATATGGATTATAAAAGATCAACACCTTTTGAAGAGTGCATCAAAATCAGACACATCCTCCATATAGATTGAAGAAAGTTATTACAAGGATATCAAGCATTATCGAAAATAAACAAAGCTAAACAATCTTGAACAACAAGTAAATGGTTTGTCAGCAACAAAATCAAAGCATGCCAATAATACTCCTATAATACTAGGGGAAAATTTATCTAGTGCAAACACCAACATGGAGAGCACGAAGATTCCTTGTGATGAAATGGCTACCAACACTCCAACCATTCCACCCACTAATTGGGACCAACCACAAGAAAAAGGTCTATATCAAAGAAAAGAGAAAATTATTGAAGCAAAAGAATCGATAAATAAAAATGGACAAGAAAAATTCAAATGGATACCAAAGAAAAATAAAGGAAATCATCCTTGTCATACCCCATTAGTCAAAGAAACTATGGGGAAAAGTCAAAAATGGAAACGTATCCATCAAAACTGTCCATCAATACAAAAGAAAGCTTCAAGAAATACCTACAATGTATATCAAGAAGTTGATCCCAATTGAATCTCCATATCCACCCATCATTGCTCATCATCCCAAGTTTGGAGAATCAAAGATTCCAGATTGTCGACCAATCCATCTGCATCTTGTATCCCTTAACGCATTCCACCATCCACTTCGACATCTATGCAGGTATCCAACTCTCGTATTGACCATGTATTGGAAGCAACTCTTTATCATAATAAATCTAAGGGCACTCTATTGCGATGTGCACATCTAGGTAAGGTTAACTCTGATATCGATAAAGAAGACAAAAAAATCCAGGGGTTGAATTCAAGCGCCTGTATCTTAGCTAAACAACTCCTCCAAGAAGGATATCATTGGCACATCATGATAGAAACAAAATCTATATCAATACTAGAAGTGTCTACATCAACACCACCAAGAGGTTCAACATGAGCATAAACTTTCAAAAAATCAAAAAAATCAAAAAATCAAGAAAATGTGATTGTAATCATATTAATGGCTAAATACACCAGATCCATACAAATTTAAGTAATATTTCACTAAGCTACAATCCCAATGAAATGTTTGAAAATAATTAACAAAGAATCCATTTAAGAAAAACAATAAAGAAATGCATAAACAAATCCTAGCTAAATGCTTCAAACCCTATCCTATTGGGGAATTGGTGTTGCATTGATGTGGAATGGCAACCCTTTCCTAATCCCTTTGATAAAATGAGAATCTAATCGAACTCCATTGATGAAAATAATTATAATATTGAAGAAACTATGCTAAGGATGGATGAAAAAGCTAGTAGTGGATGCAAGGATGAATAAAGATAGTATTCAAACGTGCAACATAACTTCGCTTTGATGGAAGTGGATCCATTTCTCTCCAAAATGTGAAGTATTTCTAGGAGAAAATGGTGAATCAAGGGTTAAGATGTAATCAGAGGTGAAGATATGGATCAAGGATTCTCATCAATGGATGAGAATGCAATATCACATGGATCAAAGAGTCAATCAATGGCTCATAATGATTCAAACAAACACACTTTCAAAGTTAGAAATTTTGTTAGAAAAGAATATTCCCTTTTTTGGAGCTCAAATGGGAGGATATTCTAAGGGAATATTCCCATGCAAGTGGAGGAATGTGCAAAGGAGTAATATTCCATGGGAATATTCCCTTGCAAGTGGGAGGGTGAGGGAAAATTAGTAATTAGTTAATTAAAACAAAATTTTAATTGTGCAAGTTGAGTGAATTTAGGATTATCCTTAAATAATTAATTTATTTAATGAAAAGGGTTCAAATGAAATTTAATTAAATAATTAAGATTATTTAATGAAATGAGAGGACATAAGCAATCTAATCAAATAATTTGCATTACTCAATTAAATAAGATGGGAATTAAAATGAAAGGGGCTGAATTAATCAAGTGATCATTTGATTAATAGGAGAAGTTGATACATTTAATTAAACAACTAGGATCATTTAATTAAATAGTCAAAAAGGAGATGAAATTTAGGAGGAAACGACATTAGTATTTAGATTCAAGTGTATAATATCATTTAGGACAATTTTAAGTGTCTACATTGTCTAATGTGGAACTTTCGGCTATAGTTTTGACCAACACTCCACCTCTTGTAACCACCATTGTTGTGGATACAACACCATAAACTCAAACCATGGTGGTAGGTCCAAAAGGAGGTTCTTCTCCTCTTCCCCCTTGGTTGGTATCTAAAACACCTAAGAAGAATAAGCAAGCCGTCTCTGCAAATGACTTTGACTTTGGCCAATTTGTTCTTATAAATACAAACACTATGAAGAAGGCCAAAACTCATTAGAGGGTGTTGGTTGAAAAAGAAGGTTACAAATATGCAAAGGTAGCACAACCTCCTCCTGATAAAGCTATAGAGGAAGTTGATTTGTTAGATTACTTTATTACCAGGATAGAGCTAGGAAAAAGGATGCATGAAAGTGCGAAGTAAGATGCACATACAACATTGGCTTCTCTAATTGAGAATTATAACAAGGAAAATATTTTCAAAGATCAGTTGAAGGCTAGGGTGGAATAACTTACTTCGGTGCTCTAGAAGATAACCTAATCTTCTAATTCAATTGGGCCCATTGCTACAATTGTAGAGGATCCTACAATTCAAAAGGCTGAGAGGACACATGCACAAGGTAGAGCTTCACTGAATGGATTGATAAGATATTGTCCCAAGGTACACAATTACTAAAATCTTCTATTGAAAGGATTAACAATATGGAGAATGTGAAGGTAGGTTTGAGAGAAAAAATTGATACATTATCCTAGAATTTGCAAGAGTTAGAGAAAATTTATGAAACTTGGAATCAAAAGAAAGATCTCAAGCTTGATGTGTTGGTAAAAATTAGGGTGATTCCCAATAGAAATATGCTCATTAAAATTTGAAAAATAATGAAACATAAAAAGGATGTCATCAGTGAGCTCATCAAATATTTGTAAGAAGACAAAGAGGTAGGAAAAGACATAGAATTAGATCTCATTGCCAGAATCAAGGAGCTGCCTTGTTAGGTGGAAGATGACCATCAAAAAGTCCTTCCCACTGATACAGTTATTCAATAATTCACATCATTGATTTAGAAAGAGATTGAATATGAAGCTTTTTCATTAGCTTCAATTGACAAATTGGTGGATTTTTAAGTAACTTTGGATAACCTGAAAATAATATTGGAGAGGCATAGGAAAGCATGCATCAATATCAAGGAATCAACCACATGAGTACTCACTGCCTCTATCCATACCACAAGACGAGATGATTTAGAAGTCCAAGCAGTGTTGAGGAAATATGAATACTTCATGGAGAAAAATGATGAAGAATGAATGAACATGTCTATTCCATAGTTTATTTCCAACTTTTTCCCTTTATGCAATATGTATTTTGTAGATGACATATTACATGTCTTTTGTAAATATGCAATTACATGTAAAAACAACATAGTCCTTAATCAAATCAGACTCTATAGTTGAATAAGTCAAGTTAGTTGTAACTTTCCTATTATAGCTCTTGGCTCTCCTCTATATATATGAGGGAGCTACGTTGTAAATAGGACCTTTTAGCTAATGAAGCAAAGTGTTTCCCAATTAAAGAGCATTTTGAAACTTTGTTTTTGAGGTGTAAATCGGATTTGAATCAATAAAAGAAGAAAATTCACATTCAATCTTTGCCTTGGATCTACTTTGTTATGTATTGAGATTGTTCTTATGTATTTCTCATTGCATTATCTTGTACATGATTGAATAAGTAGCGTGATATCATACGTTCTAGAAGGGGATTCAAATCTGATTTTGTAGACTCTGGGCTACATTATTATATTTGAATATTATGTTTATGTGTGCACTTTGGTGATTATTTAATGAATTTGGGCTGCGGGTTGTTATCAACATCATTTTGTTCTTTTGGTGGCATATATCGAATACTTTGGGCTACAATATATACCATTCTTGTTGTTTTCAAATCATCATAGAAAGCATCAAAAGGCTTTTTGCTTTTGTGGGTTTTCTCACTACAGACACTTACCAATATCATTTTTTATTATTCTTTCATTTAATCGAAGTAGATATTGGTTATTATTGCTCAAACTAGTACTTTGTGGTTAATTACATTGTTTAATTATCACAAAATATCATTGTAATTTTTGTAAGAGGAAAACATCTTTCCTGAAACAAGAGAAAAGGATGAATGGGAACACCCATGGATAAATGTAGTATATATAATATAGGTTAGTTTCTAGTTGTTTTTAGTGAGAAATAAGAAGGGAGTCTCCCCTTTTTGAGAGGAGATATTTAATATTGTAATACTATGGTTGAAATAACCATTTTGTAATCAGTTAGTTGATTACAAAATATTCACCCAACATGATCCACATAAATTTTGTCATGTGTATCTTAGGCACATCATCCAAGACCACATAGACACTGGTACCATTTGACTCGATGGTAAGAAACAAAATTCAAATAAATTTGTAGCCAATCCTAACAACTAGCTATAAATATACATATCCTTTCCCTTCCCATTCTACTAATCTAATAATATATGATTCCTCATTTGCTGATCTTAACCCTTTTGAGTAAATGAATGTGGTCTTGTTCACTCATATTCCTCCTTCAATTCATGTGGATAAGGTACTCTACATAAAATTCACACCACATGACTTGCCCCTTAATAGGTAACCTTCTTCGTTATACATACTGACTCAATTCAACAATAACATCGTGACTGATGCTATGGTTGACCCTACTAGTCGGGTCAATGTCATTACAAAGGAGAAACTCTTTATTATAAATTTACATAAGGATAAGTATGCTAAGTCAAAGATCACACTTCATACCCATGATGGTCTTTTTGTCCCACCTATTGGTTCAATTTCTTTGTTGGTCCTTGTTGGGCCTAAATCTCTTGATGTACCATTTGTTGTGATACCTAAATTTGACTTGTTCGGGGTTAGACTAGGCATTCCATGGCTAGTCTCCATGAATGTGGCCACCTCAGTTATCCATAAGTGTCTAAAATTTTCCCATGATGACATGGTGCATACTATTCAAGATACTAGATATAAACCACTTGTGTTGCATGGGGGATTTTCTCTAGACCATTTATGGCCCACTCCAGTTGGACCCTTGCCACCTTGAAAGGAATTATTTGTTAAGGCCTACTTTAGGTTCAAGAATGGAGGCTCAACCCCTACTATTATTTTCCCACCTTCTTCTTATGCAATTTCTATGAAGGCCTCCATGTGTGTGAAACAACATTCCTTGTCATCTGCACCTTCAAAGTCTAAGGACAAGTAAGCTCTCACCCATAGGCCTGCTCCTTCTTCTTCCTCTCCTTCTACAACTTCACAACTCTCAATTGTGACCTTAGTTCCTTCTACTATGCTTGACACATGAAAAGGAAAGAAACTCATGTTGCGTAAGTCTAAATTGCAAGTCTTCCAACACCCTGTCTTACCCACTATCCCTGACCCACCCTATATGGTAAGGGGAAGCATACACATGGAGTTGTTCCTACATCTCAACCTCCAAAACCCCCTCCTATTCCTCCACCCATTTCTAAAATAAATAAAGGAAAGGGGTATGTGGCAGAGATCCTCTTCTTTGTCTCTATCCTTCCTCCTCTTGTTCCTCCTCATGAGTCTACCCTTCCATTGACAACAATTGTGAAGACCACCCCTCCAATGGAACGATACCCTCATGAGCCTACTCTGGTGAAACAAGATCTCCTAAATTCTTCTAAAGTTTTGCCTCCTAGTGTCCATAGCTATCACAACCGACTTACACGTGAGCGTAAATGTCATCAAGAGGCATTCGACTGGGAGCACGAAGCTTCACAGAAGCTCGAGGATGCACCTCCTATTTTTTCTTCTAATTTTGTATCCACTCCTGCTTCCATTTTCATTCCCGCTTATGTTCCCATTGCCTCTATTTTTCTTCTAGATTCTTCAACAGATCTTGATGAGCCTCACCCTAAGTAGGTGCAAGTGCTCATTGCTCCTTACTCAGAGCTTCCCTTGATCACCTCTTTACCAGATCTTCCTCCTTTACCTAAACCCATCAACATGTCTCATACAAATTTGGCATCTACCGTGGCTCCTTCTCCTTCTCTTACTTCTTTGGCTTCTAATGTGAGGATTCCACGTCATCCACATAAGTGCAAGTTAGAGAACATCCTCCTCTTGAATGATGATTGCAAAATGTCTTCTTTGTTTTTTGCATCTTGTTCTACTTTGGCTTGTACCATTCTTGGGATGGATAAAGCATCTCCTTCCCCAGATTTTATCATTTCCCCTCTACCATCTAATAGACCTTAAAGTCTTTATGAGTAGAAAACACCAAGAACATCCTTATGGCTTCCATTCTTGCTACCAAAGAAAATTTTTCTTGAAATCTATACCTCCCACCTGTGAGGAGCCTTTACACAAGCCTCGCTTTTTTCCTAACAACTTCTCCATTCTCATTCAACTTATTTCTAAATACTCATTTTGATCCAATGATGTTTTTGTGTGCCGGTCTTGGGACTAATTCCCAAGTTATATTCTTTTCAATCTGCATAAGTTCTTCTTTCATAGCTTCCTTCCAATGTTCATCTTTACAAGCTTTACATACAGTCCTCAGTTCAATCTCAGAAAGTAAACATAGATTTACTTTAGCAGCAACTCTACTTCTAGTTAACATTCCTTTTGACTTGTCTCCAATAATATCACTTTCTAAATAATTCTTCTATACATATTTTGGTGTCTTAGGGGACATCACCGAAGTATCTTTTTTTGTTTCATTTTGTTCATCTTGCTTCCCTTTCTCATATTTTTCTTGTTCTTCCACAATCTCTTCTATTCTTACACAATCATTCTCATCAATTAAATATCTGTTAATGCCAATAGGATTCTTCATTGTCTCATCAACCTTCACATTTGAGCTCTCTACAATCTTTCTCATTATTTTATTGAAACATCTATATGCCTTGCTTTTAGTAGAATATCCAAGAAAAATACCTTCATCACTTCTTGCATCAAACTTACCCAAAGTTTCTTCATCTCTTATGATATAGCATTTGCTTCCAAATACCTTGAAATATTTAACTATAGGAATTCTTTCGTGCCATAGCTAATAGGGAGTCTTTGTAATATTTTCTCTTGCTTGAACTCAATTGAATACATAAACAACAGTATGAATAGCTTCTTTTCAGTAAACTTCTAGTAAACCAGCCTCAGTAATCATTGATCTAGCAACCTCTTGAATAGTTCTATTTTTCCTTTCAATAATTCCATTTTTTTGAGTTCTAAGAGAAGATAAATGTATCTTTATTCCATGCACTTCACAAAACATTTTAAACTCATGGGAGGTGAATTCTCCACCTCTATCATATGTTAAGCATTTTATATTCAAATTTACTTCATTTTCAACCATAGCTTTGAATGCCTTGAATCTATCCAATGCATTTGATTTCTCTCTAAGAAATGTAACCCATGTATATCTAGAATAATCATCAATTAAAAGCATAAAGTACCTTTCACCAAGTAGTCTTCTTACTCTTGTAGGACCACAAAGATCTGTATGAACTAAATCCATTATTCTGGCAGTGGACTGTTCCTTTGATCTGCAATGATTTCTTGCTTACTTTCCAAACTGACAATTCTTGCAACTAGCATTAACAAGCTTTGTAATTCTTGGTAAATCTCTCATGGACTGAACAACACTGATCCTTGCCAAGTTATCAAAATTCATATGACACATTCTCTTATGCCATAACCCACTATCATTAATCTAAGTGATAAAAAATTGTCCATCAACACCCTTAAGTTGATAGATATTCCCTTTAGATTTATTTCCCATATCAATCAATGTTCTAGAACCTTTCTAGATCTCACATATCTCATCCTTGAACACAAGATCATATCCTTTTCTGCAAATCTTCATTTTTCTCCTTCTCTAGAGGGCTTTCTTTTACCTTTCTTAGAGAATTAGTACAAGTAGCTTCATCCTTAATCACCAAGAACAAGTATTCATTATCATCAAGATCTTCATATTTTGAATCCTCTTCAAATATGCTAGCGTTCTCATTCACATAATAAGCTCTATTAATCTTCCTTTCTTTTCTTTCTCATATCTTTGTTTATTTATTCTAGCACTTTTCAGACACTTCGCAACATAATGACCTATTTCTCCACAATGAAGCACTTAAAGGGAAACTTACCTTCATACTTACTGAAGCCTTTCCTCATTCTTCTTACAAAGTTAGCTTCTGTTTCATCAAAATTTTCTTCATCTGGATCTTCAGCTTTTGTAGCTTTAAAATCAAACTCTGATTTAAACCCATTCCTTAGACTCAGCTTCCTCATCTCATAAGATGTCAAAAATTCCAATAGTAGATCCTTAGTACAAGTCTTATAATCTATAGTCTACTCAATAGCACTCATCTTCTCACTCTAAGCATCAGGAAGATTTATGATAATCTTCTTTACAATCCTGGTCTCATCTATAGTAGCACCAAGTCCTTTCATTCTGGCCACTATCTCATCCATTCTCTATACATAAGCTTTAATATTCTCATCTTCAGACATATGTAGAACATCAAACTATTTTTCCAAGTTCTGTAATTTATCTTCTTTAACTCTTTCATCACCATTGTGCACTCTTTCCAAAGCATCCTAGACTTCCTTAGTTGTCTTCAAATTCTAAACCTTAATCAACTCAGAATGTACCAAACTATTCTTCAAGATGAACTTCGCCTTATTGTTTCTTCATGTGATTTGATTTCTTCAGGTGTACTCGGACCATTAGCAAGAGGAGTGTAAGGATTTTTGTAAGCTTTCTCCACATCATATCCGCAATACTCCATATATTCTTCCATCAATACTTTATAGATACCATAGTTAGTTCCATCAAACCTTGGATAATCAAAAACCATTTTTCCAGCCATCCTGGACCTTCCTCAAGTGGTTAAGCTCTTCACCAAGGAACCTTGCACTCTGACACCAATTGTTGAATAGGATAACTAAGAGGGGGGTGAATCAGTTGTCATAGATTTTAACCTTTAATTCAATCATCAAAACTAATACATAAGACTGCTTAAATGATTAATCATCCAATGGCAACACAGAAACTCAAATCCAACACATAAACACAATAACACCAGATTTATGTGGAAAACCCAATGAGGGAAAAACCACAGTGAGGATTAAATCACACTATAGATAATATCAAAGTCGATTACAAAAAGGCTCACTGTCTGAAACAAGGTTCAGTGCCTGAAATAAGGCTCACTACCTGAAATAAGGACTCACTATCTAGAACAAGGACTCAATGTCCAACAGGGCTACAACCCAGAGGCTCACTACCACAAAGATACAAAGAAGACAAAGAAGACTTGTTACAGAGAGACTACAATCCCAATGCAACAAATGATTCCACCATAGTCACTCAATCAACTTGCATGAAAGATAGAGTTCACCTTCTACTCACTGCATCCAAAAACTCAACATTAAGCTTCACATTGATCTCCCACACTCACAACACACACACACACACACACACACACACACACACACACACACATACACTCTTATTGAATAGAATCAATATCGCATCAAATTGCACTTTCTCTTTTCTTTTATCACTCTTCTTCTTCACTCTTGCATCTCCACTTCATCATTAACTCATCTTGCATTTATACCATCTTCAACTTTGAAACATATCCAAAGTCGGCTATCCACATCCAAATTCAAATTAGGTTGGCACCAAAACATCCTAGTGTGGAATTAGAATGAGGGTGACCCAAACACACGCTTCAAGGGACCCAAATAGATCCAACATGCTTCATTATCTTTGAAAGTAGTATTTCACACGAGGTTGGCCAATCCAGTGTAAAACATATAGAACCATTAAGCACGAATCTTCCAAACACCAGAATTATCTTCAATAGATCTAGGGCACCACAACTCTAGAACTGCAAGTCATAAGACTTCGTCAAAGATAAATCTAGACCATCATTTCTCCTAGACCTCAACCAGAAACATAGAAAATCATAGTTCACAACTGGTGAACACAACTTGCATTGTACAACGAACCATCAACCACACATCTAAACATAGAACCTTCTCACAACCATGAAAAGCATATCTGAACCACACAACCATAGGAGCAAATCTGGACCAAAAATTGGAGTGACCACTGAACACCTGCAACATATCTTTATTATAATTTTCTCAATATCCTCAACATATACAACCAACAACAACTAGTGAATAACTAGCTGACCAGTTGACATCAATGACAACACCTCCAATCTTTCCATTCTTGCAACACATCTCTCTCTCCCTCTCTCTCCCTCTCTCTACTTCTTCTTTATCTCTCTCTCCATATCTCTCTCTCCCTCCCTTCTTGCCTCTCTCTCTCTCCCTCTCTCTCAATCTCCCTCCCTTCCTCCTCCCTCCTTCCCTATATACTTCTCTCTATCTCACCAATATCTCTCACTTCCCTCCCTCCTCTCTCTATATATGTCTCTCTAATTCTCCCTCCCTTCTCCCACTTCTATATCTCTCCTTCCCTATATATACTTATCTCTATCTCTTTCTCTCAATCTCTACATCTCCCTCCCTAAGAAGAGGAGAAATTTGAATGTGTGAAAGAATTATGGAAGAGTAAGCATAAGGATAGGGATGATGAAGATGATGAGATTGGTCAATCTAAGAAGAAAAAAAAGAAGGAAAAGAAAAAAAAGAAGAAGGATAAGGAACGCAAGGCTTATGATTCTTATATGGAGGAACTTGATGTTTCCATGGAAGATGAGGAAAATTATATGAGTGATAAGGCACAAGATGATGCAAAAAATGCCCAAGATCTTCTTGCAGCTGCAATTCTAGAAGACTCTGATGATGGCGAGACAAATTCTCTAGTTTCAACAAAATCACGAAGGAGACATGCATACTCTACTTCTAAAGATGATGTTACAAAAATAGATTATGAGAGAAGATGATCCATATGATGATGATGTATAGGCTTCATGAGCTTTAACCAAACCTAGCATTCCTATTTTCCAAAACAAAAATCCCCAAGGCCCATGGGAAATGAATGGTGAGAATTTGAGTTTCAACGGACTAAAATAGGTTGCCCATAAAAAAAAGAAAGAGGAAAAATGAAAAGATAACATACAAATGATTCATTTGAGGTTTTTGATAAGATCTCATTTAACTATGTCAAATGGATTTGGAAGGGACAAAGCATATTTGATTGACTAAAATTTTGAAGAAGCCTATCCATCATCATTGTATGCATCATCTTCTCTTGGAATCTATTGAAACTCAAATGCTCATCATTCATTTCCCTTGGGTGTTGGGGATTTTTCTCTTGGAAAATAGGAGCTAGGTTTGGGTAAAGCTTAGGAAGCCTAGACATCATCACCATACGGATCATCTTCTCTCAGACTCTGTTTCTACAATGGTTCATCATCTTCAGAATCAAAGTATGCATGTCTCCTTTGTGATTTTTTTGAAACTGGAGAATTTGTCTCGCCATCATTAGAGTCTTCTAGACCTACAACTGCAAGAAGATCTTGGGTATTTTTTGCATCATCTTGTGCCTTATCACTCATATAATTTTCCTCATCTTCCATGGCAACATCAGGTTCCTCCATATAAGAATCATAAGCCTTGTGGTCCTTATCCTTCTTCTTTTTCTTCTTTTCCTTCTTTTGTTTCTTCTCAAACTGACCAGCCTCATCATCGTCATCATCCCTGTCCTTATGCTTACTCTTCCATAATTCCTTCACACATTCAAATTACGCCTCTTTTCGCATCACCCGCCAAAGTTCTTCCTCTTTCTTTCTCCTTTCCATTTGAATCCTTCGTTCTTCATAGATTTTTGTTTTAATTCATCAACCAAGGCAAGTTGGCGTGCTACTTTAATTGTTTTATTTTCTTTAAGCCATTCATCTAGTTTTAGTTCCATGTTTCCAAGCATACATAAATCATTTGATGAGTTTTTATCCACCTTAATTGCATCCCCAATCAATTCTAGGCTTGGTGCATTGTAGAAACAGATTCCAAGAGAAGATCATGATGCATACAATGACGATGGATAAGCTACCTCAAAATTTTAGTCAATCAAATATGCTTTGTCCCTTCCAAATCCATTTGACATAGTTAAATGAGATCTTATCAAAAACCTCAAATGAATCATTTGTATGTTATCTTTTCATTTTTCCTCTTTCTTGTTTTTCATGGGCAACCTATTTTAGTCTTTATTTTAGAACATTTTTTGTATCCTTCAATGTATTATGCTTTATCTTTCTATCAAATTATAGATTAAAAGAACCTATAATTGAAGATGGATTCATTCATCTATTTTCATTTTACAGTCCCAAATAGGTGGATTAAATTATTTTGTTGTTAAACAAATCTTGTACAATGTAATGTCCCCTTTTCGAAATGAAACCAAGTTGAAACTCAAATGCTCATCATTCATTTCCCATGGGCCTTGGGTATTTTTCTCTTGGCACAAAGACGAGGAAATGTTTATGTTGCAAATGGGGAAGACATTGTGCTAGCTGAAAGGGGTCAATTTGATATTGCAAAGGAAATTTTTACATAGGTGCAAGAAGTTGTTGCAGGAAACATCTTTGTTTAGATGCTTGATGTGTGGGTAAATCTAGCACATGTTTACTTTGCACAAGGATAGTTTGTGTTTGCAGTGAAAATTTCTATGCTGCAAATGGGGTAGCCATTGTAAAGTGTTGGCACATAGACCAAAAAATGTTTATGCTGCAAATGGGGCAGCCATTGTGCTAGCTAAAAGGGGTCTATTTGATATTGCAAAGGAAATCCTTACATAGGTACAAGAGGCTACTACAGGAAACATCTTTGTTCAGATGCTTGATGTGTGGGTAAATCTAGGACATGTTTACTTTGCACAAGGACAGTTATCAATTTTTTTTTAGGAAATTCTATTTTGGCACTGACACCCAAATTTTATTATATTTAGCTCAAACACATTATGAAGCATAACAATGGCAAGATTGTAAAAGAACATTATTAAGAGCAGTAGATTGTAATGAGAATTTCAAATTTGTGTTTAATGTAATGAGGGTTTTGAATTACCTTTGAATTCACTGCAGAGGGCATCCCCAAATCTGATTTCGCTATAGAGGGCCTTGGAAAATTCAAATTTGTTGCAGCAAACTCCGAATTCCTTTCCCTTGCCCATCTTTTCAAAAGTCTCTAGGTCCTCTTTGAATCCTTATCACCCATGCAAGTAGTTTCTATAACTAATCAAAATGACTCATGCCAGGCTAACGAATGAAGCAAGATCAAGCGAGACGAATGAATCTGCAATGAACGAGATGAATGAATCTACAATGAAAGTGAATAATTGTGCCAATACATCACGTACATGAATACATGGCACCAATAATTGGTCAAATTGTTTTTCAATTTTTTTTTCTAATTTGGATTTGATGACTAACTATTTAGTCATTTTTATTTCTATGACTAAATAGTTTTTTAGTCAATGACCAAATTAGTCATTTATTTACTCATTTATAGCTTAGTTGCAAAAAATGAGTAGAATTTAGTCATTTTTAGTTGGTCACTAAAATTTTTAGTCACCTAGTCATTTGTTTGCCAAATTCTACTAGTTCCCTCGACCCTATACTTAAACGGTAAACCCTAGACTCTCAACCCTTAACCCTATACCCTATACCCTAAACCGTACAACCTAAACCTCATACACAATATCCTAAACCCTAATCCCTATACCTTATACACTTAACCATATACCCTCAGCCCTAAACATTATCCCTCAACCCTCAACCTTATACCTTAAACCCTAAACCCTACACCCTACATCCTCATCCCTATACCCTATACCTGAAGCTTATACCATCAACCCTTAACCCCTATAATTAAACCCTAAACCCTACATTCAACCTTGTACCCTAAACCCTAAACCAAAAACCCCCAACCCTAAACCCAATACCCTCAACCCTATACCCAATATCCTAAACCCTAATCCCTATATCCTATACACTTAACACTATACCCTCAACCTTGAACACTATCCCTCAACCCTCAAACCTATACCTTAAACCCTAAACCCTACACCTTCAACCCTCATCCCTATACCCTATACCCTCAACCTTATAACCTAAACCCTGAACATTATCCCTCAACCCTATACTTAAACTCTAAACCCTACATTCAACCTTGTACCCTAAACCCTAAACCCTAAACCCTCAACCCTCTATCCTAAACCCAATATCCTCAATTATATACCCAATATTCTAAACCCTAATCCCTAAACCCTATACACTTAACCCTATAACCTCAACCTTGAACACTATCCCTCAACCCTCAACCCTATACCATAAACCCTTAACTCTACACCCTCAACCCTCATCCATATACCCTATACCCTCAACCCTCAACCCTAAACCCTAAGCATTATCCCTCAACCCTATACTTAAACTCTAAAACCTAATGCCTATAATCTATATACTTAATCCTATACCCTCAACCCTGAACAATATCACTCAAACCTCAAAATTGTACCTTAAACCCTAAACCCTACACCTTCAACCCTCATCCCTATACCCTATACCCTTAACCTTATACCCTAAACCCTGAACATTATCCCTTAACCCTATATGTAAACCCTAAACCCTACACTCTCAACCCTTAACCCTATAACTTATACCCTAAACACTACACCCTAAATCCTATACCCAATATCCTAAACCCTAATCCCTATACCCTATACACTTTAACCTTATACTCTCAACCCTGTACTTAAACCCTCAACCCTACATTCAACCTTGTAACCTAAACCCTTAACCATAAACCCAATACCCTCAACCCTATACTGAATATCCTAAACCCTAATCCCTATACCCTATACACTTAACCCTATACCCTCAACCCTGAATACTATCCCTCAACCCTCAACCCTATACCTTAAACCCTCAACCCTAAACCCTCATCCTTCATCCCTCATCCCTCATCCCTCATTCCTCATCCCTATAACCTATACCTCAACCTTATACCCTAAACCCTAAACATTATCCCTCAACCCTATACTTAAACCCAAAACCCTACATTCAACCTATTACCCTCAACCCTATAACCAATATCCTAAACCCTAATCCCTATACCTTATGCACTTAACCTTATACCCTTGAAACCCTTAACACTATCCCTCAACCCTCAACCCTATACCTTAAACCCTAAACCCTACACCTTTAACCCTCATCCCTATACCTGATACCCTATACCCTCAATCTTATAACCTAAATCATGAAAATCATCCCTCAACCCTATACTTAAACCCTAAACCCTACATTGAACCTTGTACCCTAAACCCTAAACCCTAAACCCTCAATCCTCAACCCAATACCCTCAACCCTATACCCAATATTCTAAACCCTAATCCCTATACCCTATACACTTAGCCCTCTACCCTCAACCTTGAATACTATCCCTCAACCCTCAACCCTATACCTTAAACCCTAAACCCTACACCCTCAAACCTCATCCCTATACCCTATACCCTCAACCTTATACCCTAAACCTTAAACATTATCCCTCAACCGTATACTTAAACGGTAAACCCTACACTCTCAAGCATTAACCCTATACCTTATACCCTAAACCCTACACCCTAAACCCTATACATAATATCCTAAACCCTAATCCCTATAACCTATACACTTAACCTTATACCCTCAACCCTAAACATTATCCCTCAACCCTCAAACTTATACTTAAACCCTAAACCCTACATTCAACCTTGTACCCTAAACCCTAAACACTCAACCCTAAACCTAGTATCATCAACCCAATACCCTCAACCATATACCCAATATCCTAAACCCTAATCCATATACCCTATACACTTAACCTTATACCCTCAACCCTGAACACTCTCCCTCAACCCTTAACCCTATACCTTAAACCCTAAACCCTAAACCCTAAACCCTAAACCCTAAACCCTAAACCCTCATCCCTCATCCTTCATCCATATACCCTCAAATTTATACCTAATATCCTAAAACCTAATCCCTAAACCCTATACCTTAAACACTAAACCTTACACCCTCAACCCTCATAGGGGGAGAGAGAAAGAGGGGAGAGGGATTCAGGAGAGAGAGGGAGGGAGGGAAAGGGGAGATAAAGATAGGTAGAGAGGGAAGGAGAGGTAGAGAGATATGAGAGATAAAGAGTAGATAAGGAAGGATAGATGGAGGGAGAGAGAGGTGAGATAGAGAGCAATAGAGAGAGTGTATTAGGGAGTGATGGAGGGAGAGGTGAGATAGAGAGAAGTAGAGAGAGATAGAGATAGAGGGAAGGAGGGAGGGTGGGAGAGAGGGGAGGGAAGGAGAGGTAAAGAGGGATAGGTGAGATAAAGATCAGTAGAGAGAGAATGGTGAGATACAAAGGAGAGAGTTACAAAAAGGGAAAGAGAGATTGGTGAGATAGAGAGGAGAAAGTGGGAGAGAAAGAGGGAGAGGGAGGGAGGAGAGAGAGATAGAGAGAGAGATAGAGGGAGGGAGAGGAGAGATAGAGAGTAGATAGGGGAAAAGGTAGGGAGGGAGACATAGGAGAGAGAGAGAGAGAGAGGGTGAGGGGAGATAAAGATAATTAGAGAGGGAAGGAGAGGTAGAGATAGAAGTAGAGAGGGAATGAGGGAGGGAGGGAGGGAGAGAAGGGAGATAGAGAAGTATAGAGAGTGTGGTGGGGACTGATGGATGGAGAGGTAGGTAGAGATGGATTAGGGAGATAGAGAGTAGAGAGGAAAGGAGAGGGAGAGGTATGGGTGGAGAGAGTGGGAGGTGAGATAGAGAGTAATAGAGAGAGAGTGGTAGGCTATGATGGATGGAGAGGTAGGTAGAGAGGGAGAGGGGAGACATAGATAAGTAGAGAGGGAGGGAGATGTAGTGAGAGAGAGAGAAATAGAGAGTGATGGAAGGAGAGGTAGGTAGAGAGAGGGAGATAGGAGATAAATATAAGTAGAGAGGGAAGGAGAGGTAGAGAGAGGAGAGATAGAGAGAAGTAGAGAGTGAATGGGGATGGAGGGAGAGGTAGGGAGAGAGAGAAAGGTGAGATAGAGAGGTGTAGAGAGAGAGTGGTAGAGTGTGATGGATGCAGAGGTAGGTAGAGAGAGGGATTGGGAGACAGAGTAGAGAGGGAAGAGAGAGAGAGAGAAGTATGGAAGGAGAGAGAGGGAGGTGAGATAGAGAGAAATAAAGAGAGTGGTAGATGGAGAGAGAGGTAGGTAGAGAGAGAGGGGAGATTGAGAGAAGTAGAGAGAGAGAGAGGGAGGGAGATAGAGATAAGTAGAGAAGGAAGGAGGGAGGGAGTGAGAGAGAAGTGAGATAGAGAGAATTAGAGGGAAAATGAGAGAGAGAGAGAGAGAGAAGGATGGATAGGTAGTTCTTGAGCTCAAGGGAGAGAGAGTCAGATAAAGGGATGGAGATAGTGAGAGAGAGGTCTAGAGTGTAAGGGATAAAAAATGAGTGAGATAGAGAGAGAAATAATACAACTTGTTGATTACTGAAATTCAACTATCTAAAATTTATGAGATCTTCCAAAAATTGGAATTTGCATTATAACTCCTAGAGATTCGAAACCACACTCAAACATCCTAAAACTATATACATTAAATATAAATTAAAGTATAAGAAAGTAAACGTCCATATGTAAATGTCAACTTATACTTTCATGTATATAGTTTCCCTCAAAGATAACAAGAAGAAAGAAAAAAATAAAAGAAAAACAAATTCAATGTAGACCAAAATGTGAGCACATTATAACGCGCTTGCGTTTTGTCAATGCATTCAAATAACATGAACATGTAATAACGCGCTTGCGTTTTCTCTTGCTTTGGGAATCCCCAAGCCTTTGCTTGTATTTGCTTTGGATTTCCAACCCAAAGGCTTGGAGGGCCTTCCCAACGTCTAAAGACGTGTTTTTGCAAATTCTACAATATTTCACATAATCAAGTTTGTGCTCACCATTAGGATTGCACGTGTTTCAATGCCAAACAAATTGAACACTTGGGTAATGTTAAGCTCTCTCTTAGCTATCTAACGATGTAATTTTTTCACTTTTTCATAATGTTAAGACTTTGATCTATAATTTCTTTTGTTTGTCTCTTTTTTGGCAAAAACCACCGTTTGGTGTTTTTTTCGTTATAAATTAACCATTCATCAAAATTTCAAATAAATTACATTTTTAGAAATTAGACTCCATTCTACACATTAAAAAAAATCAATTAGTTTCCAAAATTTGTAGGGGTAGCACGGCCAAAATTATGTTTTTCAAGAAGTGTCCACTTTGAAAATTAGTAAAAAATAAAATATTCATTAAAAAATTATCAGAAAAATCGAGCATAAACTACATACTGTTAGCTAATTTCTCACTGAAGCAATTTTAAAAATACTAAAAAAAAGTTAACCATGCTAGGTACCCACAAAAGTTGTTATGTTATTTTTTCTGACAAAAACAACACCAATTTATGTGGGCCCCTCTTTTGAACCCCTTAATCTCAACCATTTTCAAAATAAATTAGTAGTTTAGAGAGTATACTCAGAGCACTATGATCCTTGGTTTTGTTGCATCTCAAAATTTTGAGTGTAACTATCCTCAATGTCATGTCCAAGATCAGTATTTCCTAATTTAAAAAAAAAAAGTGGCCACTTAAGCCTCCTTTTTGGCCCCCCATCTTTTTGCACTTACCCATTATTTGATGAATAATATATGAACAACTCTATCTTATATCATGGTGTATGAATGTATGAGTTATTTATTTTGATTTAATCTATAATATGCCTCATCTATTTTGTCTACTTGATTATTATGCCATTCTAGGGTTAACAAGTACATATACAAATTCAATGCTCACAATCCATATTTTATCTCAACAACATAGATAGTACAAATATATTCCACAATTTTTCAAAGTATATAAAAAGATTAAAATGAAAAAGGGGTGGAAACACAAAATTGAGAGTGGGTTATTGAATCTAAAGAGATAAAACTGTAGAATAACCTATGAATGGGATGTTTAAGATTGTATAGGAGCTTATCACTTTGGTCAGACCCCTATTTAAGCCTTTTAAATTCAACAAGTAGACAATAAAAATTGTTTATGCTTTACCTTAGTGTGTCTAGGACTAAGAACTAAAATAAATTGAGCAATAAGAATAGTAAAAATTAAATTAAGCCTAAGAAAATATATTATTATTCTTATGGTGTATAGAAAGAAAACGAGGACTTGTATGATCCATATGTACCAAGGGAACAATACAAGAAAATAATTATAAAAGAAATAGGAATAATCTTGTTCTCTTTCCAAAGAGAGGAGGAAAGACTAACACTTACAATATCCAAATAGCAATGGAAACCAATAAATAATTAGAATGGAAATAGCCAATAAACAACAAACAAAAGAAAAACTACTATAGTAATCCTAAGAGAATAGAATCCAGTAGCACATCAAATGTAGAATGCAAAAAGAAATCCAATAAGAGGGAGGATACTATTATAGCTTCTAGTATAAACTAGGATGTTGAAAGAGTGTTGTAGAAAAGCACACAAAATACCCAAATCTCAAAGAGCAATCAATTGTAGGAGATCCACAAAATGCCAAAAATCTTACAATACTATGAGTGTTGTAGAGACAATAGAAAAGGATGAAATCATGAGAATTGTAGAATAGAGTTATAATATAAAGGTAAAAGAAAGAGAAATATGTATGTTGCAATGTAAAAACCATTTCAATAAACATTCTTTTCAGAAATGTCAACCATTTCTATGTTATTTTGGGAAAGGAATAAAGGGTGAATAGCTCAACAATAAGATAAACTCACATAGTTGGCCATTAAGACAACCCACCAACTAAAATGACTTTGTCTTAGTTGTTGGAAATTAGTCATATGAATTTGTTCCATCGAGGTGCAACTACACCTATGGGGACACCTACATACCTACAATATGGCTTGAATAAAAGCAATTAATAAAAAGATGAGTGGTTGGTGAAACTAGAATACTACATCAAAAAAATATAGCATTAAGTACAAGCACCTAAGTGCAAACAAAGTTGGCACTCAAATCATGAAAGTGCTAAGGTTGGGCTAAAGTGAGTCTTAAAACATACTATAGGGATGACATAAAAACAAGTGAAATTTATAGAATTGAAATTGCAAGGTATGGAAAAATTGAGTCTACACTTAGAAGCTATGGTGCATGGATGCAAAACTTAACAAAAGCTTAGATAAAATTTGAACCAAGTTCTCCCAAAACTTTGACTCAAAAACTTAGAAGCTACTGGACAAAATTTTCATAAGAATCTAGACCCTTAAAGTGAATAAGAAATCACCATAAATATAAGGGGGGTTAGACTTGAAGAGAATAACAAAAGCTAATATAAAGATAATTGATCTAAAATAGGCAACAACTTGAGCAAAAATGATGGAGATTGAGAAAAAGCAAGTGCTTGAAAAGGCTCATGAATGCATTTTAAAACATTCACCCCTTTTGGTTGCAATACATTTAATGGGGCATACATGTTTTCCAAGGTGAATTGATAGCTTAAGGGGTGAACTATTAACTTTTAGCCAAAAGCACTATTTTTAGAATAGAACGAGACTATGAATACTTTATGTATGACTCAAGCTAACAAATAATAACAAAAGGATAGTCTTGAGAAGCTAACTAAGCACTTCCACCAAAGAAAAATGAATTAAAGAAGGATTTTATTTAGTTTTCATGCCACATAGGGTCATGAGATGAGCCATTAAGTGATTGCAAGACTACCATGTATGCCTATTCATTTTTAGGCACTTAAGATACAAGTTTCAAATTGGGTATAGGTTTGAAGCTTAGGTACATGGGATTCTCCATTTTATCTAGACTCTAGGTATGGTATGGCTTATGTATCTATGCACAAAATATATAAAAAAGATAGGAAAAGTAAAAATTAACCATAATATCAATGTTATATGGATAAAATAGACAAAAATAACAAATCACAATTGATAATTTAAAACATCAAATTAGTTGTGGACACCTAACTTATAATATATCACATAGATTTATATTATTTGTTTAGAGAAATGAAATTTTTCAATGGTCATGGTCAAATTCAAGAACCACATGAATAAATCGTCATATTTCTCTTCATGGAGAGTATCCAAATCAGCAATAAGTTAATTAGAATCAAATGTAGGACACTAATAGTTTGGTTGTATAGTGTATCATACACAACAGTTTTCCACGATCCATTATAAATGAATTCAAGAGCTTTTGGAAAAACTATGTGAGATTTTTTAATCAACATTTTAAATCACGCTTTATGATCCATCATTAGGAATAAGAAGATTTTGAGTTTCTTTATTTATAGTTCTCTTTAGGGTTCTTTTTGTTCCTCCCTTACCTCTTTCCTTTTAAGGCCTTTAATTTGTAATCAAACTCAAAAGTTCTTTTTATTAGCAATCGATCATGGAGTGTGAGATTCAAAAAATCTTACACAGTTTTTTTGAAAAGCTCTTCAATTCAATTCTATTCTAATGTATTTTCTTTCTATGTTTTATATTCTATTTTTTATTTTTATCTTTTTTTTTAATTATCACTATAATACCCAGACCTATGTTGCTTTAATAACTATAATTTTTAATGATTACCAACAACCCAAAATAATAGAACCTGAGAAGCACCCAAGTCAATAGAAATACCACAAGAACCTTGATACAAGTGCAAATGCCTCTCGGGAAATACCTAACAACATAGCTTACAATTAATAAATGTTAAGTTATGATAATTTGCATTCATTATAATAGTGAGAAAGGAAGCCTCACGAAGTATTATCTCACTAAAGGCTTTGTCAATTGAGAAATAAGTTAAAGGGTGAAAAACCCAAAGCAATGATATTTTTAAAAACCAGTGTTCTCCCCATACTATCAAATACTTAGAGGTGTTTGTGTATCATGAGAGATAAATGTGTACTTTGAGAGTCTCGTTGCCTTATGATTATTCATCAATGTACATGAATTAAAATTCATAGAGAAACAACCATTCATAGAAACTAATCATGTCTTCTTATTTTGTGACTATTCACCACATGCTAATAAATATATAAATATAAATGTGTATTTTGAGAGTCTCATTGCCTTATGATTATTCATCAATATACATGAATTAAAAGTCACAGAGAAACAACTATTCATAGAAACTAATCATCATGGTGATGACTTAAGTTGACCTGATGGTGAAGTCAAATGTGATCCATAATAGATTTCACATGTTAAAATTTTGGGGGTAGGGTTGTACACCTTGTCAAATAATATAGAAGAAATGAACAATCTCCTTGTTGCATGGTTAAATAGGAGGGATCTCATACACCAAATTAGTGTTTCCTGTGACAATAACCTGTAATGCTCTTGTTCTATTTGATTTATCTGGTTATAGAGAGGCCGAATTTTGTAGTGTGATCTAATAATTTTTAAATTTAATAAGCACACTCACTGTAATTGTGATTATTGAGTCACCTTATACTATAAATAGAAGGCAGTGATTTAATATTTATCATCATATCTCTGAAGTTTGTTCTCATTCTAAGGTTCTGAAGAATATCCCCTTAAAGTGACTCAATTTGGTATTCAAAATTCTGTCATTCATTTCACTTATATTGCATTGACACTAATCTATTCTGATATTATTGGTAAAGTATTACTGTTATTTTGTTTGTGCATTTCATTGATCGCAAAGTGCTGTTTCTATTCTGTTCATACTTCATATGATATAGTAATTTCATTCATGAGAAAAAAACTACCATTAATTTTTTTATCTATATTAATTATACTCTAAATAAAAATATCTGAAGAACTGTATGAGTAAGAAGTTGCGAACTTCAGAATGAGAACATTCATCTGTAGGTCTGCACAATACCATATATTTTGTAGATAAAGGAAATATGCAATTCACTGTGACTCTAGATATGCTTCAGGCAAGCCCGTTGGTAAAGAATAGGTGCATGTGGATATCAAACTTGAATCTAATTTTGAAACTGGAGAATAATAGCTACAGAAGCCCTATTTGTTTAGAGTTTTTGTGTGAAGTTTCTATGAAAGATTGTCTGCAACTGTATCAAGAGAGATGTTTTATAATTTTTTTATTATTATTTCTATAAAAATTTATAGATTAATAATGACTATTAGCTAATACTTAATATTAATTGTGTGCAGAGAAAGCCAAACACCAAAATCATGGGACTTATAGCCTTTTAATCAGAAGACTCTGTTTTAGTTGGAGATCCAGTCTTTCTTGCATAGGAATTTATTCTGGTCAACAATTTCCTCCCTGCCTGATAAAATATGGCTCACACAGGTGTGCAAAAGAATGGAAAGCAGAGCAACACTGCCAAAGACAAGTTTCTGATTGCCAACTACACATTGATTTTTATGACCACTTAACATATGGCTTTACATCTGATCATGTGTTTTGATATATGCTTCTAATACTTTGTGGTACTTACAACAATAAAAGTGCTACAAATTTACATTTGTTTATATTAGCTTCTTGTTAGTTTCTGAGCCATAACTTTCAAGAAGATTTTATACAGCTGGTGGATTGACCACAACACACTGGCTGTTTACGGACAGCAGTTAAATATATCCTAACATATGTTGCAAAAAATAATTTTAACATCTAGCTCCTCCTCCGTATATCATTGCTACGAAAGCACCACTGATTGTGATAAAATGAATTGAAAAACTCACAAAATTAAGAAATAAAAATTAATGGATGATCTGTTTATCTGTGGAACTTTCCAGAAATTTCTTGGGGTGATTCAGATGCATCCCTTCTAACAAGGTTTGCAACATCTTTCTCTCCAACTTTTTCTAGACTGCTAACCAAAATTGTGAATGTTAATTCGTCTGGCTTACATCCTGAGTGCTGCTTCATCATTTCATAAATCTCTATAGCTTTTTCAGTCATGCCAGCTTCTGTATAAGCACACAATAACTCGGTGCAAACTCTGGTATTGGGCTCTAAACCCTCCTCTTTCATTTGGGAGAATAGCAATTCGGCCTGATGAATTTGTTTGTTCTTTCCCAGCATCAGTAGCATGTCAGCGTACAGATACAGGTCTGGCTTATACCATAATTCTTTACGCACAAGATCAAATACCTAACAATAAAATGAAAAATGGGGTCAGACTACTTAACCTAAGGCCCATTTTCAAAATTGTATACTATGGTCAATCTTAGCCTAAGGAGGATAGGATTTTTATTAGCTTTCCCAAATGAGCATATGGGCATATGGTATGCTGGGCTATTACAATGAAGCAAGTGACTTGGTAGAGTGCAATGCAGCAATGCCCCGTGGAGAGTTTAAACAGTCCACATGTTTGCTATTTAGGGCATCCAATGGAAATGGAGACAAACTATTGGGTACCAATTACAAAATACAGCTTTTTCCAATAACTCTTCCTTATAATTACAAGGATGAAAATGTAATATAAGGGGGGTTAAAAATTAAACTGATAAGTAGTACCTGAAGAGCCAGTTCAAATTCATTTTGCCTCTGAAGTTCTGCAAGTACAGCCAGAAGATCGGTCTTGAGAAGGCGAGAGAAGTTTGTAGTGTAGACATGGTCTACTAGTAGTTGTACGTTGTGGTGAGGGGAAACGCGTTTATGAGCCCTCTTGAGAGCCTGAATAGCTTGAATTGCCTCGGTGCTCAAGATCTTTCCCTCTCTGCTTAAAGGCCTCCGAGGCTTTCCCTTGTCCCTCAAGCTACATAAAATCCTGCTCCGTGGTTGTAGATAACATACACCTAAACCTCTTTCTCTGCAACCAAGGACCAAATTTTTGACCGGAACTGAAGCCATGGTTTCAAGTCCTAATTTATTTAGGACAAGACACTAAAATTGAAGAAAATACTCCAACATTGGTTAGAAAGGTTACCTCACCTTATCTCCTAAGAGTTAAATTTTAGCGGGTTTTCATCACGCGTGGCTTCAACTCCCTTACAATGTCTTAAATTTTTAGAAGAGTGATCATGGCAGCGATGGAATGGTCACATTTTGCTCTATAATTTGGAGAGGAATATAGGAGGAGGAGGAGGAGGAGGAGGAGGATGAGGGATGAATTGGACATCGTAATTTTTTTTTGTTAATTATGTTTTGTTAATTATGTTGAATGTCTTTTTTTAATAAGTGGGGTTGAGCAAAGTAGACATTCATTCAATTCCATTCCAAACACACTACAAATATTATCAACAAATTATAATCCAAATAGTAACAACTTATACAAAATGTAAATCCTTATTTTTTTAATCTTGCACAAAATGACTTGAAAACTACACTTTAGAGATAGGAAACATTCACTTGAAACTAATCATTTAGGAAAAAAATTGGGCAATAATTCACACTCTAAATGACCTTTGACATGTATTTCATATGCAAAATTAATTTCTAGCTATTGTTTACATTATATGCACCTATCTCCAAACAAACTCAAATCATTGTTACTTTGATTGGTAGTACACATATTTGTGTTACTTCCCTCTTTGAATGTACAAAACATTTCACTTCATATTTAATGTATTTATTCCAATCTATAATAGCTTACAAATTTGTAATGGCTCTTATGTAATATTGAAGAAAAGTACTTGTAAATTAAAAGTTGTCTTTATTTAAAAAATATCAAATTTCATAAAGAATTATCTAGCCTAAATTTTAAAAGAAGTATTTAGATTATTGTTTCTTGTTCCTCACTACTTTCTCCTCTTTTTAATTATTTGTAGGAAAAGATCTTGTGTTTAAATGGTGATTAATGACAACTACGAGTGTTACAAACAATTTGTTTGTAGGTATGATTAGCCTTAGCCCTTCTCTATAAGTTACATCACAAGATAACCCATCCAAAAAACATGCCCTTTGAACTTGAAATGCCACTTGCAACTCTCAGATGGTATGCACACACACCATGGTCGCCTCCCTAACCAATATAACAAGCTTGTTTTGGAAGGTTATCTCATCAAAGGTTATATTGTACAACTAATAGTCTATACTTACAAGATATTCCAAGAATTCACATTTTCCTATGCTTACCTAATATAAATTCCCATTCCTTATTGTTTCCATTTACTCATGCTTTTTTGAATTTTTTTTTGTAGGGAAATTTTCATTATTTACATGTAAGTGATCTCAACCAATGCATCCATTATTGGAGCTCCTATTCTACTCTCTCATGCTTCAAGATTCCTTTCATTAATCAACTATCAAGGCCCATTGGAATTATTTTCTACTACACTCTTAATCGTATAGTATACATAGGGTTATGGGTAGTCAACTTGTGGGTACTTTAACAATTATTAATTAATATTATAATTATTATATTGTTAGTTATTGAGGTCAGACTAAGGCTTACATATGGTTATCTAAGTCGGCATGGGTGATATCCTAGGCATAAGTAGGGTATATATATGAGGTAGTGAGTTTTATTGTATCATTAGATTTTGAATTGTGTTCTCACAAGAGATGTTTGGAGGTTTTTCCCCATGAAGTGGCTTGTTATTTTCCGCTATTATCAAGTACTTTCAATATGTTTCATATTATATTCTTCTCTTGTGCAAGTTAGTTCATTACATTTTCACCTCAACCATGCTCACCTCATGAAGATTAAGAATTTGTTAGAAAATTCATGGTTGCAAGTAAAATCATCTCAATTAGAGAATTGAACATGTACCATAAACATTGTTCCATAATAGCGTGCTTCATGAATTCAATTTAAAATGCTAAGGGCAAAAAGAAAGTATTTTATTTTGATTTCATAGACAAAGAAGGTGGGAAAATATATTTATCTTGTTTTAATGAAGTCATAAATGAGTTCTCAAATTTTGTTCAATCTTTAATAATATTTTTATCATATACAAAATTCTCATGAAAGTAGCAAACATAAAGTACATCATCTCATCCCTCAAAAATATTCCTCCACATGTTATCCATAATAATTCCCACTTCAGTAAAATTTAACATATGTATATCCACAACCTCCACTTTAAAATATACATGACTTGGAATCAATGCTTATTAATTCCTTGTTGATACTATTCGTATAATTTTTATCTTCCCCTACCTCAAATATACAAAAGAGATGAAAGTGAAATAATAAAGTATACTACTAAAAATATTGACATGTCAAGTCGTAGCATTAGTGTAACATTATTGAAACATAGGAAATAGGGGAATATGTGATAAAGACATATAAAATTATGCTCCATACACCCTTTTTTCTAGGGCTTCATTAGAATGTAAACCACAAATCCAAGAGATTGGATTTCAACCTTAATGGTCAGCTAGTTAGCTAGGTTTGCATTTTTATTAGGGCCTTAGAAATGATTTTGGAATGATTTGAAATGATTAGCTAGCCTAATTAAACTATGTGACCTAGTATGAAGAATATGAATTCTTGAAGATAGATAAACAAAAACATAGAATTACAAGTGGATTTAAGGGATGCAAGGTGATATGTACTAACCCAAAAAAATTATCTTGAGTACTCTAGAAGGTCGTATCGACCAAGGGGAGAATGAATCCTTGTAGGGAGATTCTAATAAACTTTTGGGGTCCTCTGGAGATGGATCTAGGATTTTGTTTTCCACCTACAAATTTGTCAAAATGATGAAAATAAATTCTACAACTCAGTTTATGTATCTTGGCGAGAATGGTGACAACAAATGTAACAATACAAAATTTCTCTTCAGGAACTCTTCAATCCTTCTTCAACCTATAACTTTTACATACAAAAAGAGGGAAAATGTTGTGTTATATAGGGGCTTACCTTAGTCAAACCCTATGGATAGTGTTCCCACTTTCACTATGGCAGTGTCAATGATAAAAACCTTAATGGAAAGGAAGGAAATGATGATTGAACAAATTGTTGCAACTCACCACCCTTCAATGGATGCCTTAAAGGACTAAAGGTAAACACATCACTTCAAGGATCTTGGATCTTGATTGATAGACTTGCTTGAATGCTTAAATGCACATGAAGACCTACAACACTTGTTAGCCTTCAACATGAACACACATAAAATTTGACATGATGTTAGGATCTTGATTGTTGCTACAAATGACTGATAATGTTGCTCTTGAATTATCTTGACAATAATATTTGCTCAATTGTGTGCCTTATAGGTATTTATAGGTGTTTATAGGTGTTTATCCAATTTCTCAAAAATTAGATTCCAAAAGTTGGTCCACTTCCAATTTGAATTTTGATCATTAAAATGCCACCAAAAAATATATTTTAATTTAGGTCTTAGCCCATAAAGGGGACCCATTCTCCCATGGGTGAATGGGTCTTGGCCTAAATTTCCAAGACACACATGATCCAAGGAAATTTAATAATTAAACACATTTATTTAATGTTGGTTCCCCTTTTGGAAAACGAAAAGAATTAGGCTTTGGAATGCATAATTTAGAACTTTAGAAGCTTAATTAAGTCTAATAAATTAGGGGGGGAAACATAATGTGAAATTGTAAAGGTATACAATTTCTACGCTACATTTAGCCCCCATTGTAGTGAGAGTATGAACTTACGCTCAAACTCACACTAAAGTAGAGAAATAAGTGTTAGGAGGGGTCCAATTGTACAAATGTTAGAAAGATAGGATGACAAGAGATCAAGGAGGATGATCAAGCCCCTAGGATCTAAGATCCCATGGCAAGTCAACACAAGCACAAAGGAATGCACTCATGTGTATATGTTAAGCAACAATACAAGATACGCAAATACTCAATGTCAAAATGAATACAAAGAAAAAGGAAATGGACTAGCAAGTTGTATTATGTTATATATCCATGTAAAAGGGTGTTTATGACTCACACAATAGCAAAGTCCAATATTTTCTAGGTGAGCCATAAACAAGGGAAGCACACAGACTAGTGAAGTCTAATATTCACTGGGTGAGCTCTTAAGAAAAGGATGAGAAACACACACTAGGTCTACAAGTGTGTACTCATGTCAAAATGGAAAAATGAGAAACACAACAAGTCTACAAGTGTGGACCCATGAAAAGGAAGAAAAATAAGAAACACACTAGGTCTATAAGTGTGTACCTATAAAAAGGTGGCAAAATGGGAAGGACACACCAAGTCTATAGGTTTGTACCCATTTATCAATCCATACCAAAAGTTATACTCCCTGATAACTTTGATAAGGTGACACAAAATGATCAATGTGCTATGCCAAGGTTACACTAAGTTTAGCTCCTATGAATAGAGTGAAGCAAGAAAATGTTAATGAAATAATGTCAATGTTTGCCCCCACTTTAAAGAAATTGCTAAACACCATGCTGTGAGAAAATACTTTAAAGTAGAAAAATGATAAATTCCATGCAACAAAAGATCAAAAGAGCTTATTTATAAAGCCCTATGCCAATGATATGCTTCCAAATAGATATACATAATGAGAACCTGGGTTGCCCCCAAATACATTGCGAAAAACAACATAGAAAGGTACATTGAGGGATCCACGAATCTAGGGTCAGTATATGTCTTTGCTAAAGTGATATAATAAAGCTCAAAAATTTCATCATTCCCCAAATAATTGTGGAACAATGAAAACAAAGGAGGAATGACACATAGAGAGAGAGAAAAAACAAGTTTTTGGGTCAACATGGAAGAGACCTAAATATCTCAATGTCTTGCATCGTCCCCAAAAGGAAAACATAAGACAAAGAAAAGATAAATTTTATGACATATAGAAGAATGATGATACACATAGAAGAATGCCAAAAGATTTGTTTCCTTTGTGCCCCTATGCCAACAGAGCAACAAGGGTCATCAAAAGAAAACTCACAAACATAAGGGCATGCCAAGCAACACAATACAAGAGATCACATTGCATGTAAGAAAACACAAATAACATAGAAAGAAAACATAAATTAGTATGTCATGTGCGAGTTGGCCTAGAGCAAGTCGTCTACATGGTGATCCCACAAATTTGGTTTACAATTTCTAGGAGATTCTGATTTTTGCTAAAATCACATATTTTTAGAAAATATAATGATTTAAGCCTTAAAAAGTTTCATTTAAAGCATTCCAATTGAAGAGGGTTTGATCAAACTACCTTAGATCAAACCTCCTTGGATAAAACCCCACTAGTTTTAAACCATACCTATAACAGAGTCTCCTTTACACTTATCAAAATGCTGATAAAAAACCACTTTTGATTTACCTTTTGGGAGATCAAATGAATTCATTTAAAATTTATTTTTTGTATGTGGTCCTTATTATAAGCTTCCCAAAAAGTATAATTTTAAATAAATTTAATTTTATTATTATATTTATTTTTTATTTATTTTGAATGTAGGTTTTTCACTGAGAATTAGGCTCTTTGTTCTACACATGTGGAAAAATAGACTCATTTTTTTTTAAAAAATTGATTGCATAGATAGTCCTTGATCCAACAAAAAAAAATTGAATTTCGATACATACAAAAAGGTTTGTATTATACAATTTACCTATGTCTGAATTGTAATTGGTTTGACTTCAAAACTTGATTAAGGAAAAAATATTCAATAAAACACTATGAAACCAATTGGAAGCACTAGATATCATAGTGAAAATCTAAATTCTAAAAAATATAATTTTATCCTTCATGGAAAAAAGTTGTGTTATACAGTGAGCATCACTCCTTAAAAATGGTGTTTACTGAAAAAAACTAGTTTTCGAAGGAGATGGAAAAATAAGTGCAATCTGATTCCAAATTTTTTGAAATAAATATATTTAGAATCTAAAAAAAAATTTCACAAATCACTATTTTGCATCATCTTCAAATTCCTCATGGTTTAGCCGCTATAGGTGCCCGAAAGTGAAGATTTTGTTAGAAAAAATCAGTTCAGTGTCCAGTTTGGCCAAAAATTGTAAACCGGTATTGTGGGATCACCCACATCCCAATATTTTTCATCATAAATGGAAGGCGGATAACTAGCCAAGGGGACTACAACAAGTTTCGTACTAGGAGCATCACCAGGTTCAACATGTGGTGGGTCACTCTCATCAGGATGATCATTACGGTTACCCCCATCTAACTTCATAGAAGTGGAAAATAATAAATTGAGCTCATTATGAACTTCTTCATTAATATTAGTAATCTCATCATCATCCAAATTGATCAAAATAGGAGGTTTTATGATTATTGCATGTGAATTCTCTTGTTTTACTTCTTGTTTTAGTTCAATTTCTTGTTTTTAAGCAAGTTGGATTTCAAGATTCTTGATTTGTTTCCATGGGTATGGGTAGTGTTGGTTTGTTCTTTTCTTCCAATTGGAAAGTGATAGCACAACGTCTATGCCTACGTTCTTTATCATTTCTATTTCGTTTAGCACAATTCTCAAGTTGGCATGATGGTGTAGGAGCAGTTTTATCAACCATTGGTTTCTTTTCTTCCCTTGGGGGAGGAACTGAAGGAACCACTAGGGGTTGGAAACCATTGTCTCTTTAGGTCTATATACTTTTTTTAATCTTTGGAGGCACAAAAGGGACCATCTTATTGTCTCTTGGTCTTTTGTAGGAAATGGGTGGGGTAACTATAATGAATTTATCTTGGTTACTTGGAAGGACTTTTGGCTCATTCATAGTTTCATCAATGGTAGGCTGGGAAGAAGGAACAACCATGGACCTATTCGATAGGAATATTTGTAAGAGATAATTTTGCTATGTGCTTTGCCTTGAACTTTTGATAGGACTTGAAAAATAAATCTTCACAAGGCTTTATAGGTTCCATAGGTCTAGGCCAAAATAATTCCAATGAAAAATTTCACAAGAAGATAAGGGATTAAACCCACTGTGATGCATTGTGAATATCTCATTCCCAATAGGAAACTTTATGCAGCTATGAATAACCGATGGGACAACATTGATGGAGCGTAACCATGAGTAGCCTAGCTTCACATGGAATTGGTCTAATGTCAGGATGATGGAGAATGACACATCTAATTGTTTTTGTCCAACTTTTAATGGAAGAGTGATCAAACCTATCATAGGAAAAGAAAAACTACTATGTTTTAATCCATGCTTTTGATTGTTCATAATTATCTTGATAAAGCTCTTGCACAAATAAGAATTCCTTGGTGATTACATTCTCTACACATACGGGATCAATAAGTTTTCCTTGTGCAAGTATGTTATTGATACAACCAACAACGTAGAGAGGACCATCAGGAAAATGTCTAAGTGCATCATCATTAGTGAAAGCAATATTAGGTATCAAAGTGGTTTGGACCTTACGAGGTTGAACATCTATGAGACCTACCATGTCTTGTATACCAACTTCTTTATCATTGTAATTATGATGTAAATCACTAGTTATGTCTACATTCATCACATCATTCTTAACCTTAGTAGATCGAACAAAGTTTGTTGAATGGTTTGTCATTGGGTTGGTGGAGATGTGTAAATTTTGGTTAGGTGGAGAAATAGATTTATTCCCTTTATCATTAGCACCACCCAATTGGATATGATTAGAATTGATGAGGTCTTATATTTGATGTTTTAGATGCATACACCATTTTGTATCATGTCCATTTGTGCGATGATATTGAGAAAAGGAATTAGGATTAAAAATTGGGGATGTAGTTTTGGTTGGTCTTGGCAGAGGAAAGTGGATTAAATTTTTACTCAAAAGTTGCAACATGATGTAATGAAGGGAATTAGGTATTGGGGTGAATAGTTTCTCTTTTTCCTTAAACTGATATGGTGTTGAAATTATGGTAGCAACTTGGGGTTCACTATTGTTGATTGTTTGAGAAGGGTTTATCTTGATGAAGCTCTTGTTTGGTTTCTTAAATTGTTGATAATTGTTTTGAGGTACGGGTTTAAATTTTTTAGCACAATTTGAAGAATTTTTCTCTTCATATTAGCTAACTGAGTTCTGATGATCATGGAGAGCCATACACAAATGTGTAAAGGATGGAAACTTTATCATCCCAAACTTATCTCTTATGTCTTTTTGTAAGTTGTCAATGAACATTCTTTGAAGATCCACATCAAGGAGATTAATATTGATTTACGAATAAAGCAATTGATAACATGTTATAAATTCTATGAATTTTTGTCCTTGTTGTTGCTTACACCTCATTAAGTTAGGTAGATCCATCTTAGGACCAATGTGCACTTTGAAATGGTTAAGAAAGGCATCAACAAGGTCATTGAATGAGTGGATTGAATTATTCAATAATGAACAAAACTAGTTCAAGGTTGTGTCTTTCAAGGACCTAGGAAAGAGTTTAACCAAGAGCTTATCTTAAAAAATGAAGTCACTACATAAGGTTGTATATGCTAATACATGGTTACTAGGGTCTCCTTTACCACCTTATTTCTCAAAGCGAGGTATCTCTATACATTGTGGTACTTATGTTTTCAATATCTCCAATGAAAATGGGTTTCTTTTGACATATTGTGAAGGTTGTCCATTTTGGTTTTGGTTTAATGTTGCTATTTGTTGTTGAAGGGATGTCACATTTTGCAAAAAATTGTTTATGATAGAATCATTGGTTGTGTTTTGGGATGGAGGTGAATATGGTGGAGGTGTATATGTGTTAGGTGGACAACTATATTGCAAGTTTGTGAGAAGTGGTGGATTTGGAGATATTATGTTTGAGTTCACAAAACTATAAGGATTCCCAGTGGAAATACCCAATATTGGAGCTATACTATTGTTTTGGTGCATCATTGTGACAATAATTGTATTTGTGTATGTAGGGATAGAGGTTATGGTTGGAGGGGGAGGAATGACTTCCTCCTTGAATTTGAGTGTAACCCAAACCTTGGGTGCAACTAGCCATTGTAGGTGCACGATCCTCAATGATATGAGCTAGACTACACACAACCTCTAATCCTTGGTCATTATCAAGCATTTTCCTCATGTTATCTATGATAGGAACCACAATGCCAACAATATATTCCATACTCACATAGTGTTGAAGTTTTTCTAAAGCTTGGTCTAGTTGTTTATATTTCTCTTGAGTGGCATAAGCTACCATGGTTTCTATATCAGTGATGGTGGTTGATGGTAAGGTCATGGTAATTGTGGCCTCAGGGATGAAATTCAAAGTGGGTTGAGTACTTACAACACTTGTCATGAAGGAGTTAGAAACTCAAGATCCATAGTGGGTGCCAAACAAGTGTCGAATGCCATGAGTCTAGAACTATGCCTCACTGGAGTATTGGAAATAGCACACCAGGTTGTAAAAATCATGCAAGTTTCATAACACCAAAAGTGCACCCAAGATGAACACCAAACTATGAAATAGGTACAAAAAAACACTCAAAAATAGGAAGCAACAAGCAGGAATAAATGATAAACACAACAAGAGAGGTCTCAAAAAATGTTTTTTGATGCACTTGTACAAGGACAGGATCACCCAAGGGCAAATGGGTCCTTGTACAGAGGTTTAAAATTTTAAAGTTTGATTGTGGACTATCTTAAGTTTTCTAATTCATCTTGCAGAAAGTTGAAACAATAATAAAAATTTCTAGAATTTTCTTAATGTATTCCACTTTAAAGCACCATGCAAGTACGCAAGAATGTAAATGTTGTTTGAAAAAATATTGATGCCACTTTAAGATATGAGATATGATAATTGACCGATTTTAGAATGCAAAGACACATGAAAATGATGATTTGGAAATGTAATTTTTATTTTAAATATGCTTTGTCTTTCACCGAATGACCCAGATGCAACAAATCCTATGAAACATGCAATTTTCAAATTGAAACAGAGATCTACAAGTTTCAACAAACTAAGCAGACAGAGGCAAATAGGTGTGAAAATTTTTGTTGATGCACCTGTACAAGGAGAGGGTCACCTACAAGCAAATGGGTTCTTGTATAGGGGTTTGAAAAATAAAAAATTGAATGTTTAAGTTACTATTTGGGATTGTTGTTTTTGGTTGCAAAGTGATTCTATAGTGACTAGCTTTTCCAAAAAAAATTGATGAAATGCAAGTACAACTCTATGACAATGTGTAAACAAAAGTGATAATTTTGAGTGCAATTTTGAATGGAATTCAGATCTAAATGAATGAAAAACATACTAATGCAAATTATGATGCAAAATGTATGCAATATTTTTGTATTTTTATTATTTTTAATGATGCAAATATGCAATATGCAAACCTAAATGAAGGATGCAAAACCTAGATCTAGGGTTTGAAAGACTACCAAATCTGAAAGTTGTGATGTCAAATGTCAGGCTCACCAAAATGAAACATAGGAAATAGGGGAATATGTGATCAGATATATAAACTTATGCTCCATACCCCTTTTTCTAGGGTTTCATTAGAATTCAAACCACAAAACCAATAGATTGACTTTCAACATTAATGGTGAGCCAATCAGACCTGGATTTGCATTTTTATTAGGGCCTTAGAAATCATTTTGGAATGATTTGAAATGATTATCCTAATTAAACTATTTTACCTAGTATGAAGAATTCAAATTCTCAAAGATAGATAAACAAAAACAGAGAATTGCAAGTGGATTTGAGGGATGCAAGGTGATATGTACTAACCCAAAAAAGTTTGTCTCGAGCACTGTAGAAGGACGCATCAGCCAAGGGGTGAATGAGTCCTTGTAGGGAAATTCTAATCAACTTGAGGGGTCCTCTGGAGATGGATCCAGGCTTCTATTTTCCACTTGCATTTTTTTCAAAATATTATAAATGAATTTTGCAACTTAGTTTTCGTATCTTGGCAAGAATGGTGACAAAAAATGCAACAATGCAAAATTTCTCTTCAACATCTCTTTAATCCTTCTTCAACCTATAACTTTTACATACACAAAGAGGGAAAATGTTGTGTCATATAGGGGCTTGCCTCAGTCAAACCCTATGAATAGTGTTCCCAATTTCACTATGGCAATGATAAAAACCTTAATGGAAAGGAAGGAAATAATGAATGAACAAATTGTTGCAACTCACCACCCTTCAATGGATGCTTTAAAGGACTAAAAACAAACACATCACTTCAAGGATCTTAGATCTTGATTGATAGACTTGCTTGAATGCACATGAATACCTACAACACTTGTTAGCCTTCAACATGAACACACATAAACTTTGATGTGATGTTAGGATCTTGATTGTTGCTACAAATGACTGATAATGTTGCTCTTGAATGATCTTGACAATAATATTTTCTCAATTGTGTGCCTTGATGCTAGATATGTTTCAAATGATAAAATAACTAGGTATTTATAGGTGTTTATCCAATTTCCCGAAAATTAGATTCCAGAAGTCGACACTTCCAATTTGAATTTTGATAATTAAAATTCCACCAAATAAATATTTTAATTTAGGTCCTGGCCCATAAAGGGGACCCATTAGCTCCTGGCCCAAATTTCCAAGACACGCATGATCCAAGAAAATTTAATAATTAAATGTATTTATTTATTGTTGGTTTCCCTTTCGGAAAACGAAAAGAATTAAGCTTTGGAATGCATAATTTGGAAAATTAGAAGCTTGATTAAGTCTAATAAATTAGGGGGAAAAAACATAATGTGAAATTATAAAGGTATACAATTTTCTACGTTACAATTATGAAGTGATTATTGTGAAGTAGAAGGGAAAATAACTCTAAAAAATGTGTTAGAGACAAATCCCTCTATTATTGTAATCAAATATGTGTTCACCACCTCTTGGAATGGAAAAATAATTGATACTCATTTTCCAGTTAAAATTTGTATTAACCCAAACCTAAAATAAACTCATGCTTTAAAGACGCAACCTCTCATTGAGGGAATTGCACTACCTTTCTCCATCAATGTTAGAGACAAATTCCACTTCATATAACTTTGGAAATTCTATGATTATTTCTACAAATACAAATAAACCCTTCACTAAAGTAATAAAATGTTTGTGTAAAGGCCACTATGAAAAAACTCTACTTGGACCGCTTATATTACTACTCATTCCTACTTTCATTTGAATATAAGAAATGCCAAAAAAAAAATCATCCAAAACTCAAACAATAGTTGGCATTATCCAAATTATTGTGTGGATCATTTTGAATGTGATTTTAACTATATGCTAAAATTTGATCTACAAGAAAACATAAATTAAATGAAGAATGTTATTGCATTTTAAGAACCAACTATTATAAGGTTGGATGTGGAACTAAATATTTTTAGCTTCTAATTGTAGAGCTAGATATCATCAATGAGATCTTAAGTCATGTTATGTACCACCAATTCTTTTTTAATTTTAATATTAAACAAGAAGAATTTGGTGGTGAACAAAGGGTAAGCATCATTATTATAATGGTTAAAATCTTTGATTATGTACATCCAAATTTTCTCTAATAAATATTTATATTGGCTTGGCTTATGGAATTATCACTAACACAATGGAATTTTTCATGCAACCATAATTATAAACATATTATTTACTTATTTTCAAAATAAATACTATAAGCATCATTTGATCTTATCAAATATACACTAAAAGCATAATCTTTGTTCATCCCATGTTATATTTAATGTTAAATTTTTATGCTCACACATATTTCTGTAAATTATATTTTTGTATATATATATTGATCTACAAAATCAAGATTAAAAATTATTTAATATTAACCTTAGTTTTCTTAAAGGTAATTTACAAAAATGTAATATAGACACAATTCAAATTTAAATCTATATGTTTCTTTTGTAGTATACTTCACAAATCATTCGTTATCATTTTTAATACCTTGTGCTCCTAGAATAAACCTAGAGGATGGAAAAGAAGTTGTAGAATTCATAGAAATGAATAGTACCAGATTTGATATCATGCTAAAAAAGATGCAATCAATAAGAAAAGGTGAGAGAACCAAAATGCACTAGGTAATAGTGCTTGTAGCAGCGTAATTTCTTCCACTGGGGCAGCACTGGGGCATTTGAAAAAATTAGAATTTTTTTGAATTTTGATCATGGCAGTGTTATTCTTTGAACCAACGCAACAGGTACCTCGCTTCAAAGAGCCCGACAAACGTAGACACATAAAAAGTCGGATTGATACTATGCATCTAATTCTGATAAGCTAACACCATTTCTTCTTAAATCACCTTGAACTAACTGATTAATTAAATAATCAACATTATTTAGTTAAATTTAGCAAATTCAGCTATTAATCAAATAATTAAATTTATTGATTAATTCACTCTTCTTCTAACAAATATTCATCATATTTAATTAAATCAAGTCATTTAATTAAATCTCTTTAATCCTCTCATTTGATTAAATCAATCAAATCAAATGTCACAATCTCCTAATCCATTCCAATTAATTAATTCTAAATTTATCAATCCTAAGTCACTTTCTAATCATCATTAATAAATCCTCTAGCTTTTAACTCCTCAAGAGTTAAATCAACCCATGGTCAACTAACTAGGTTGCACGTGAAATTCATTTCTTTTAATTTAACTAATTCCTCTATTTATCCTCACAAAGGCATATTCCAAGGAATATTCCTCCCAACCACCTCTTCATTCAATTTCCCTCCAAAGGTTTCAAAAACCTATCACATCCTCAATCACTTCTCTTACATTTACAATAACTCATATTACATCCTCTCAAATCTCCAACCACATTCAATAAATTATTCTTACAACCTTTCAAATCCTCAACCATTCTCATTTATTCCTCTTACATCCCCCTTTCCTCAACACATTTCCCAAAATGTGCTCCACCTTCCTCCAATAAAATTGTGACAAGTTTCACATTCTCATTGGCTCCCACTTTATCCCATATTCACCAATTTCTCTCATTCCTCAACCCTTGAGTTCTATAAATAGAAGCATTCTCTTCATAATATGCATCCACAACTTCAAGCATTCTTACTATAGGAATTTCAACTCATAGCTATCACCATTTTCATCAATTTTGAGCATAGTTTCATCATTTAGTAGTAATTCCATACTTGGAATCATCTTCAATCATCAAAGCTTATCAAAGGGATTGGGAAAGGGCTTCTTTCCACATCAAAGGATCATCACTCCCCCTATGGGATGAAGGTTTGGTTAATTTAGATAGGTTTGCATGCTTTTGTTTTGTTTATTTCATGTTTCTTCATGTTTTCTTGTCTTTCTTGATCAAGAATTTCATAGGGAGTGTTTTATTTGGTTTTCTAACATGATTGAAACTTGTTTGTTGTTTCTTGTTAGTTGATTGCAGATTAGACACTCACATTTTGGTGCTAGAGGGAGGGCTAACCAGTTTATTTTGATGATTTTTTTCTAAAAGCTCCATTTTTTTGCAGACACAGGGGAGTGACACCGCACTTGACTGATTCAGTGTCGCCTTTGAATACAACATCACAATTGCTTGCGTGCAAAGCATCACCTTTGCTTTCAGTGTCATTTTTGCAATGTCGCACCGCCTTTGCTCGTTGTTGTCACACCACATCTGCTACAACATTGTGTTTGTTCTTTCTGTCTTTTGTCTTATTTCTAGTTCTGACAGAGCGTCACCTTTGATATTGCGCTGCATATGTGCTCTTTGTCTTTTGCAAAGCATCGCTTTTTATTTTCAACAGAGTGTCACCTTCATTTTTAGTGCTACATTTGATAGTTGCAAAGCATTGCCTTTGCTGCCCAGAGTCGCCTTTGCAGGAAAGGGAGAAAATTTGACTTGGAGACCTAAAAACATTTTTTAATGCTCTTTGTAATAGCTTAGGCTTTCCAATTCTTCTTTTCATTTATGTTTTGGGACCAACTAGAGTTATTTTTAGGCTTAAAATTAACAAACAACTCAAGCTTTGTCAAAGTTGGATTAAAATTGAACATTAGGAACTTACTAGACTTTGATTTTGGGTTAAAATTAAACAAGAAAAACTCACATTTAATCTTGGTGCTTTAAAACGAACTCATATTCACTTTGGGTTTAAAAAGAAATTGTCTTCAGTTGTTTTGTGATTTTTTACAATTTGTGTCATTCAAATGCATATGCACTTCTCTCGTGCCTCCCGACGATCTTGAGAATCAAAAGCATTCTAGTGACATTTCTTTTCTAAAATTACCCACACGTTTCAAATTTGGATCTAAAATTGAACAATCATGTGAGTGTGAAGGAAAGGAATTATGTGTATTCCCTCCTAGTGCTTTAGGTGGTCGAACTACAAATGCACTTCTTCACTTTTGTTTATCTTTAGAGGACCTTCCTTGGTGGAAAAAAGTACTCACCCTAAGGGAACGACCCAAGCGGTAATGAGCTAATGCCAAGCTCTTCTGAACCGTTATATAAATTTGTGGTTGCAAGGAAAGTTTGCAATCAATGGGAAGCGATACATGATAGTTCTCCCCCAATATCTTTATGATGTGTAAAGCCCTTGTTATAAGGGTTGGGAGACCTCTTGATAGAGTTTATCATTGTACCCCCTGAACTGGATGTCCTTACTACAACCCTTTGTTTAAAAAGCCAAAAATCCTTAATACTTGTTGGTGCAAGAATAGTCATTCTAAAGCCGCCTCACATTTGTACTATTCAAAGTAGAAGCAAAAAAAATATTCAAGGTCTCTGGATCTTTAGGATTTTAAGATTTGGTGGTCCTGAGAAGTGTGTGCTATGGAGGGGAGCCAGTGTCACCAAATCTCTAACTGTTCGCTTTATCTCAGTGTTTGGAGAAATTCGAGTGAGAATCCAACAAGTATAGCCATTTCTATCCTAGGGTTGTGCAATTTGTGAGTTAGTCAAATACTTTGCTTAGATATAAAACTTTGAAACAAACATTCAACAAGTCATCAAAAATTCAAACCCTTTGGAAGAACAAATATCCTTGAAGAGTCCAAATGTTACTGTTTGTCCCTAGGGATTCTATCCTTAGAGGCTTCTAAATATTTGGGCCCATATCTCAATTTGTTCTCTCCAAAGTCAACCTAGGGAAATTGTGCCTTTGATTCTTTTATTTTCACATAATTGACCTTGTGGAATGAAAATGAGTTGAGACATAGACATTCAGTTTGTATGGATGTGGTAAAAAGAATCCATTTAATCAAGATAAACGACAATTGGACCCCACATATGTGTTTGATCTCATGATTTCCCACAAAGTCAAAATCCTGAAACCAAGGTCCATTAATCATCATAAGCATCTTAGTCCAAAGGCTCTCAAGAAACATCTTTTAGCACTTTACAAAACCAAAGATAGATTGGTATACAACTTTTACAAACGTGCTTCAAAGGACAATCCAAACTTGTATTCATTATGTTATTGTCAAAATCTAGGTCTAATCCAACGTTTTGAATTTCTCACATAGAGTTGAAAGTTTTAGAGGTATAGCACGTTCTTCAATACCTTGGTCTTGTAAAAAAAGTCTCTCTAGGTTCATCTAGGATCAAACCACCCCTTTCATTTGTCCCAAACATCAATCAAATCCCATCTCACAAACAACTTTTAGAACCTAGGAAAAAATCATTTATGCTAGACTTATGGTAAATCCTTCAATCAAAATCAAAATCACTTTGTTTGGCTAGGTGTGTGTGGATGAATCCTTCTTCACACATTTAGTTAAATTATCACCCCCTTTGGACAAGTTTACCCCAAGATAACATCTAACATCTTGGGATCTAAAAGTCCATTATCCAAATCAAATCAAACCAAATCAAAACCAAAATCCAAAACTCCTAAAGTCTAGTATTCCTCCAAGGTTCTCAAAAGTTAAAACATCCATATCATTCACCCTTCATTTGTCACATCATCCTCATTTGATCCTTAAACATCCTAGATTTTCTTTTTGTACCTAAAGTTTAGACCAACCTAAGGAGTTATAGGTTTACCTCCCATATTCCTAAAATTTGATCCCAATTTTATGGTCCAAACAAGATCACAACACAAGAAGATCATGGAGCAAAACAAAGAAACATCCACCTCAAGCGATTTGATCCAAACTGCATCAAAATTCAACCCTATGGAATCTACCAACCTTCACTTAACCCCCCTCAACAACCACAAGATATTCAAGAGGGAGGTTTTCAAGTGGAAGATGTCACCAAAAATCTCCAAGGAATGACCCAAGATGAAATAATTGAACTAGTCCAAAATCGTGAAACACACAAAATTGTCAAAACGGTCATGAGACTCAATCCCACACAATACATGTTGACATTAGCAAAGGAAGGGGATTAAATCTTTTAATTTTGATGTGAGAACTATTGTTGAGCAACCTCTTGGGAACATGCCACCGATATCATTCCCAAGCATCATCCAACCCATCATACAACCAACATCTTCTCATGCTCCAAGTCAACCCATGATCACCAAAGGAAGTTCATTACTCCAAGCCCTTCAAGGGCATCCACTTGTCAACACTCAAAATCTAGAGGCTAACACAATCTTGGGTATGCCTATCACCATCCCACATTATCCAAAACATCCATATGTTCCACTCATTTCCCATGATAAAAACAATCCCTCCACCTTTTCTGCAACACTGGCATACTCTCTTAATACACAAGTTTCTCTCCCCATGATATCAAAGGACAAGTGGATTTATTTGGACAACTGGGTACTTTCAATGCTTCCATCCCACAAGGGAACACACCACCAATCTTCCCATCATTCCCTCTTTTAACATCAACATCTGCACCAATCCAAGGTTTAGTGCAACCCCCTTTACCCAACATACCAATCCAAAACCAATCAAATGAAATCAATCCACCAATAACAAATTAAATCAGCATGTCGATCATACCAAATCCTCTAAGCATTCCACTATATCACAACACCAAGTGACACCAATCCAAAAATCTCAACCAATCATTACATCTATAACACCTCAAACTCTCCAAAATGTGGTCTCCTAAGGACCAAGCACATCAACCATACCATCTACCACACAACCCCTTGTCATCACTCAACAAGCATCTCCACAACCACCTCAAAAAAATATTTCCACCTCATCTCATACCATTCCATCAAATCCCCCACCTCCACCACCAAATCCAAATATGGAAAAAAATACAGTATCACATTGCAAGTGGCCCAACAAGCGTATCAAAAGGAACTTCAACAATTCCAAGCTCAACAAGCCGCACAAGCTGCACAACAAGCAAAGGCACAACAAGCTGCACAACAAGCACAATAGGCTTACCAAGCACAAGTGCAAGCTTTACTACAATATCAACAAGCCACACAAGTCACATAGGCTGCACAATCTGCACAAGCTACACAAGTCACTCAACAAGCTCAAGAAAAAGCTCAATACCAAGTGTAGAAGCCCAAGCACAAGCATTGTTACAACAACAAAGCCTATCAGCAAGCCTTGCAACATCACACACAACAACAAGCATTGATAGCTCAACAACAACAAGACCAACAACAGGTATTGTTGGCACAACAACAACTACATGCATTACCAACAAGCATTGCTTGTACAAAAAATCTTACAACAACCTCTCACGAACATGCAAACAAATATGCAAGTCATCCCACCCGTCACCCAAGCAACCATACCACCCCAAAACACATACATCCCACCACCTGATCCACAAAATAATTTTTCCACACAAATTAAATTTCTCTCACAACAAGTGCTAGACATACAATTAGGAAAGATAATGAAATCACAAGGGAATTTGTGCCCCTATCCGTTTGACAGAAGCATTGCGATGGTTCTATTCCCACAAGGATTCAAAATACCAAAATTTGACAAATATTGTGGGAATGGCAATCCTGAAGATCACATCAGGGAATTCCACATACACTGTATGGAAGTTGCATATGACGATTTCTATCTGATGCGAATCTTCTCTCAAAGTTTGGTAGGTCCAGAATGGAATGGTTCTCTCACCTTCCCCCCAGAATTAAATTTTTTCAAGAAATTATGGACTTATTCATATAGAATTATTCATTTAACATAACCGTGCAAGTGAGCTTGGAAGAATTATCCAACCTAAAACAAAAAAAGGGAGAAACATTCACATCCTTCTTGCAATGATGGTGAGAAAGGCCAATAAGAGCAAATGGGTTATGCCTGAAGAACAACAAATTGGGACTATCATCTCCAAACTTGAAGGGACCTTGTCCTTTAATTTGAAAATGCAATGCATAACAACCTATGACCAATTGATTCCTAAAGCACTCAACATTGAAAGAAACCTTATGGCACAAGGGGGCACACCCACATACCAAGACAATCGACCATCAACAAGTTACAATGACAAACCTCGCACGTGGGAAAAGAACAAAAATGTCACCAATGATGGTTTCATTGATGCCAAAGTTGTTATCAGCGTCCCAAGGTAGAATACACAACAACAAACATACCAACAACCACAAATCAATACCCAAAGCAACTCACAAATCAACCCATCATCACAACAACAACCCAACAATCAACTGCCAACAACCTAAATGCTCAAGGGGGACCACCCTCAAGGAACATATATCTCCCTAAACAAAAATACACACCACTTGGGGAACCAATCAAATCTGACATGCAATAGCTGGTACAAGAAAATCTCATCAAAATCCATGTTTATGAAAATTATCAAGAGCCTCAAGTTAAACCACCATGGTATAACGAGAAGCACCTTTGTGACTTTCACAAAATAAAGGGACACACAACAACTAATTGTATGACACTCAAGAATCTAATCTAATATCTCATTGATGATAAAGCCATAACCATTGAACAACCAGCTGGGAATCAAGATCTCAAGATATACATGAATCCAATGCCAGATCACAATAAAGGAAACAAAGGAAAGAGTTACAACAATGTGAACCATATCTATGGCCATGTTGTTGCCTCTTTGGATGAATGGGTAATAGTTGTCAACATTAAAGGACCTAGAGTTGAGTGTGGAGTCACTACATGTGGCGAGAAAATTACCATTCTAGGACCTTCACCACCACCCAAGGCACCTGTCGCCAATCCAAAGTCAATCCCTAATGGTTACAATGTCCTAGAACAACTAAAATAGACCCTTGCCCCAATCTTCATCATGGAGTTGCTAAAAAACTCACCTGTGCATAGGGAAATCCTAGAAAAGGCATTAGCTGCATCTTCCATCCCCACAAATCTTGATGCAAACTAGTTCCAATCTATAATTGGACATATCACTATGTCGCATCTCCTCACATTCTCTGAGTAGGATCTCCCAACCCAACCATCTCACAACCATGCACTCCATCTTGAAGTCCTATTCCACAAGAAAAAAGTCAAATGAGCCTTGGTGGATGGAGGCGTGGGTTTGAATATTTGTACTCAACAACTAATAAAGAATTTGGGTTTCTTTGAAGATGTCATTGAGAAAGGAAAAGGTATCACTATTAGGGCTTATGATGATCAAGAACGGGTGTCTCAAGGCACCATTCAACTCCCCATTCAAGTAGGGACAACAATCATGGAGACCACTTGCCAGGTTCTTGACCTTGAACTCCCCTATAATATCCTCCTAGGGTGCCTATGGATCCATGGGATGCAAGCTATCACATCCATATTCCATCAATGTGTCAAATTCCCCTATCAAAACCAAGAGGTCACAATCCATGCTAACCCTGAGCCTTTTTATTATTGCAAAAATTTGGAGGTCAAATATTATAAGATCTCCCAAATCCTGAAAAATGATGAAGGACCCACATCTCCTTATGTTGACCCATCCACCCTAGCCTCCACTTTTGAGACAAATACACCTTCCATTTCGAACATCCCAAATGTTAAGGTTATTATCCAATATCATGGATGTGGGGACTATAAAATGAAAAAGAGTGTCTTTTTGATAGGAGAGTTACCTCAATCTCCTAGATCTCATGGGAAACCACAACCAATTGACACAACATCTCAGACCTTCAAATTAGACGCCACCACCTTCAAAAAGTGGGGAGACCTAAGCAAAGAGTTGGTAGAAGAGAAAGATGTATCAAGCCTACTATATCAAGATGAAAGACCCGTACCAAATCTCCCCATGGAGGAAAGTAACAAAGGTCTTCAATTAATGTTTAATTGGGGCTATAACAAAAATGAGAAGCTTGGGAAAAATGATAATGGTTTTTTTGAACCCATTGTTCCTAAGAAGTTCCCTAAGAATCTCGGCCTTGGATGTACCCCTATGAAGCTAACCATACTTGGCAAGGGTGCTATAGTTAAAATAGTCAAAGCTTCCCCATCAGTACCCATATCAATTAATTATCCTTTTGAGGACCCTATCTCTGATTTACCCATGTTATTTGAGGACTCCTCCCTTTTTATGATCACAACCATGTCTTTTGAGTCGAGTAACCAAACAACTAAACTAAAACTTGTTTACCCCCAACTCATCGATTGTGACCAATGAGGACCATCGATCTTAGACACATTCAAAAATGATGAAGCTTTCTTGGAATTCATGGGACTATGGGATACTCTACCATATGGAGATCACAAAGCAGGGTTTGATATTAAGTTGGACACACATGCGTACTATGGGGAAACAATTGAATCTCTTAGTTGCAAAATAGAAAATCTAAGAGTACCATCTAGGTCTCTAAGTGAAAACCACACTATGGCACTTTCTGACCCAAAACTAGTAAAAGAAAGGATGTATCCAATGGTGAAAACCTCTCTAAGGCACCAAAGGATGAGGGATTCAATCGTCCCCTTAGTTCCATTCATCAAGAAAAATTAGCAGTACTGATAGAAAAATGCAACCCATTCAATATAGGAACTGAAGAAACACGACACATCACTTTCTATGCAAAGTCACTTTTGTCTGAAGAACAAGAAATTCTAGCTGCATTTTTGAAAGAAAGGAATTTAAATTTTGCATGGACCTACACTGATATGCTAGGCCTTGATCCAGAGGTAGTAGTCCATCATCTAGTAGTCTATCCAGAGGAAAAATTAGTAAAAAAAATTAAGAAAGATGCATCCGCAGATCGCATTGTTGGTCAAACTTGAGCTGCAGAAACTTCTTAACGCTAGATTCATATGACCTATTGATTATCCTAAATGGGTTTCCAATCTTGTACTAGTTTCTAAGCCCACTGGGGGAATCTAAATCTGCATTGACTTTAGGGACCTAAACAAAGCATGCCCTGAGGATGATTTTCCTCTTCCTAACATTGACATGATTGTAGATCTAATAGTAGGGCACGAGATGTTATCATTGATGGGCGGGTTTTCAAGGTACAATTAGATTATGATAGCAAAGGACGATCAACATAAAATGACCTTTACTTTTCCATGGGGCACCTACTATTGGAACATGATGCTATTTGGGTTAAAGAATGTTGGAGCTACATACCAAAGGGCTATGACTCTGATTTTTCATGACATGATCCACAAATCTGTAGAAGAATATATGGATGACACACTAGCCAAATCAAGGAAGTGTTGGGACCACATAGCATCACTAGGATCTATTTTTGACAGATTGGAAGAATATAAAGTATGACTCAATCCTAAGAAATGTGTCTTCAGTGTGCAATAGGAAAACTTCTAGGGTATATTGTATCAATGAGGGGAATCAAGATAGACCCTGCAAAATTCAAAGAAATTCTTGAAATGGAAGCGCCATGGACATTGAAGCAGTTAAGGGGCTTGCAGAGAAGGCTCCAATCCATTCGTAGATTCATAGCACAATTAGCAGATAAAGTTGTCCCATATTCTTATCTACTCCACAAGGGGGTAACATACAAGTGGGACGAGAAATTTGATCAAGCATTTAATAAAACCAAGGAATACTTGCTAACACTGCTAGTCCTCATGCAACAGATCTAGAACAAAACATTGATCCTGTACATATCAATGACATCGGCAACCCTTGGCGCTCTTCTAGCACAACATGATGAAACAGGGAAAGAGAGAGTCATTTACTATATCAGTAGAACCTTGGCTAGACACAAGCTAAACTACACATTCATCGAGAAAGCTTGTCTTGCAGTAGTGTTTTCCTCACAAAAATTCAGACACTACATGCTTGCTCATCAAATAAATCTCATCGCCAAGATAAACCCTCTAAAATATCTACTCTCTAAGGCAACACTCACAGGGTGAATGGCTAAGTGGGTCATGATATTGATAGAGTATGACATTGAGTAGGTAGAATGGAAAGCTATCAAGAGAGAGGTAATCACAAATCAATTAGCAGAGGCACCTTTATATTCAAAGAACCCCTAGTATCAGAATTTCTAGATGAGTCCATTTTCAATCTTAGTGTAGCAGACCATTGGAAGGTGTACTTTGATGGGTCATATACTCATCATGGGTTAGGTGCATGATTCTTCTTCATCACACCACAAGGAGATTGCATCCTGAAGTCATATAAGCTATCTTTTCCATGCACTAATAATATTGTGGAGTATGAGGCTCTAGTCATAGGACTTCAAATTGCAGTACAATGGAAAATCATGGAATTTAAGGTTTATTGGGACTCACAGTTAATTATCAACCAATTCAATGATGAATACCAAACAAAGGATGACAATCTTACCCCGTACAAGAAACTAGTGGAGGATCTGAAAGAATTATTCATTGACATCACATTTGAGCAAATATTGAGGATAAAAAATAGAGTAGCTGATGCTTTGGCTACAATTAGATCATTGTTGGATATCCCACAAAATGTCCCTAAGCATGAATTATTGGTTGAGCAACTTCTCGTACCAGCTTTCGAGGTATCATATTTTGAGTTCATGTGTGAAATCGTTGGTCTTGGTGATCCTTGGTACCATGAAATATACACCTACCTAAAAATAGGAGTCCTTCCTGCTAACATCACTCCAAACCTCAAAAGAACCTTTATTAAGAAGTCATCCTATTTTGTTATCTTAGGTGACACCCTATACCATAGAAGTATCGAAGGAACCCTTTTGCGATGCCTTAACCCTGAGGAAGCTTTGACTGCTTTAACTGAGGTACACGATGGTATTTGTGGTTCACATTCTAGTGGTAGGACCTTGGCCAAGAAACTGTTGAGGACTGGGTATTACTAGCCTACAATGGAGAAGGAAGCTCATGACTATGTCCAAATTTTTTTGTAATGCCAACAACATGGGGACCTCATCCATGCACCATCTCAAGAGCTCCAACTGATTATAACACCTTGGCCCTTTTCACAATGGGGGCTTGATCTCATTGGAAAAATCTCACCCACCTCATCTAATGGAAACAAGTTCATTATCACTGCCACAAATTACTTCACAAAGTAGGTAGAGGCCAACCCTATGACCTATATCACAAGAAAATAGATTTCCAAATTCATCCTGAATTACCTCATTTGTCACTATGGTGTCCCATAAGCCCTTATCTCAGATAATGGGACACCTTTCAAGAACCAGGATGTTCATGAACTATGCCAAAAATTCAATATCCAACATCGCTTCTCCACTCCATACTACCCCTAGGGTAATGGCCAAGCTAACACTTCTAATAAAACTATCCTAAAAGTCCTCAAGAAAATAGTAAATGAAGCTAGTCGCAACTGGAACCTACAACTAAATCCCACCTTATGGGCCTACCGAACAAGTATCAACATGCCTACAGATGCAACACCCTTCTCCTTGGTCTACGGATCAGAAGCCATCCTTCCCATTGAGATCGAGCTCCCATCCTTAAGAATATCATTGCAAAATCTCATTACTGATGAAGAATATCAGGTGTCATAGTTGAACAAGCTAGAACTATTGGATGAGCAGCACATGGATGCCTTGAACCACCTGCAAGTCTATTAGAACCATCTTAAAAGGAACTATAATAAGAAGATCAAGAGTCAGTCATTTCAAATCAGAGAGCTCGTGTTGAAAGAAAATCAAAAGAGTGTACCAAATCTAGACAGCAAGGGAAAGTTTGAACCCAACTGGTTAGGACCCTTCATCGTCATGACAAGTTACAAATCAGGAGCATATCAGTTATCCACACCTGAAGGTGAACCTATACAGGATCCCATCAATAGCTCCCATCTCAAAAAGTTTTATGCCTAAGCTTGTTGGGTATAAATCCAAAAATACAAAAAAAAATCAAAAAATATAAATCAAAAAAATCAAAAAAAGGATTGAAAGCAGTAAGGAAAAAAAATCGTCCTCTAGTGAAAACCACTTCGGTGGCGCTTTAGGAAAGTACCTTGGTGAAAACCTGGCAAACAGGTGCCTTGTGTAAATAAGCACTTTCCATCCACCATGGATTCTTCGACTTGTTATGCATCACCTACCATTGCTTTCCATCGCATCCACCCATTCGCGTTCGCATCATAGCTTGATCATGTGTTTGTATCATGTTCCATCCTAGAACTACTTGGCACATTCCTAAGGTCAGTTTGTCCTGCCTATATCAGAGTAGTCTATCGCATCACGTTGGGGGCATGTTCTTATACCTACATTGGATCAGATTCATGTATATTCTTGAAATATTGGTTAAAAGTAGAAAATCACAAAAAAATTCATAAAATCAAAAAATCAAAAAATACTCATAAAACTAGAAAATCTAAAAACATTCATAAAACCAAAAAAATCCAAAAACATCCAAAAAAATCAAAATCCAAAAATAGGTCAAAAATAGAAAAAGTCAAAAATACAGTCGTCATGTCGAACTACGGGTCTCTGAGCTTAAACATAGGCAAGGCTAATCATTGATCAGCCCTCGAGACACATTAGGTCAGTCCTTTAGGAGTCCACCAAAATAAACTAGAAATCCATGCATGTTCATATTCTTCATCAATAAACGAGTATGTGCCAGTCGAACTACGTGGTCTCTACATGTATAACATAGGCAAGGATAATATTTGATCAGCCCTTGAGGCCCCTAGGATAGGTCCTTAGGTTAGGTTCTTGGTCAAAATCTCAGAAAACACAAAAACATTGGAAAATTAGAAAATTAAAACATTTGTAAAACATCTCAAAAAATACCAAAAAAATAGCCTCAAAAACATTTCAAAATACCAAAACATTAAAAAAACCCAAAATCATCCATCCCAGTTCACATTCATTCACAATAAACCCCCATTCACAATAAATCAATTTTCATCTTCACCCTTTGGAAAAACAATCAGAAACAAGTTTCATAAATTGAAAGTGAAAACTCAAGCGTCAAAATCTCAAGTCTAGGTCAGTAGGTAAACAAGTTGGTTAACTCTTGCTATCAATAGGCCATCATCCTGTTAGTCTCAAAACATCTTATAACATCATGTCCTAGGATGCATCCTTCCTACAATGGGCATCAACATCAGTCATCACTATAGTTTAGTCTTGGCTAAATGGATGAAGAATATTAGCTTGTTTGTTTACTTTATCTTTGTCTTGTTGACTTATTTTATTGCGCTCATTCCAATGACCTCTTGATGATGTCTATCAAAACAATTTAGAGAGAAAGGAATGAGACATTGATCATTATATTTTGTCTGCTATGCTTGTTGGATATTCTTGCAATATAACCTTGGTCATGCTTACTTTGTTTGGTTTGTAGGGAGGGTGTTTTAGATGTCTTGTTGACTATTACATCAAAAGGTTTTTCCTTTCAATGTTTTTTCCCAAGATGTTTGAAATGTCTGAAGTACATCCTAATAAGCTTTCGTATGCCAGGTGTGAACATGGATACTCCTATCTGATTGTTGAGTCAAAGTCCATCTCACTAGGTACAACACCATCCTGGTTTTCTATACCTTTATGCATCGTATCTATGTGTGTGATCAAAAATAAGGAAAGTAATCTCTTTACATCCCCAATCCCTGATAAGCAATGTATCATCATCATCATTCATCATCATATCTAATAAAGTCTCAATGACTCATAGAATTTTTTGAATTCTACATCATCTCGAACTCAAGGGTTGATCCCTCTTTCTTCTATCATCTCCATATACTAATATTAACATGGTATCATGACATTCAAAATAAAAATCCATTTGCATCCATCCCACATCCACAAATTGTCAGCATACTGCATATTATCATAATAGAAGCATCATCCATCATTGCATTATCATTTAGGGTGTTTAGTATAATATAGATCTGTTAGTCTAAGCATCTCATAAACAACACATTTCCATTTTTATCCATCACATAACCATCACATAACTATTATTAAAATCATCAAATCATGCATACATAAATCTTGCATATCATATTGCATATAGAAAAGATACTAAAAAAGAAATAAAAATCTCATTGCATTGCATCCATTAGAGCATAATTTATAGATTTGCATCCATCACATAAACATACATCCATATAGATCCATCATATATATCATAATCACATCATAATATATAAAGAATCATATCATAATCATCAAACACATCCATCTATAACATATGCATCCATAACAAGTAAAATAAAATAACATCACATCATAAATCGCATCAAAGTCATCTCATGTATATATATCAAAAAAGTTGAATGTCATGATACAATAGAATCAGATATAGAGTATCATCATTGAATATAAAAGAGGCTAATCAAAACCTAACTAATGAATGTATACACATCATAAATCAGGTTGTACAATAAAAAATGTGTCTAGTGCACTATCAGTGCCTTGAGCTACCCTCACTTTGTCTATCACCATGGTGGCTACCTCAGCTCTGATGATGCAACCTTGATGGTCTGCTTGATGGCCCTACATGAGGAGTCCTGTTAGGAGCAACCTAACTGATGTGGGATACATTTGGCTCTTGTCGCTCTTGTGCCACAGATCTGTAGTATAATAACTTGTAGTACAATGCCTCCTGCATCGCCCGTCCATACATCTCTGCCAGGACTGTCACCTACCCCTACGCCTATTGTGCTACGACCTCCAGCTGTTGTCTTTGACCTATCTCCTGAGCAAGGCCAAGGTTTGCATCCTGTCTCATTTGGCGCTCCTACACCACCTCTTGCCTATCTTGATCTTGCTCTTGGATCAGGGTTTGTATCTAAGCTTGGGCCTGCTGCAACTTCCTTGTCAAAACCTGTATCTATGCCTACAATGCTGCTATCTGTCTGTCCCTCACATCGGGACCTAGAGATGCTTGTTGTTGTTGTTGTGGTGCCCTCTGACCAATAGGCGACACTAGTGGTGGAACCTGACCATCATGCCCGACACCTCTACCCCGACCATCCTGTGGCTGATGACCTGACTGTTGTGGAACCTGTCTAATCTGGGATCCTCTGACTCGTCCTCTGCATGTCGCTGGCACCACTGGTAGAGTTAGTATGATCATAATAGAAATGCAAAAAATGAGAAAAGTTTTGAAAGGAATACTGGGGGTCAAGCGTCCTAAGGCCACTGGAACTCATGAACCTGATCCATCCGATGTCTGGGGAGCACATGAGCCGCCATTCCATTAGCACCTCAGAGAAAAATCACCAAAATTCTAGAAGGATAAGTGTGCAAATGATTTGAAAATGACCCCTCTAACCCTATTTATGCATTTTTTTAGGGTTTTTTGGGTATTTTTTGGGGTTTTTGAGCCCCTTAATCTATTTTTTTTCCAACCAATGCTCGTTTTGAACCATTTTCATCACTGTGAGCTTTTTTTTGCATCTCGTGGGCTATTTTTCTGTGCCTAGATAATTATTGAACCTTTTCATGAGCTCGGCCTAATTTTGCAATTTTTGCCCGATCTCTTGAGGGGGCAGTGTAGCGACGCAATTCTTCTGCTGGGGCAGCAATGGGACATTTGAAAAAAATAGATTTTTTTTGAATTTTGATCATGGCAGTGTTATTCTTTGAACCAACGCAGCAGGTACCTCGCTTCAAAGAGGGGAAAAATGTAGACACATAAAAAGTCCTAATTGATACTATGCATCTAATTCTGATAAACTAACACCATTTCTTCTGAAATCACCTAAAACTAATTGATTAATTAAACAATCATCATTATTTAGTTAAATTTAGCAAATTCAGCAAATTCATCTATTAATCAAATAATTAAATTTATTGATTAATTCACTCTTCTTCTAACTAATATTCATCATATTTAATTAAATCAAGTCATTTAATTAAATCCCCCTAAATCCTCTCATTTGATTAAATCAATCAAATCAAATGTCACAATCTCCTAATCCATTCCAATTAATTAATTCTGAATTAATCAATCCTAAGTCACTTTCTAATCATCATTAATAAATCCTCCAGCTTTTAACTCCTCAAGAGTTAAATCAACCCATGGTCAACTAACCAGGTTGCACATGAAATTCATTTCTTTTAATTAACTAATTCCTTTATTTATCCTGTCATGCCTATAAATTTCACCTCAAAATGCCACCAATTTTTTTTTTTAAAGCTCAATCATTAGGTTATTTAACACTATACTTGTCATGCCCACTTTTAATGTGGCTAACTCACTCAACACATTTTACACATCACACCATCATAACATTACCTAGCTGCTTATTTTATCACTATTTGATGATACTATATTGACTAAGAAATACTCATGTGTTATTTTATAACAAAAGAAGCAATGTTCGTGTTTACTTGACTAAGAATCATCTATAGTAAGTATGTTATTGATGATAATAATGTTTCTAACCCAAATACGACGAATGAAATAGTTTACTATTCAACATTCATCCTAAGGTAACAATGTTAACGCTTCTTCCATTTGTGTTAGGTTATACTATTATTATTTTATTTTTTTCTTCCTTATCTTAAGTGATAATGGTAATAGTATTAATAGCATGAGGATTTAAGATTTTCCATGATACTCCCTCTATTATCGAATTATTTTATTACTCAGTACTGTTCAGTATGTTGAAAGTTTATAACACTATTTCAACTTTTACTCAATATTTTTGTTTAATGAATTAATCAAGGTTATATTTGGAAAGGTAGTGAACCACTAGTAAATACACACAAATCCCTTATTCATAATAACATCACCCATAGTGGCAATAATAATAAAAAAAATAATCGTGAGATTTTAAAGGTTCTATTTAATTTAATGTTACTATATATATTTAGTATTGTTGTGGATATTTCTCTTGATATTAATGATATTACCATATTGACTACTACCATTAATAATGTCCACATTGATCGTATTTAATTTCATCGACTTTTAATCATTGGATAAATTCACAACGTATAAAAGACATCTAGTATTAATGTCATGCTCACTAATGCCATTACTTACATTAATTTCAAATATGTCATCTCACAATATCGATATTCTTAGTGCATTGATCCTTAATATAGCCGGTAAGATAATTGTTGATATTAATGTTATCAAAAACCAAAAGATAGAAAAAATAATAAAATTATTATTGTTTTATTTATTCATTTAATTATCATTTATTTAAATTCATTCATCCTTTAAATACATAATAATCTAAAATTACAATAATTTAAATTTATATTATATAAACCACTTTATAAAATAATTTAAAATTATAATAATTTTGATTATACTTTACAACTAAATAAATCACTTCCTATATATTTTAAAGTAACTTTAAAAGAACCTAAAATAATTAATAGAATATTCCCCTTTTTTTGTGTCTATTTAAAGGGAATGGTAGAGATACCTAACTAAATACTTAATCTTTATCTTTATGCATACACTTGTTTTAAAGTAATAAGATCTTTATTAAAGAAGTGGGATATACTATCTTTCCTTATATTGGGGGATAATTCAAACTTAAAAATCCTTAAAGGCTAATGTGAATGGGGTTAGCGTGGAGATAACAAATTTACATATTAAGATTGCACTCCTCGGTTTTAACATAATCCACCTCCTAGATAAATACGACCTTGCCAATTTATTTATTACGAAGGATATCTCATTGTCATATCCAGCATAAAACTCAAGTATGGGGACCGTATTGAAGTGATTATTTCATCGAAAAAAATGCAGCCATATCCCTCACTAAAATACTACCGTCCCCCAATTTGAAATGGCTACGGGGTGACTGTGTCCATTCTTCATAATCTTGATCAAAATTGGGAACACTATCGTCCCCCAATTTGAAATGGCTACGGGGTGACTGTGTCCATTCTTCATAACTTGATCGAAATTGGGAACAAGTATGTGCAAGAAACACGAATCTAGAGGATGAACCTACAAAACTCCATACTTACGACAAAAGATCTCTAAAAAAAAAAAATTGATTTTCAAATCCTCAATTTGCGAATGGAAGGCTATCATAGGTGAAGCATCATGGAAAAAAAAACAAATGAAGACTCTGAAAGAGATTATCATTAATACACGGGATCTCAAAAATAGGTGTGGTCTCTGGATCTAGTTCTAGAATCTAGAGTTCTGCTGCAGCAAATACGTGTTCAACTTTGTACAATCAACTGACATACAGTTTGACTAAGATACGAATCAGGTAGGTGCAAGTTGAGTACAGTTGGCAGGCCCGATAAACATCTAGTAGACCATTTAAATGCGGGCCGACCACTGGCAAGATGAAACGAATGAAGACTGGCACACAACAGGTAACTTGCAAAAGCCTGCTACCTTCACCAATTGGTCGCTTCATTTAAGCAATAGCACTTCTACCTCAACTATTAATAAAGTGCTACGATGACAACATATCCTATTGCATTCAAGTATTCAGATTTTCCTGAAAGTCTATGATGTATCCTAAGGATAGTTGCGAATTTAGGGGAAAACATGGATGGGGTATTTATGGGAGGCACAACGGGTTAGGAAGAAAATAAATGATGGCAGATTTCAGCGTTATTATTGTTGATGCTGCTTGGGGGTCGCTTACCTGCCCACCACTGCAGAGATAAGGAGGAGAGGCAACAAATATTGGTATTCTCTTTGACCACCAAATGCGGTTAGAAATAAAGCTGCAAACTTTTCCAACGTCCTCACTGTGACAGAAAGACCGGCAAGGGAATAGGGCGTAGATTTGTGGATAAATGAATCTGTTCAAAGCCATGTATGTTTTATGAAGCTTGCTCTTGGCTAGCTCCCTAGGAAACTTAAGCTACAGAGAGGAAAACACCCCAGCTCAAAAGAAATGAATGTGGCATTTTGATGCGTTTGTGTTGCATATAATGGTCGGAGGTAAGACAGATGAGAGATGTTTCATCTTCGAATCCTACGAGGTCATGAGAAAAGGGAAGCTTCTTCCAGACAATGCTTGTTAACAAATTTGTATCGTATTATTCTTGTATTGCATATATATCTATATTTTATTAATTTATTTCATTTATTTTATGCATTCTGAGTACCAGTGGTTTAATGGTAGTATTATATCCTTCCGGTACATATCCAGGTTCGATTTCAGCTGGTGCATTTCATTACGAGTTGAAAATTAGGTTTATCTTTCTCCCCAAGCAAACATCATACATTATATTCATAAACATCGATTTAGCTATACTACAACATACAAGGAAATGTTCCAAAGGACCCTTCTTTTTTTTTTTTTTTCCTTTGAACTTTGTTATACCACTAACATTTAGTAGACATAAAGGAGTATATTGTTGCATCCTTGAAGGAATGTTTAGCTATGCACAATCCCCAGATATGTTGTTTACCAGGATACATTTTTGTTTGCATTCTTAACAAAATACCTCAAACTTTTATCTCAGCCCACTTCACAAAAAGCGGTTAGAACAGGAAATGTTCTATTTATTCATTTATATATATATATATATATATTTGTTCTATCTATGAGGACAAAAATAGCACATTTGTATACATAATATATAATAAACTGAAAACAACATTTTTACACTCTTATGATCTTTTCTTTGCCATCCTACAACAGTAGTATCGGATATCTATATTTTTCCCTTAACAGATCTTACATTAATTTGAAAATGAAATATATCATAAAGAAAATAAAGGCCAAGGAGTGTGAGTGTTTTAATGAACTGAGACCCATAATTTATTTTCCTTTCCAGACTAATCCACATAGAATAGCTTCCTCATTTCCTCATGGAACAAGATGGCTAATGTATATATATATATATATATTATCTTTACAACATCACAAGAAAAGGGACAAATGACAACCCATTGCATAAGTAATTTTTTTTTCTCCTCTCAATTCTCTTCCATGTTACATCGAACACCAACATTCCATTTTACAAGAAATTTTTTAAGAAATACAATGAAGGACACACAACTGACTAAGGCTTGCTCTCCACCCTACCGTAATGGTGTCATGGAGCCTCATGGGCTCTAGCCATTCCCCCGAGCAAGGAATTATTTTAGCTCCACGATGATAAATGGAGTCTTTTCTCATTTTTATAAAGAAATAAAACTAGCATAGCACAAACTTAATGTATCTAAGTTCTCTACCTTCCATTCTCAACCATGATTCATTCCATATGTCACATCCTTACAACCAATAACAAAGGGAAATGGAAGTAGGATAGAAAATATTATCTCTTTAGATAGATGAGGAGGTTAACTCCTTGAACCTTCTTTCCTCTCCAAGCCAAGCCATCTTGATCATTCTCTACTATCTCCATTAGAGTTCTCCAAGAGGAGAAGTGGGTAATGCCCAAATCTTCCATCTTCTTGAGATATATAGGGATCCTCCAAACCTACACTCTTTCCCACAAGTTCTCACACATGTGTGAGTCTTGTGCCAATTCCAAGAACTTTTGGGGAGTAGGAGGTTGAGAGTGACAAGTCACTCTTCCCAAGCCCCAACACTTTTTTGAATTTATCACATTCATGAATGTGGACTTTTGAGGGGTCTTTTCACACTCCAAGGACAAGTTCACATGTGTCAAAAAGGTTCCAAACCCATAGGTATAGGTCCTAGGGGTCTATTCTTGTTCTAAAACCAAGGAAATTGATCCAGTAATCCCTTTTTAAAACCCACACAAAAATCCATACGAATTTTGATCTTAACCAAGGGTTTCAACCCCAACCAAACTCACATCACATGTCCTACAATTGGATTCTACTAAAAAATAATCACCCATCTAATAATAAAACCTCAAACCCTTCTAAGTCAAATAGGGCTACACTTAGAACTTCCCAAAGATGTATTTGATTTGATTCCAACATTTATCTATCCTCCTATTTGCATATTCAATTCCTGCACATTACCAAGGTCAGCATGATTAGATCATATATCTCTTCATATTATTAGCTAATCCAATTCACATAATTTTCACTCATGAACTATTTACTCATTAATACACCAAATGAACCTAATGATTTAATTTTCATTATAATCAAAGGAAATACACACTTACTCCAATACAAGAATATAGTCAATGAAATAGTCACTCCATTTTGTTTACCACCTTAGTAATTCATTTTAAACTCCTATAACATTAACGATGAACCATTTACCAAAATTTAATATGCCAAATAACCCAGCTCTTTCAAGTTATATCCAACAATTCACATGTGCATCTATCATAATTAAATCAAGGTTAATGCCCATGAATCCTAAAAAGAGTTTTATCATTCATTTCATCATAATTATCATCTAACTACTTGTTCAATTGAAATAAAATGGGGGATATGAAACGGGGTCTTACATTCACGGTAGCATAAGCAAGAATATTATCAAATAATCACACTATTTGTCATCCATAATACATCTTACCATCTATTTAGGATCACATAAAACATATTAGGGCTTTACTAATCACATGCAAAGTGGGGCGTTACACATTCGAGGTGGGGTCTTACATATCCTCACAAAGGCACATTCCAAGGAATATAACTCCCAACCACCTCTTCATTCAATTTCCCTCCAAAGGTTTCAAAAACCTATCACATCCTCAATCACTTCTCTTACATTTGCAATAACTCATCTTACATCCTCTCAAATCTCCAATCACATTCAATAAATTCTTCTTACAACTTTTCAAATCCTCAACCATTCTCATTTATTCCTCTTACATCCCCCTTTCCTCAACACATTTCCTAAAATGTGCTCCACCTTACTCCAATAGAATTGTGACAAGTGTCACATTCTCATTGGCTCCCATTTTATCGCACATTCACCAATTTCTCTCATTCCTCAACCCTCAAGTTCTATAAATAGAAGCATTATCTTCATAATATGCATCCACAACTTCAAGCATTCTTACTATAGGCATTTCAAGTCATAGCTATCATCATTTTCATCACTTTTGAGCATAGTTTCATCATTTAACATCAATTCCATACTTGGAATCATCTTCAATCATCAAAGCTTATCAAAGGGATTGGGAAAGAGCTTCTTTCCACATTAAAGGATCACCACTCCCCCTATGGGATGAAGGTTTAGTTAATTTAGATAGGTTTTCATGTTTTTATTTTTTTTATTTCATGTTTCTTCATATTTTCTTGTCTTTCTTGATCAAGAATCTCATAGGGAGTGTTTTATTTGGTTTTCTAACATGATTGACACTTGTTTGTTGCTTCTTATTAGTTGATTGCAAATTAGACACTCACAGTGCTTCCATAGCTATATTTAATTTCATCCATTATACTTTCTATGTGCAAACATCGCATGTCTATTGCAATGTTGAGCAAAAAACCATCACCTACTTTGTCTCATGGTTGCAAAATCTTGTTAGTTAATTTCTCTATGGCTCAAAAAAATCACTCAAATATAGATCATCCATAAATAATTTTGACATGTTTAGTTTTTATAGAAAGGTACCCAATAATATAAACTAGGAAATCAAATGAAATCACTACTTTCTATAGATTATCTATAGGAAAAAATGGCAATGTCTTTTCACAATGGAATAATATGGACCCTAGGAAATAACTTTATTATTTACAAAAAATGACTTAAGTAGAAGAGATGTTATTATAAATAATTAATATAATCCTTCAAGTAACCTATGCAAGTGGAGGGCAATTCAAATATAGTAATCATACTCTTATCTTTGCACGAGACATTTTTTAAATTGCAAAAATACTTGCCTAGGCATATAGATCAATTACACTTAAAATTTTAAGAAAAAATAATGAACACAAAAGCTATAAATTATATGTTAGTAGAACACAAGTTCTCGAAGCATTACAATATAATATCAAACACAATATGTAGTATAAATATGTGCAACTAGATGAGTGTGTACTATCATCTTTACCTCTCACCTCTATTGATATATATGATGTTCTATACTACACAACTCCAAATGCAAGATGAAGAATCACTCAGTTAATTGGTAGATCGTGAATCTTTATTTATGGTTATCCTTTCACCTACATTCAAAGAGGTGGAAGAGATTCAAACCTTCTTGCGATTTAGCACTAGATGATAAACTCTTGTTATGGAATGGGAACCTATTTCCTTATTGCCAATAAATGAGTACACTACTAAGAGATTGTTTACAATATAATTTCCTCATATCTTCCCCAAAGGCATGACAACTTTTAAAACAATTGTATAAAAGAGATTAATCTACATGAATATGCACTTCATCTTATGCAATACCATGAAAATAGGTTTGGCTAGCAGGTCTACACTTCAAATACTTTATACTCAATATGATGATGTGTCATAGAAGTGAAGAAACAATAATAATGTTTTTATAAAATACTTTTGATGATAAAATTAATAGTATAGTTACAAACCTTCAACAACTAGTCAAAAAAGTTCATCATGACAAGCTTGTATAAAAATTAATGTGATTTGGCTTCAACCTTCATGGAACAAGATCCTTTTGAACAAGGCCTCAAGGATAACTATTTAGCATGATCATTCAAATTAGATTATATAATAATGTTCTTCACACTAAGCACAATACATACCAAGTAGGAATATTTTCATATCATTATGCCAATTGCAGTACCTTCAAATACAAATCATTCTTACTACTAGAGGATACAAATTATATTTCAAAATCCACACCTTGTTGCACTCTACATGCATTATATATTTTTATCCTTTCATGAAGAGGTATTGCAAAATATTCTTGGGGCACATGACTATTGGTATTTAAATGAGATAAATGCTTGATCTATTCATTTATAGAATATTATATCTTGCTAATTTATATAATTCCTTAATACTTCTATGTCTTTCTACATATATGAATGGAAGAAAAAATTATCTTCATATATTCATGGCTACCTTTGGCCCTAATAAGTACCTTGTTGGGTCTCAAAATTGTTGCTCCACGATCCTAGAACATAGTTTCACCTTCAAGGCTAGGGGGTTTTCATCAAGAAGTTAAAATTTGGTTCATCAATAGATTAAGGAGGGTTAAATACCAATTTATGAGAGTAGGTAGTCTCTCCTACACATTGAGCTCAACTAGACCCATGAGTGTATTCCTAGAGGTATTTTTATTAGGGTTTTAAACTAGTTAAAATTTGGTATAATTTTAACAATCAATATTTACATCTAATATACACTCAACCCCTATATTTGTCACTATGTCAAAGATTAACCATTTGCATGAGACTTATGATAAAGTTTATATAACACCTTACGCATGCACATTATAGATAAGAGTGGCATGATAATCCCAAAAGATAATTTATTTTGACATTGTATACATAATGGCAAGGTGTAAATGTGCATGACATTATTCACTAATGATTTAGCTAATTAGGTTCACTTGAGATTGTTTCATGGTTTGTAATATTTGGGTAAGTGAAAAGATGGGGGGACCAAAAAGGGCTCTTAAGTGGCCGCTTTTTAAAAAAATAAGGAAATACTAGCCTTGGATGAGAAATTGAATATTGTTACACTCAAAATATGAAGATGCAACAAAAAGAACTCATAGTTCTCTGAATCTACTTTCTAGACTACTATTTAAATGGTAGAGATTAAGGGATTCAAAAAGGGGCACACAAATTGGTCCTATTTTTAAAAAAAATCATAACATTGTTGGAAAAACAAGGACATACAACTGAGAGGGGGGAGGGGTGAATCAGTTGTCACAAAATATTTAAAATTTTCAAACTTAACTTAATTTTAGATCCGATGAATGAACAATGAACCATGACCAATCAACACATAAGAAGCACATAGAACACCAATATTTTTACGTGGAAACCTTGTTAGGGGAAAAACCATGGTGGATGTTAGTCCACAGTATTATACCCTGTTAAAAGTATAATGGAAAATAATGGGAATGCACATGCATTTAGGCACACTGCCTAGAGCTCACTGCTCAAATACAAGAGGGCTCACTTCCCAAGGAAGATAAATATGGATTAGATCTGTAGGGTATGAACTAAGAAAATAGCTTCTACAGAAGATTGATTATAGTTCCAGTTAAGCACAAAAACCTTCTTCACACTTCACTCAAAATTCTTCACACTACTCTACAATCGAATGAATAAATCAATGTTCGCACACTTTCTCTTTCTCTAGATTTCCTTCACACCACACACGCACACTAACTTCACTCAAACAAACACTCTTATATATCTGGAACATGAAATTACATCAACAACTTCGTCGGCCAAAAGTATAAACACAAGTTTACAATGTCAGCTCAAATTTACAAATAAATTTTTAATGTGAATCATACACCATCAGCTAATATTATGATGTGACCCAAAACAATATCCTCGAGTGTGCCAAATATTCAAATTTTAATCTTCAAGGATCCACATCATGTTACAACCATCATGTCAGCCAAGAACATGAAACCCTGAACACTCACGAGAAAAATCTTCTACCACGAGCACACTGATCAACGCAGACGTACAACAAAGATAGAGAATGATCTAGAAGCATGCAAAAGCAACAAGAAATAATAGAGAAGCATCCACAACAACATAAATTCCTAGAATCACATAAACTTCAATCAAAAACCACATAAATACTATCAGAACACGACTATTCATAGCATGATCAAATCTTCACGTAGACCTCTAAAACTTCTGGTAGATGAACTAGATACTCTCAGCAATAAACCCTTTAGACCACAACAACTGATCTTCAACATACATAACAAAACACCTTCATGACCTTCACTATTCCATTGGCAACCTACAACTCTTCCTTTTAACAATTTTCTCAATATCCTCGACATATACAACCTTCACTGCAACAATGCTAATAGTGTTGACATCAATGACAACCACATATCAAAAACACAATCACAACATCCAACAATCTCCCCCTTTGGCATTGATAGCAACAAATGATGTGAAAAATAAATGCCATCAATACAACTACACTTACTCCCCCTTAGATTCTGACTCTTTTCCTCAATTTCTCTTCACCCCCTAAAAATATTTTTCACATTGTTCTTCTCCCCCTTTGACATCAATGGCAAAGATAAGCATTAACTTCCTACATACAAGCTATGAACCACATATTTGCACATCTAACTACTCCCCTTGAGTAGCAGCCACGGAAACATCAATCCGGATCAGGAAATATCTATGAAGCACACATATTGATGCAAGTAAATTCATCTTTAGTTCATATTAGGAGGGGTAATTACCCCTATCATCCCTCTGAGATACTCAAAAGTATCCTTTGGAAATGGCTTGGTGAAAATGTATGCAATCTATTCTTTGGTAGGCACATATTCTAGTCTAACTTCTTTCTCATTCATTTTCTCCCTCAAGAAGTGAAACTTGATTGATATATGCTTAGTCTTAGAGTGTAGCACCAGATTCTTTGATATGTTTATTGCACTTGAGTTGTCACAGTATATGGCAATAGGTTCATCATATACTACTCTGATATCTTTCAACATCTATTTCATCCACATCACTTGAGTGCAGTTATTTGCAGCAACAGTATACTCTACCTCAATAGTAGATAGATAAATGGAATTATACTTTTTACTCAACCATGACACCAGCTTCTTCCCTAGGAAGAAGGCACCACCACTAGTACTCTTCTTGTCATCTACATCTCCCATCCAATCCGCTTCAGTATATGCATTCAAAGTAAGATAATCATCCTTAGGATACCAAAGCCCAAAGTCAACTGTCCCTTTTAGATATCTGAAGGTTCTCTTTACAACAACCACATGAGATTCATTTGGATCAGCTTGAAATCTAGCAACCATACATACAACATTCATAATGTCTGGTCTGGTCTGAGTTAATTAGAGCAATCCACCAATCATTGACCTATATCATGTTTGATTTGCCTTAGGAGAATCATCATTCTGTGTTAACTTACATTCGGTTACCATTGGAGTACCAACATGATTTGAGTCATCCATGCCAAACTTCTTCAGTAGCTCTCTCACATATTTAGACTGAGATATAAAAATTCCATTGCCTAACTAAGTAACTTGCAATCCTAGAAAGAACTTCATCACTCCAATCATACTCATCTCAAATTCACTTTTCATTTCATCAACAAACTTCATACATAGATTATCATCTCCTCCAAAAATAATGTCATCAACAAAGACTTTGATAATCAATTCTTTATCATGATCCAACTTGAAATACAAGTTGTTGTCAGCAATACCTTTATTGAATCCAAGCTTTAGTAAATATTTATCCAGTCTAGCATACCAAGCTTTGGGGGCTTGCTTGAGTCCATAAAAAGCTTTCTTCAATCGACAAACCATGTCTTCCTTGTCAGTCAGTTGGAATCCATCTAGTTGTTCAACATATACTTCTTCTTCTAGCTCACCATTCAGAAAAACTGACTTTACATCCATTTGATAGACTTTATAGTTCTTATATGTAGCATAAGCAAGAAATAGTCTAACAACTTCAATTCTTGCAATGGGGGAAAATGTTTCTTCAAAATCAATACCTTCCATTTGAGAATACCCTTTACATACCAGTCTTGCTTTATTCCCGACCACTTCACCTTGTTTGTTCAGCTTATTCCGAAAGACCCATTTAGTACCAATCACATTTTTATCTTTAGGTCTGGGAACAAGTATCCATGTATCATTCTTTTCAATCTACATCAGCTCTTCCTTCATAGCTTCCATCCAATGTTCATCATTGCAAGCTTCATTGACATCTTTAGGCTCAATCTTGGAAATCAGGCAATATTCTTCTGCAATCTTTCTTCTAGTTTGCACACCTTTATTCTTGTCTCCTATAATTTGATTTTCAGAATGATTTAAATTTACATACCTCAGAATTTTAGGATTCTCTCAAACTTATGGTTCTTTTTTTCCTTCTTCTGCACTTGCACTTGTCTCTCCTTCCTGATTTTCTTGATTTACCAGAATAAATTGAAATTGTTTTACTGGAACATATGGAACAATTTGAAGTTGATTCTATGTCTGAGCATTTTTCCCTTTGTTTGTACTATCTTCTTGGTCATCTGAATCATATCCACAGTATCTAGATGATCTAGCAGAGTCCTCATCAACTCTAAAATTTGCACTTTCAACCATTTTTCTCAATCTTTGTTTATAGCACTAGTAGGCATTTCTTTTAGTAGAGTAACCTAGAAAGATTCCTTCATCGATTCTTGCGTCAAAATTTCCTATGTCCTCATCTCTCTTAATATAACACTTGCTTCCAAAGATCTTGAAATATTTAACAGTAGGCTTATAACCAAACCATAGTTCAAAAGGAGTCTTACCAGTATTACCATTGACATTTACCTGGTTTAAAGTGTACACAACAGTGCTTACAGCTTCACTCCAATAGATGTGAGGGACATTTCCTTCTATCATCATTGTTCTAGAAGCATCCAGAATTGTTCTGTTCTTCCTCTCTGCAACTCCATTCTATTGAGGGGTTTAGGGAGTAGATAACTGTCTTTTGATTCCATGCTCTTCATAGAAAGAATTGAACTCCCTAGAGGTGAACTCACCACCTCTATCTGACCTTAAGCATTTGATTTTCAGATCTTTCTCATTTTCTACCATAGATTTGAAACTTTTGAACTTCTCCAATGCTTCACATTTTTCTCTTAAGAAAGCAACCCATATCATCCTAGAGTAGTCATCAATAAGCAGCATAAAGTACCTTTCTCCATGAAGACTTATGATTCTAGATGGACCACATAGATCAATATGCACCAACTCCAGTAATCCATTTGAGTGATGTTGTTTGCTCCGAAAAGAGACTCTAGTATGTTTTCCCATCTGACATTCCTTGCAAATTGTGTTAACAGGCTTCACTAGCTTAGGTAGATCTCTTACTGCTTGGGTGGAACTTACTTTGACAATGTTATCAAAATTCACATGACACAGCCTCCTATGCCATAACCAACTTTCATCTACTTGAGAAATTAAACAACTTTCACTGGTAGCATTCAAGTGAAAAATATTACGTTTTGTCTTTTTACCCGAAGCAATTACATTACCAGAACTTCCAAGTATCCTGCATCTTCCACCTTTGAACTGAAGATCATAACCCTTGTCCACCATTTGTACAACACTCAACATGTTGTGCTTCAAACCTTCAACATAAAGGACATCATCAATGTTATGCTTACCAACAAGACAAATAGATCCTCTGCCACAAATCACAATAACATTGTTATCTCTGAATCTTACAACCCCACCGTCATACTTCTCTAGAATTACAAATTTGATTTTGTCACCAGTCATATGATGTGAGCATCCACTGCCAATAAACCACTCATCCTTTTCTTCAATTTGGGCTGCAAGAGCTTTCTCAACTTCAGTAGATTCAGTAGCCACCAGACAATTTTCCTTGATAGCAAGGAACACCCATTCATCTTCATTTCCATTTTCTTTATCAGACTCTTCATCAGTCACTCCTTCAACATAGTAACATTTCTTTTGAAATCTATATTTTTTAGGATTAGTCCTAGGAACTCTTTTAGGACACCTTGATGCAAAATGACCTATTTTATTGCAAGAGAAACATTTAATAAGAAACATTCCTTTATACTTACCTTGTCCTCTACATTCTTTCTTCACAATCAGTGCTTCCAACTCTTCCACCTCTCTTTTTTCGTCTTCAAGTTGTTTCATTTCTCCCTCATACTTAAATGACTTTCTAGAGCACTCTCCCATATCATATATTTTATTGTTTCTTCCGGATACAGTAGCCTTAAATGCAGTTTCAGTCTTGGGAACATATTCGCCAAATTCACTCAACTCAAAAGCAGCAAGTTTACCGATCAGTGTATCTCTTGACATATTTGTTATGGATCTGAATTCTTCAATAGCATGAGCCTTTGCTTTGTAGGAGGGAGGTAATGATCTAAGCACTTTAGCCACAATTTCTTCCTCTTCCAGGGTACCACCAACACATCTAATACCCATAACTAGTTCATTTACTCTGCATAAAAGAAGAAATATTTTCATCTTCACCCATCTTCAAGTTTTCATACTTTCCTTTCAAACTCTGTAGCTTAGCCATCTTCACATGTACATCTCCTTCATACAAAGATTCCAACTTCGTCCAAATCTCATGAGTTGTCTTCAGACCTAACACATTTGTCATTTCGAATCTGTCAGTGCACTCAACAAAGCTTCAATAGCCCTGACATTATTCTCACCTCTTTAATCTCATCAACAGTGGAAGGACCATTTTGAGGAATAACATATGGATTCTTTGTAATCTTCCAGAAGGGTTCACCAATACACCTCCAAATGACACTCCATCCTAGCTTTCCATAGTGAGTAGTTTGTTCCATCGAATCTAGGACTGCCCTTCTTGTATGATTCCATCTCAGATTACCTCAAGCTTTTAAACTTCTTCAGATGAACCTGCTCTGATACCAATTGTTGGAAAAACAAGGACAGACAACTGAGAGGGGGGGTGAATTATTTGTCACAGAATATTTAAACTTTTCAAACTTAACTTAATTTCAAATATGATGAATGAACAATAAACCATGAACAATCAACACATCAGAAGCACAAAGAACACCAAGATTTTTATGTGGAAACCCTGTTAGGGGAAAAACCACGGTGGATGTTAGTCCACAATATTATACCCTATTAAAAGTATAATGAAAAATAATGGGGGCATTCAGGCACACTTCCTAGAGCTCACTGCTCAAATACAAGAGGGCTCATTTCCCAAGGAAGAGAAATACAGATTAGATCCATAGGGTATGAACTGAGAAAATAGCTTCTACACAAGCCTGGTTACAGTTCCAGTTAAGCACAAAAAACCTTCTTCACATTTCGCTCAAACTTCTTCACACTCTGCTCTACAATCAAATGAATAAATCAATGTTCGCACACTTTCTCTTTCTCTGGCTTTCCTTCACAGCACACATGCACACTAACTTTGCTCAAACAAAAACTCTTATATATCCGCAACATGAAATTACATCAACAACTTCATCAGCCAAAAGTATAAAACAAGTTTACAATGTCAGCCCAAATTTAAAAATAAAATTTTAATGTGAATCATACACTGTTGGCTAATATTATGATGTGACCCAAAACAGTATCCTCGAGTGTGCCAAACATTCAAATTTTAATCTTCAAGGATCCGCAACACGTTACAACCATCATGTTGGCCAAGAACATGAAAACCCGAATACTCGCGAGAAAAATCTTCGACCACGAGCGCACCGATCAATGCAAACATACAAAAAAGATAGAGAATGATCTAGAAGTATCCACAAGCAACAAGAACTAACAAAGAAGCATCCAAAACAACATGAATTCCCAGAATCACATAAACTTCAATCAGAAACAACAGAAATATTGTCAGAACACAATTGTTCATAGCACGATCAAATCTTCACGTGGACCTCTGAAACTTCTGGTAGATGAACTAGATACTCTCAACAATAAACCCTTTAGACCATAACAACCGATCTTCAACATATAGAACAAAACACCTTCATGACCTTCATTGTTCCACTAGCAACTTGCAACTCTTCCTTTTAACAATTTTCTCAATATCCTCGACATATATAGCCTTCACTACAACAATGCTAATAGTGTTGACATCAATGACAACCACATATCAGCAACGCAACCACAACATCCAACAAACATAGAATCTAGTGTTCCCCCCCTAAAATGTAAACTTCTTTTAGTATTTCAAAAATAATTTCAGTGAGAAATTGGCTAACACCATGTAGCCATCCCTGATTTTTTTCTAGTTTTGTAATGAATATATGATTTTTTACTAATTTTCAAAGTGGACACATCCTAAAAAATATAAAATTGAGTGTGCTCCCCCTAAAAAAAATAAAATTGATCAAAAATCATTTTTTTAAATGTGTAGAACGAAGTCTAGTTTTTAAAAATGTAAGTTATTTGAAATTTCAATGAATGATTAAAAAATAAAGTCAAAAATACCAAACATTGGTTTTTCACAAAAAATAAATACACTAACAAAAGAAATTAAATATGAAAACCTTAACATGCACTCAAAATGTGAAAAGAATTTACATGATTAGATAACTAAGAGAGAGCTTAACATTATCATGGTTTTTTCTTTACTTGACATTGAAACATGTGCAAACCTATAGGGAGCACGCTTGAGATTGTGTCATTTTTTTTACAATTTGCAAAAACAAACCTTTGGATGTTGTAAAGTCACTCCAAGCCTTTGGGTTGGAATCCGAAGGAAAATCCAAGCCAAAGGCTTGGAAATTTCCAAAGTAAACAAAAATGTGAGGGTATTATTATGTGCTCGTGTTAGGTCAAAGAAAAAAATAATGCGAGCGCATTATAACATGCTCGTGTTATGCTTCACTTTGGGTGTAGTTTCTTCTATTAGATTTACCTTTGATGTTGATCATTCTATAAAATTTCTTATATTTATATAAAGTTAAGAGGCTTATGATCTATGTGAATAACAATGTCTTTCCTTAAGATATAATAATTTCATTATTTGCAAGCTTGAAAAATTTATATAACTCCAAGTGTCATACATGGAGTGTCTATACATAGTATTAGATAAATTTCACTGCATGTGTTAGGAAATTATATGACCACATTGAGGACCAAAACTACTCCAAATGCATATTTGGAGGCATGTACCTCAATTTCAAAGGACTAGTGTACCCATTTAAAAACCCCATTTGGATTTGAAGTTATTATTTCACACATCTAATGACTCAATGGTAACTTGGTGGTAAACAATCTGTAGTAAAAAAATTAGCCCCCTTAAGTTGATTAAAGAGGCCATCAATGCAAGGAGTTGGATATTTCTATTCACCCAAGTTATCTCTATTATTTAATGATTTTATTCACCAAACTTATCTACCTACCTAAATATTTTACCATTAACTCACTCATCGCATGGACTGTTATTGTGGGTGTAATGTTGTCTTTAGGTTCAATCTCTTAAAAAAAATAGATATCAAACTTTTGTACTTCCACTTTTAGCAATGAATTGTAGATCCTTCCCATTCACCCACATCTATGAGTTGACTAGGAGTTTCTTGTCCTCTTTAAGTAGCACTTCCAAGATGAGGGTATAAGGTATAGGGTTGAGGGTGTATGGTTTAAGGTTGAGGGTAAGGGTTGAGGGTTTAGTGTCTAGGCTTTAGGGCCTATGGTTGATGAATAGCATTCAAGGTTGAGGGCATAGGGTATAAGTCTTAAGGTTGTGTATATTGAGTATAGGGTCGAGGGTATTGGGTATAGGGTTGAGGGTATAGGGTTAAGAGTATAGGGTTTAGGCTTTAGGCTTTAGAGTTAGGGTTTATACTTTAGGGTTGACAATATTGGGTATAAGGTATAGGATATAGGGTTTACAGTAGAAGGTATAAGGTATATGGTATAGGGTTGAGGGTGTAGGGTTAAGGGTTTAAGGTATAGGGTTGAGGGTTGAGGGTTGAGGGTTGAGGGTTGAGGGTATAGGGTATAGGGTTGAGGGTACAGGGTTGAAGGTATAGGGTTTAGGGTTTAGGGTTAAGTATATTGGGTATAGGGTTGAGGGTATTGGGTATATGGTTGAGGGTATAAGTGAGGGTATAAGGTATAGGTTTGAGGGTATAGCGTTTAAGATTTAGGTTTGATGGTATAGGGTCGAGGCTTTAGGTTTGATGGTATTGGGTGTAAGGTATAGGGTATAGGGTTTACAAATGAGGGTATAATGTATAGGGTTGAGGGTGTAGGGTTTAGGGTTTAAGGTATAGGGTTGAGGGTTGAGCATTTAGGTATAGGGTATAGGGTTTACAGTTGAGTGTATAGGGTATAGGGTTTAGGGTTGAGGATATTGGGTATAGGGTTAGGGGTACTGGGTTTACAATTGAGGGTATAAGGTATAGGGTTTAGGGTGGAGGGTATAGGGTTTACAGTGGAGGGTATAAGGTTGAGGGTGTGGATTTTATGGTTGAGGGTTTAGCATATAGGCTTTAGGGGCTAGGGTTGAAGGATAGTGTCCAAAGTTGAGGGTATAAGGTTTAGTGTATAGGGTATGTGGTTTAGCATTAAGGATATTGGGTATAGGGTCGAGGGTATAGGGTTTACAATTGAGGGTATAAGGTATATGGTTGAGGGTATAGGGTATAGAGTTGATGGTGTAGTATTTAGGATTGAGGGTGGTAAGTGTATACTTATAATAGTTCATGAAAGGAATAACACACTCACAGTTTGAAGGAATTGAAAATTTCACACTTTGTGCAAGTTAAAACACACTTGCACTTTAACATGAGCATGTTTTGGGAAGTACAAAAAATTGGTAAAAATGCATGTGACCCATGATTTAGGGCCACATGCTCTGTTATTCTCTAGTTTATGCATGTTATCTGAAAAATAAACTCTTTTTCATGGTGTTGAAAAAATCACAAGCATATTTTAAATATTCCACCACCTTTCCACCACCCTTTTTTTGTTTAACAATGTAGGAGGAAATACCTAATTTTTGGATGAAAATTGATTATATGAACTAATGTTTTCATTTTTGTAGTGTTGGAATGTTAATTATGATTTTTTATTTATTTTTATTTCATAATATAGATTGGTTATTTTCATATTTTTTACTAATTCTATTAGATTTATATAGAATTGAACATTGAAAATGAAGGAACTTGGTGAAACACTATAATTTTTTAGGAGTTTGAAGCAAGAAAAAAATGAACTAGACATAATTGTGCATCTTGTCAAATCAAATATCAAATTTTAAGGTACATTCTATTTGTGCATGCCACCATGTCCATTTCCTATTTCTCAAAAAAAAATATGTAAAGGATTACACATTTGTTGAAATAATATTATTTATATATTGACAAATATAGTTGGGAAATAAACAAAATTGTCTTTCTACCTTAGCATTCACATAATTGTATCAAATCTATGTGAGCCTCAACAACTCTTCATTATCATGCTATCATGCAAATTATTTAAAAACCTCAAATATTCATTGGTAAAAATATTTATTATAGGGATACATTTCATATTTTCTTGATAAAATATGTCATCCCCACACCTTGAAACATTCTAGATGTGAAAAAGTGTGGATGCATAACTAAAACCTATCATATTACTTTTGTTGCATCTAGAATTACATCAATATATTTTATTGATACCATCTTGTATTTCCATGGTTCATACCATCATTTATCATCATCTGAAGACCTAATAATAATTACATCAGGTCATCTTCATTAGTTTAAAGTACAACAATAGTAGTACTATAGGATGTGGTAGAAGGTAAAATATAGAAAGGTTCATAATAATGTAAACTTACCAAGGTTGATGCACCTTGAAGAGATTCCTTAATTTTCATATATGCATTAGTTGATTTCTTGTTGCAAGTGACTAATTATTTATTCACATCATCTTGGACATCAAGTAAGAGGAGTAAATCAATAATGGTCCCTTCATCCTAATTTCATTATTCTTTCTTTATGTCACTTTTATAGCATTTATTTTTCTCATCTTATTCCTCTCCCTTTATTTCTTCTTAATTTTATACATGGAAATTTTCTTTGGTCTAGTAGTAGTACCATTATATTATATAAACACTTGTTTGATCATTGGTTGTTAGTCATTTTAGACTTTTTCCACTACTACATTTGCATGTGATACTTTTTTCATATGGTGGCTTAGACTTATGGGCTTTTTGTTGTGTGAGTGCCCTTGGATAATCAATACTATTAGTGGGTAAGTCATAGTGGTATACATTTGCACTCTAGTTACCTTTAATGTTACATACCTTTATATTATTACACAAAGACCTAAAATTTTTAACTTATCGTGACTTCACACATTGTGGAATCATGTTCCATCACATATGATTGTTGCAAGGTGTGTGCCCTTGGTATCCTTGTGTTGTGCAACGTACCACTTGGGTTCGTGACATGGATTAACCACCTCCCATGGATTCATTAATTTTGGTGATTGTATCAAGAATTAACAGGTCGATCTTTTGGTGCAACGACAACCATCCGTGTGATCATTGGTATCAAATCCTAGGTCATGGGTTTGAACCCCTCGCTTGCGCTAGGGAGGGGATTGTTGCAACATGTGTGCTCTTGGACTCCTTGTGTTGTGCTATGCAGCTCTCAGGTTTGTGACATGGCTTAACCACCTCACGTGGATTCATTAACTCTGGCGGTTGTATCGAGCATTAACAAGTCGATCTTTTGGTGCAACGATGTTTATGCAACAATGAACTTATGCTACTCTTTATAATCAAGAACCCTCATGGATTTATCATATAATGAGATATCATGTACGAATTGGCATAAATTTATGTAAATAAATTTCTAATTTATACATTCATTCCTCCCATCTCACTAACATTTAGGGAAAACTTTAGTGGCGAATCTTCACCAATTGGCGAATATTAGATATCAGCCAAGTCAAAATTGGTGAATTAATCGCACCCAACAAGGTGGAAAAATTGCCCAGGTTTTACGAATTATTGGTCCAATGCATGTCCATTCGCCATTGATTTATTTTATGAGGCATATTTAATTAATCAATTCACCATAACAAACTATGCGTTTCAAATGGAATAATTAATATTTTCGCCTAGAATCTCAGAAGCATGTAATAAATCACCTACATATTCTCCAATACTATTAAAACAACATTGTGTATCAGGATCCATTTCACCAATTAAAATTTACAAATAGTTGCTTGTGAGGACCCATTTTTCCAATTAAAATTTACAAATACTTGCTTATGAGGACCCATTTCACCAATAACATTAAAAAATAATTACATTTGAGGACACATTTCGCCAATTGTCATGACACCTCCATGCTAATTGTATGGCCATAATCACCCTGAAAATTACAATGTATCATTTTATAATCGCGTAGGATTCACCAAATTTTAAATATACCATTTAAAAATCCAGCAAAATTCGCCAAATATGGATTGATATAAATACAATCGAAACTATCATTTATTCTTACACATTTTTTTTAGTTCTAAAATTGTGAGCTCTCGATTTGAAAGTTGGACTTGGAACCTTGAAGTTGATCATAGGAAAGTTACAAACTTACGACACAAGCACTCCTACATTAATGAGTAGAAAATCAGTGAAAACCTAAACTTAAAGGTGAGTGATCATTTCTTCATAGTGTTATAATATTTCATTATCTCTTTTCCATTCTTGCTTCAATCTTAAAGATGATATTGAGTAGGGAATGAAATCTACATTCTCTGTCCTTAAACAAGAAGACATTTTTTTCTAGCTTTTATTCAAAGTGGGAGATCAATATGTCGAGCAACAAGTGCAACAAGGGTAAGACTCCTCAAGGTGGTGAAGGGACTAGGAGGCCATCAAAATTCCCAAAATGTAGAGTTACCATATAGTATTACTTTAGAATTGGAAATGCTTCTATTCCATTAGATCAAGATGGAGCTACATCATCAACTCTTCCACCAAATATTAATGAAGAAGGAATTCACAATACCTCACTGCCACCAGAAGGTCAAGGTGAGATTGTCATTGAGTTAAATGAGACAAAAGAGGATAAAAATACTATAGAAGATGTTCCAAGGGATACCCTGGTTAGCCAGAATGAGATATTGGCTTGGATTTTGTTGGTAGCAAGAAAAGAAAATGCAAATCAAGAGTGGGGTATGAGTGAGAAATGACAAGGAATTTTCAGCTTGATTGGGTGTCAAAGTACCCATTCATTATACCAGTGGATAAAGCGAACAAATATGAACCTCTAACATAATGAAAGTGTATGATTTGTATTTGGAAATGTAAAAGAGACAAGAATTTGCAGCTAAAGCTTGACACTACAGAAAAGCATATTGATAAATTTGATCAAAAACAAATCATAGATGGAAAGGAACAATTAGTAGTATGATGGAAATCAAAGGAAGAATGTCTTCATGTTAAGTATGTTGTGGAATATGATTGCATAAGAAAAGAATGTCAAAGCTTGCTACATGTTGAGGTATAATTGAGGCTCAATTTGGAAAAGCAATGGAAGGAGCACAATTGGAAAAAACTGTTTAGATGAGTGTTTCTTTTCATATTTTGTCCAGAGGGCATCCTATGACAGACTACCCAAAATATTTTAATTTATTATCTTTTTTGAGTGTTCCTCACTTTCTTGGCACACATTGGTCAGTAAACGCTAGATGGGAATGGGAAAACTATCTTGTTGTAGTGGAAAATCAATATTTAAAGGAGAAAGTAAAAGATTCAAGCTTCATTGCATTATCTTTAGATGAGGTTACTATGGTAGATAATACTTCTTGGTCTATATGCATGAGTATACTGTAAAACAACATGTCTACAAAGTTCATCTTCTCTTTGTTCATAAAATGAAGGGTAGTTCAACATCACAAAATCTATTTGAACTAGTCAAGAAATCTTTGAATGAAATTGCAGGTATGGATGACTTGACAATTGCTAAAAAGTTGGTGTGTGTAGGAGTTGATGGAGCTATAGTAATGCAAGGTAACAAGAACAATGTTTTCACAAATTTACAAACTACTTTTGCACCATACAAGCTTGGCATTCACTGTATGGCCCATAGAATGAATTTAGCATTTAGAATTGTAAGCAAGTTTCCTACAGTATCAAAAGTTGAAAATCTAGTCCATGAGCTCTACGCATACATCTGCCGAAGTCCCAAACATTTAGTGGAATTTCAAATTTTTTACTGAGGAATAACAATAGGAAACAAGCTTCTCAAGGATGTTGATACTAGATGGATCTCCTTGCATGGACTAGTGCAACGAGTTCTTTCAGAATATCAATCCTTGATTGGAGTAATGTATGAGAATCACAACACAATAGACAAATCTCCTGACCTCTTACATAGGTTAAGCAATATAGAGACACTCTTGACTTTAGCTAGTCTTCTCCCCATGCTGGATGAAATGAACAATCCTGTGAAGAAAGCCTAAGACATAACTATGTATATTAATGAATATTCCAAACTACGTAGACATACATGCATAACCCTTGATCATCTATATCTAGATCTAACTTCTAAAAGCCAAAAAAAAATTATCTGGTAGAAAATTACTAATTTGAATCAACCTGATAATTATTTATAGTTTAATGCAAGCGAGAACTTATGTATCTATGTATGCAGATTTGAGATACCAATGTACCATTGTATGACAACCAAACCTCTATTAGAGAAGTACCTATTAGAAAGGAAGCTTTTACTGATATTGTTAAATCTATTAGTGATAATTTCAAGGAAATTGCAAAATGTCTTTCCATAGAGATTTATGATAGATTCACTCGACAAGAAATACTTGAAGCCATGGGTATTATGCATCCTCAATTTTGGATAAACTGAGATAGCCCAACCTATTTTCATGATAAAGTAAATATCTTGATTGAACACTTTTTGAAAAGTGTAAAATACAATGAGTAGACACTAGAAGGAATTATAAATGTAGATAAGCTTAGATACCAATGTAAGAATTTTGCAAGAAGTATGATGGACCAATTTGATTCCATGGGCATGGAGAAGTCCTTTGAACTAGGATCAATAACAAAGGCTTGGACAAACGTAGGTTAGAGTGAAATATTTTGTGGTTCAATATCAGAATATTTCAAACTTGCTAATTTATGTCAAACAATGATATTGGGGTCAGTGGAGGATGAGAGAGTTTTCAGTTCATTGTTGTTTTTGAAATCAAAGATAAGAAACAAACTAGACAAGAATTTGGAAAATTGCTTGAGGGTGAAAGGAATTGCATATAATGTCAAAAAATTTCCTTTTGAAAGGGCACTCACAATTTGGAGGTCCATATGTAGAAGAAGGGGGTTGTGAAACACTCCAAATGATAGTATTGGTGGCACTGGAAGTGGGACAAATGATAGTGACACAATGAATGTTGAATTTGAGACATAAGGCCAAGAAAATGAAGACCAAACTCAGAATCAAGATGAATCTTTTACTTTATCTCAAGTTGAGCGTCAATTTCAGGACCATGACTCCATTTGGAAAATGGAAGTGAATTAGAAGCTTTTAGGTATTTATACTGCACTTCATGAATCATTTTCCAAACTATAGTTGATGATATTTTATATTGTATTCCATGAAATTGTGAATCATTGCACTTCATGATATTTTATTTTATATTGCACTTCATGAATCATATTCCAAGTTGTAGTTGATGACATTTTATATTGTATTCCATGGGATTGTGATATTTTATATTTTATATTGTCTTCCATGATATTGAATTTGATATGTGATTTTGCATCATTTTTAAAGAACAACACTTTTCACACTACTTATAAATTCCTATTGCATTTCCATTCACACAATCTTTGATAAATAACTGAAAGGAATATTAATTCATTCCTTGAACAAAAGCTAATAGTTCAACATCCATAACATAAACACATGATAACAGTACTAGAAAATGAATATAGATAATGGTGCATATTCAAAGCCATTTCTCTCCTAGTGTATTTGTTATATGAACTATGAATAAAATGATCAAGGGTTTTTTTGTTGATCTTCATTGTGTTCCAATGATGTATGGCTTTTATCTTTGTTTTAATCCATAGGTATTGGTGGAACCCTTCAAATTTTTGTGTTCCATTGATTATTATTGCAAAACCTAGTTGTTCTATTGATTTGGAATGTGTTGTAAGGCTTAGGGTTCTAGTCGTTCTCATGTTCTATGGTTTATGCGTGTTCTTAACCCTCTCAAAAACCCCAAGTGTCTTTTCCTTTTCCCTACATTCTATTTCGTAGTTGACCAAGTTTTACTTGTTCCTGGTCTCTTAAGTCATATGTTATACCTTTGCATCTGTTTACTCACCAAAGCCTTAAGCCTAATGTTTATTGTTGCTACCCATATAATGCCTTATCTTATGTGGGTCATAAAATTCTCTTAATTCTTGTTCTTTCCCTAAGTCTGGGTTTTAATATTCACTCAATGTCTTTTATGTTATAAACTTAGGTAGGTGACCCCTTTTAAGTCATGTAATAAGAAAACATGCTTATTTTTAATCCTTTGTTATGCTTGGCAGATACCATTGACTACTTTCTATTGGTTCCCTTCCATCTCGTAGGATTAAAATAATCAAATTAAGGAGCCAACAGGAAAGCGGGCAAGCAACACTTGCCCACCCTTTTGGAAGGTCCTACCACTGCTCGAAGGTAGCAATGGCTAAGAGTGATCTAATTAATGGTTATTATGATTTCTAAAAAAAAAATCTCAACTATCCCCTGCTAGCCCACGGGGGACCCACCTTCAGCTCCTGTCTCTCAAAGGGGAAGTGGGGAGGCACCATGTGGCACTATCACCACTGTTCACTGGACTATTGAAGACATAGAAATATTTGGTGAAATATTTCTCGACAAGTATTGAAGAGTTAAACAATGTGCTACTAGAGGGGTTTGTAGGCACGTGCAAAATTGCTCACCAAAATGTTATGATCGTGGCCATCCATTAATTCCAAAGGTTGTGTACTCGGGTGGAAAATGTAAAAGGTAAGAGGCTTGCAAATTGAAGGCACTAGATTTAATCTGGGTTGTTCCCTGCCTCCCCACTACCATAAGATGCACATGCTTTAAACCCGAAGGAGAAGTAGGGAGGTTGACACATAGATAGTTTCAACACTTGTGGAGATGGTGGAGCCCGCAGAATGATGGAGATGTACTCTGATTTTCAAACTTATTTGATTGAATTTGGTCCATCCATCAGACCATCTCACTACAAGATCAATGGTTGAGATTCAAAATTGAGATTAAGGTCAAATGAGTCATTTTGTTTGTGCGTGTGAACAATATTGATGGATATGATGCCCAACTGCTTAATTTTTTTTTAAAGCCATAAAAAATTGCTTTAAAGAATAATTTCAAATTGTTAAAGCATTATGTGCATCTAAGGAGTTCTCACTACAAATTTCAAGCTCGTGTGATGACCAAAATTAGGGTTTTCAAAGCAACTATAAACTAGTAAGTAAAATCACTATCTCGCTTCTCAATTATTTGAAAAATTACTGAAAGTGCTTGCTTTATCTTTTTGTCATTAGAGTTTTCTAGTTTGTTACATTTCTTTTAAGGTTTGATGTTCAATTCAAACAGTTAGCTTGTTTAGTCTTGTTATTTCCTTGCATCAAACCCATACCCTAGTTGTAAGCTTGTAATTTGCTAAGAAGTAAACCCTAGTTTTCATAAACTATGTCACTATGGCACCCAAATTCAAACCATCTGCGTCAAAAGGCTAATCTTCTGAGTCAAATCCAACAATGAGACCCTTGGTACAAGACTTAACTGAACAATTTGTACCCTCAACCTCTGAGAAACCAAAGGGACAGCTTATGTACCGTGGCCCTGGAACTAAATTTGGTATCACCAATAGATAGTTACAATTAAAGATGCTACCCTACCATACTCCAGATGGAGTCTTTTCTAGGGATGGTTTGGAAATAGGAATGATAGTATCCCTTTCTACAACCCATGGAGGTTGGACATGGGTAAATTGGTTGTGCCCAACATGTTCATAGATGTTGATCTCCTCAAAGCAATCGTTGTAAACTATGACCCTCTAGTTAGGGTTGTTAGAGCTCATGATGGATAGAATCTAGTATGGGTAAATAAAGAGGAAGTTGCATATGTGTTCAAGTTGAACACTTAGAGTAGTGACATGGTTAATATTGATGAGTAGAAACTAAGGGAGGAATATTTGAAAGTAAAACACAATTTCAAGGTATTAGTGCTGACAAATTTTCTGATATCAGTAGAGAAGGGAAAAGACAAAAGAAAGATTACTTTAGGACCCTCTAATGTTGAGCCCCTCCCTAGTAAGTATTTCCAACCATATTTTCAAAAGACCTTTTATTCCATCTACCAAATTCTAGGGTTTGATCCTAGTTCAAGCATGCCAATGGTCCATATGTACATGGCTACAAGTATCCAACACCTCAACATTAATTCCTTATATGATTTTTCCACCTATACGGTAGAGGGAATTCACAAAGGATTGGTGGCCTTGAAGAATGGTGAACCTAGTGTTAGGTTTTTGTGGTTTTCACTCTTCATGCATATGTTTCTTTTCAAAGGTATAGATTACTTTGGTCAGGAGATGGAGCTTAAAAAGGTTGTGGATAGTATTGAACTGCTAGTGCAATCATGGACTCCTATATTGGATAGGAATGAACAAAAGACCAACTATGTGACTACTACAAACCTTTTTTATAGAAAGTTAAGAAAGGATTTAATGGTGGATGTACCTAGGATCCCCAAGGAGTTACATGATTTTTTGAGGCCTAGTGAAAAAATTCCTAACTTGAACATTGCACACAACTAGGGGAATGTAATTCCCTATAAGGATTGTACAATTCTAAGGGTATTTGACACATAGTTGACACCCCACATACTCCCTAGGGAAGTGCCTTTAAGGATTGGGTTTTTGGAGGTGATATGGCAGCTAGGGAATGTGGATGGTTTCTTCTTGGATGAGAAGAAAAAGGGAACTATCTTCCCTACATACACTATGTTTGTAGAATTTGTAATGATAACACATGGATGGAAGAACATTATGGACCACTATCTCAGGCACTATAATATGAAGATATGGACATATAAGACATATGATCCTGATGGGTTCATAGCCTGGTTGATGTGGAGAAATAGGGGAGGTCGACATGTTCACACCCACACCATGCTTGAAGACCTCATTAGACCTTGATGTCCAAGTTGATAGGATGAGGAAATGGGGTGCATTTGTAAATTTGAAGAGAGAAATTAAGGCTAAAGAGCTTGATTTTAAAGCTTTTTCTAATATTACTGACCCAATTTTGAAAATTTAAATTGTGATTCAAAATTTTGAAAAATTTGTGGCAAGATTGAAAGAGATGAAGATAGTGCAAGTTAAGGGGAAGTCCCCTATGACAAAAGGAGAGTCAGTTGTGCAACCTTCCAAGAAGATACATATTTATTCAAGGAGAAAGAGCAAAATAAAAAGGAAACAAACAATTGAAACTCTTGCACAATGTGAGGAGTTAAAAGTGCATTCACCACAATAGCAATTACCTCCATTACCACTGCAACATTCTTCTACCCCTGAAATAATTCAATTGGATTCTCAAATTAGAGAATCATCTTATCCAAGGAGCCATCAATAAAGAACAAAAAATATTAAAGCTTATGGTCTGGTTGACTATCTCGCAGAGGAGGAAAATAATGAAATTGCTATAACTGATGAGGAAATAATGTAGGGGATGTCATCCCCTCAAGGGGAAATAATACCACAAAAATTTGGGCCTTAGGTTGAGCAAAGCTAAATTAAGTGGAATAAATAACTTCGAGGATGTCAAATTACAAGCCTATGAAATCTTTATGTAAGATGAACAATTTGTCACAAGCTTTCCAGGAGTATGTATGGATAGTAATGAAGGATGAGCATGCTAGATTGGTGCAAACAAGGAGAAGTGAAAGCCCCGAGAATCCCCAAGAGGCTATTGAAGCTAAGGTCCAAGATGAAATGAGGGCCAATTATTTTAATATTTTTGTAGATGAGGGTAGGGAATTGGTGAGGAAGAGTGGAGTGTTATTACTCTCAGAATGGGACATGGCATCAACGATTTCTTTTCACACTGTGAGAAGAGAGGATGTCCCCATTTTAATAGGGAAGAAGTTACATTGGATTTGTAGGGGTCAATTTTAGTCAGTAGTGGGATACTCTTGCTATTTGGGCTCTAGCCCCAACCACCAAAAAGCTTAAGGTTGCAAAACCTACCCCAAGTGTAAGAGGAGGCTTAATTATAAAAAGAGTTTTACATACATCTACCTTGGAGGTAGCAACCTTGAGTGTTACTGTGGCACAATTCACCAAGGCCACAATTGAGTCACTAACAATGGAAAGGGACAATTTTAGAACCAAATATAATGAGGTGGTTGTTGAGTATAACTTGATCCAACAAAAGATGGCTCAAATGAAAACTCAAATGGCTATGTGGAAACAACAACTCCAAGCATTGCAGCCTAGTACCTCACATGTTGCAATTTTTCCTCCTTCCCCAATTATTTCACCTCCACAAACTCAAAAGGAGGCTACCCCCATTGTATCTGAAGATGTAGAAATGGCATGATTAGCTCTTGAAACATCGCATGCCCCTCAATTTGAGAAAGTTACTAAGGAGGATCTGATGGAAAGGATCAAGAATTATGAATATAAGATGGATGATCTTGTTCATTTTAATAATATGAAGATTGTGACAACAATTCTTGAGCACTTGAATAAGGGGGTAGAGAAAAGGTTAATTAATATTCATGCCAATTATTCTTTAATGTTTGATGCCATTAAAAACCTTGATAGAGATGAAGAGATTGATATTCCTTTAATGGATAAGTGGATTCCAAGGGATCAAATGCTAAGGGATATGGATGTTGCATCCTCTTATGATGCAAATAAGCCTCCAAAGATACTTCCAACTCTAAGATTTGTAACGGAAATAACTGGTTCTCAAGGGTTGATTGAACCCCTGGAGGTAAAGATTAAGGAATTGGTTAAGAATTTTGATGATTGGAATTTTTGTCTACTTCCAAACATTCTAAATGAGAAGGGTGAAGTTAAGTCCCTACAAGAGTGGAAAGACCAGGAAGTTCAAGTGATAACTTCCTAGGTAAAAAAATTGTGATGAAATGGATTTAGATATGTTGAGGAACAATATGGACAAGCTCATGCATATAGGGGCCTTCCTTGAAGATTTTGATAAGGAGGAAAATTAGGTGGCAATCAAGTATAGCCCATACATAACAAAGGCAGATGGTATTATGGGGTTTGACTAGACAATAGAGGAGGAGTTTGCACTATGTAAGTCTAATTATATTGACATATTGGACATATAAACTGTTGTAAGTTGGAGTGAATGACAACAAATTTGGTTGGTGGTCTGCAACAATCAAGTTCAACAAGAAGAGTGCAATACATGGCCTTGAAATAGTACAAATCAGGCCTTAGATATATCAATGTTCATATGTTGCACTTTTTCAATTTTAAATATGGTGACAAGGACTACAGATGTGGAATTACTTTGGTGTATTCTCTCTTTCACTTTATTCTTTTCTTCTGCAAGTTTTTAAAGAATGTGGACTACAATGTTTGCTCATGGAAAATATTATTTTGTACTAACTAAAGGAGCCTTTTGGAAGGCGGGGAAATCTTCATCAACAAATGGAAAGGAATTTTGTCTTATATGTATTCCCTCTCTTGGAAATGCAAATATAATTGCTCAGGGATGTTTTGAAATTAAAATTGAAATGTAAGTCAAATGTAAATGTGACAAGTGTATAATTTGGCCCAAAGCTTGTTGCTCCCTTGTTCTTATAAAAAGGAATTCAAGGCCAATTGCACGGGTCTTGGTTGAGAGAGATTTTGTACTCATTAATGGATTTTGAAATACAAGCACAAAGGAATAGGATTATTGTTGAGTCTTAGGTTGAATTTGAGTCTATAATAAGCATAATAGTCTTACAATAGTAATGGCATTTGAATGAGAAGTCCAAATTCTGAAGAAAATTTTCTCCTTTTGTATCTTGTCATACAAATTATTAATAAAATGATCAAGGATCCTATTGGTTGTTTTTTAAGAACCAAACTTAATCTCAACAATTTCCTATGAATTTTCCATAATTCAATGATCAATAATGATGAGGATTGGCCAATGACTAGGTGAAATATTGCTAGGCTTTCCCTTTGCACTTCGGGCTCTACAAGACCTAGGAGGGTGATCCCTACAATTTACTTAGTAATACTCTTGTGCCATTTACCATAGACATTGCAAATAACAAATGCATTCTCATATATTTAAAATTAGATGAAATCTTTCAAGAATTTGGCTAATTCTTTAACAAATACTTATCTAAAGCAGAGAATGGATGACCTCTCATGAAACTTTAAAATAGTTTAAGGTGTATGAATGATTTTCATTTAGGATTTGTTCTTTGAAAAGCAAGGCAGACTCAATAACTTCAAAGTTAACCAAATCAATAGAACAATGCCTAATCCATTGTGTAACAAATTCAAATTTGGAATAAACTGTAATACAACAATGATTCAACTCAACATTTATAGACTATTGTGATATTGCATTACAATAAAACAACTCAAGATGTTCCAGAACATAAACTACTTACCAAATCCTCATACTTAATCACACAAACCTATGATTTCATCAAAGCATTTTAATTAATTCCTTGAATTAAAGCAGAGAAAACAACATACATTCAACCAAAATGATTGAAGACCAATAAAAGGATCCTTGATCATTTTATTAATAATTCATATGAAAAAGTACATAAGGAGAGAATATGTTCCAAAATTCGTATTTCTCATTCAAATGCTATCACTATTATAAAACCATTATGTCTATTACAAAATAGAATTCAACTTATGACTCAACACTAATTTTATTTCCTTGTGCTTGTATTAAAAAATTCATTACAATGAGTTCAAAAGCTTCACCCACCAAAGACCCATGCAATTGGACTTGAATTCCCTTTTATAAGAACAAGGGAGCAACAAGCTTCGAGAAAAATTACACATTTCAGTCACATTTTACATTTGAATTACATTTCAATTTCAATTTTAAACATCCCCAAGTTAGATAGATTTGCATTTTGAGAGGGGTGAAATCCATATAAGACAAAATTCCTTTTTCATACCATTGGAGAATATGCTTCCCATCCTCCAAAGAGAATCTTTCATTATTGTAGCAACATCATTATTGTAGCAACATCATCCATGAAAAATATATCCTTTCCATGAGCAAAATTATAGTTCACGTGCCATCAAGTTAGCAGAAACTAAAACAAGAAAGTAATAAAAAGAGGAAAGCACATACCCCGTTCACATTAGCACATCATGTCATCACTTCACAACTAAGAGGAGATAATATTTTGTAATAATTCATCCAAGGATTAATCTATGAACTTTTCAGGTCATGTATTATACTCCTCTTCAGTAGGCCATTGCATATCCAACAATTTCTGCACCTTAGTACTATGCTGGTTATATCTAGCATCCATCAATATCCTAGCCTCCTTCACAAATGCATCTAGAAATACCTCAATTCTTGGCATGTTGTTAATAGTTGCATTCAACATGGTATAGTTAGTGAGACTGATTTCCCTTTTAAAATGTGGGAGCAAACCTCCCAACTCATCCTTCCAAACAAAAAAATCTTTCAATTCTCCTTCATTGTTTAATATCTTTGGAATGACATGCCCCTCCAAGTCTCTAAACATTTTAAACTTATTTTGTAACTACATATAGGCAACTTACCATGAAATTTTGTAATTTCACTTAACAAATAAACTACCTTTATCAAATTAGGAATATTAGTTGGAGCCTCAGGGTCCTCTTGCATGATAGGCATCATCTCTTTCAGTGCTCCAACCCTGGTACTCCACTTGCTCTAACCATTTTGAAATTAACTTTGAACCTACACATATTTCTTATTGGCCTCATGAATTTTTTTATAAACATCCCACACATTATCAGACTTGTGCGATAATTTTGTAACCTTGTGCTTTAAAATGTCATAAAAAATGTTATCAACCACTGTAGACACCTAAAAATGGTCTGGAGAATCTAATTAATTAAATACAACTTATTTGATTAATTAATCTTAAATTTATCTACTTAATAAATAAATAGAAATATTTATTTATATTAAGTTAATTATTAATTCTTCTATTTTATCATATTATTTCTCTCTTAATTAAATAAACAAAATTAAATACTTTGTTTTATTTAATTATTATCATTATTATTTCTTCTATACTTTATCCATTAATTCCATCTTAAATTAAATACACAACTTCAATAATTTGTGTTATTTAATTACCTCATCACATTTCTTCTTAATTAAATAAAGATATCTTAAAATCTTTTATTTAATTATCATTTTCCTTTTATTTTAATTTAATAAACAAATCCTATGGTTTGATTTATTAAATTATTTAATATTCTTTTGCTAAATTTAAATAAATCAAAAATATTTAAATTAATGCAAAAATCATTTAACACTATTCACTCACCAATAAAATTAGATTTTTAAAATCTAATTAATTCTACTGTCATTCACGGGAAGAGCTTTGGGGACAAACCTGCAGGAAGTCCTCTCAATCTTCTTCCTCCAATCTTCCCTCTCATCTTGCCTGGTGTTTTCATGGGGAGGAACAATCCTCCATGATCAGCTCCATCTTCTCATCCCATGCCATTCAATTCTCCAGATTGAATCCTAGCCTTTTATCCCGTATTCCTGTGCAAATGTGCTGCCGTGAAAGCTATAAATACAACTCTTTGGATACAGGAAATGGATCCCAACTTATGCAATATTACTCTGCAGGTTTTCCAAGCATCCAAGCATCCAAGCAATCAAGCATTCAAGCATTCATCCAGCATCCATCAAGCATTCATCAAGCATCCAGCATTTGCAGTCATGGCTACCATCACAGTAGTTTTAATCATTTAATCATATAGGAAATAGAATAGTTCAATTCTCATTCTCTAAGTGTCATTTCAATAGTTTAATTAGCTTCTAAATCTAAGAGCAAAGTAGATTAGAGAGATCTTTAGGGTTAGAGAGCAATAGGACAGATTTATGAAGATTTTTAGTTTAAATTAGCTTAATTTTCTTGAATCTTAGATGCAATGTCCTATTTAGAGGTGTAGATGCATTGTTAGTTTGTTTTCCTCATTCCTACGCTTACAAATTGGTGCCCACCGTGGGGCCTAACCCCATATTCTGATTAAATTTTGAAAAAAAGTGTCTTACAGGTATCGGCGTGATATTTTTCGCGGAACCATGACTTTTTGCAGTGCGCCAGTTGGATTTTATAGCGCGTCGGTGGTCTGTTTTAGCGCACCGGGTTTCTGTCATAGCGCGCCGAGTTACTGTTTTAGCGCGCCGCTTCACTGTTTCAGCGCACCGCGTCACTGTTTCAGCGCGCCGCTTCACTGTTTCAGCGCGCCGAGTCACTGTTTCAGCGCGCCACTTCACTGTCATCAAAATCATTTTTTTTTAATCTGGATCCGATGCATCCGCGGCCAGATTTGGTTGTTGTCTAAATTTTGGATAAAATTTATCAATCCTAGGATAGAAATGGATAAAATTTATCAATCCTAGGATAGAAATGGATAAAAATCGATCAATCCTAGGATAGAAACTTCACAATTTCTTGTGTGATTAAAATTGAACATCATGCTTTTATGGAGCAATATCTCCATATAGATTAGCTAACTTGTCATTTGGGATTTTAAAAAAGTGAACAAAATTTCTCTGCTGTGATTGGGTGATAGGTTTATGCTCTCCCCTTTATTGGGTGCATCAGAATACCAAACTCACTTTTCTTTATGCATTTTAAAGCTTTTTAAAACCTTTAGACAGGCCTGCCGTAGTGGGAAAAAGTACTCACCCTACGGGAACGACCTGAGTGGGGACAGCCAAAAGCCATGGTATTCCAACCCATTTAAAAATTTATGTGAATTTGGGGAAACCCTCTTTCAACGGAAGTGTGCAGGATAACCATCCCCAAAATCTTTGTTCTAAAGATTGGGAGGTCTCTTGAGGGAGTTTATCCATTTGTCGCTCTGAATGGAAATCCTATCTAAGAACCTAGAAATAGAAGCACGCTTGCTAGTTTCTAAACATTGTAATACTCGGTGGTGCAGGGGCGGGGAAGAATCTACCCTCAAGCACTCACCATATAATTGCCAAGGACTGTTTGCTCAGGGGATCTAGTATCCACTTCCGTCACTCTGAGTATGCACCTGGAAAAGACAAAAACACGGGCGCCCTCTAGGGGGTGACATGGCTGTGTGAGTCGACGCAATTCCAAGCTGTGGGCCGTTCGAGTATATAACGATGACCTTTTGTCTCTAGGAGTGAGTCTATCTGAAGTGTCTTATTGTTATAAACCAGTGAAAATAAAAAAGAATCATGCTTGATTCTTAAGAACATACACTATCTGTTTAGATTCTAGGATTTTTAAAGTCAACCATTCTATTCTTGCTTGCTGTGTTTTCTCTCATTAAATTTAGATAAGATCATCACAAAAATCTTCAAAATCAAAACACTTGTGGAATTCTCATGATTCGAGATTGGGTATCCACCAAGTTTGTCAAAAAATCTCTTGTCAAACGAATCAGAAAACCAAAGAAAACACTTGCATACAAACAACTTCTGAGAAAGCAACGATTTCTATATCAAAGAAGGAAAGTTCTACTCCAACATAGGACTTTTATTCATAGGTATCACGATTTCTCTAGAGGTTACACGGACGACTATGTTGTAGCTCCCTTAGATTCACAAGCATTTTATCAAAGAAGGGCTCTTAGGCAACACCACAATCACAATCAAAGAATTCATCCAGAATACATCCCACAACCAGCCATACAATACGATATCAGACCAAGTGAGTTTCACAGAATAAGATAGTTTTGTCTTAGCACCTCATGGTTCTGTTTTAGCGCTTTGGGTCTCTGTTCCAGCGCGTAGGGTATCTGTTCCAGTGCGTAGGGTCTCTATTTTAGCGCTTTGGGTCTCTGTTCCAGCACGTCAGGTCTCTGTTTTAGCGCTTTGGGTCTCTGTTCCAGCGCATAGGGTCTCTGTTTTAGCGCTTTGGGTCTCTGTTCCAGCACGTCAGGTCTCTGTTTTAGCGCTTTGGGTCTCTGTTCCAGCGCGTAGGGTCTCTGTTTTAGCGCGTCATGTCTCTGTTCCAGCGCGTCACTTCTCTGTTTTAGCGCGTCATGTCTCTGTTTTAGCGCTCCAGAAAGTCAGAAAAATAGAGAGTTGGTAAGACAGTTGGTCAGTTTTCCCATATCGATAACAAGGTTTTCATCAGTCCAAAACATTTTTTCAGAGTCCAAAACACTTGGGTCATACAAAAGGAAAACTTTACCATTACACCTAGATATTGGAACATCTTGCAAAGTGTCCTTATCACCAAATCTAAGATTTTCTGTCAAAGTTTCCCTATCAAGGATTTTTATCATCCTTCCATCACGAAACTAGACACGACTAAATCAGATTTTAAATCAAAAACCTCGACACTTATCCAATCAAAAATCCAAGATCAAAGTCTAGAGTAAAAAGTTTGTATGCCTATTTTTACACGATCAGCATATCAAAGACAACAACAAGAACAAAACGAAAGAATAGCAGCCATGGCTGAAGAAAACCCTTGGGGACGATATAGCAACACTGATCCTCTCACTAATTCACACGAGAAAGAAATAACTGTAGAGGAAATCGAGAAAGTTCAACAAGACCCTCATTTCCATAAATTTATGGAAAAGATGCTAGAGCAAGATATGGAAAAGTATCTTCTATTATTAGCTGACAAAGGTGCTAAGCTTCCTAAAGACTTTGATGTCAATCAACTCAAGGAAACAATCACACCTAACCCAACTAGTATAGAAAATCCAAATCAAATAGATGCTTTGACAAAACAAATCCAACAATTACAATTGCAGTTCCAAAATATCCAATAAGGGCCAACAAAAAGATATTCCTTACAGGACATTTGCCCTTATCCATTCGATCCAAGCATTAACATGATACCATTTCCACGGTATTGTGAATACCCGATGTACAACAAATACAATGGAAGAACCGATCCATTTGATCACGTACGGGAATTTCGAGCCATGAGCATAGAGTTCGCACACGAGGACTCTTACTTACTATGATTATTTCCAAGAAGCTTAGGAAACACTTGCATGGAGTGGTTTTCTAAATTGGAACCTGGGATTCAATCTTTTGAAGAACTGATCAATAGGTTCATAACGCACTTCTCATTCAACATCCAACATGGGGTAACCTTAAAAGAACTCTACAACACCAAACAAACAAAGGGTGAAAAGTTTCTTTCCTTTCTCCAATGATGGAGAAGGCTATTTGCTAAATACCCTAGATCTATTCCTAAAGAGGAGAAGATAGAGATGTTCATTGATAACTTAGTGGATGACATGAATTACTGATTGGACTTACAATGTCCATCGGCATTTGAACAAGTTATCGAAAAGGGGCTCAAAATCGAAGAGGCTCTAATCAAAAGAGGAACAATCAAACACTTCATTGAAGGTTCAAACAATAACAATTCCTCTAACAACAACAACGAAAAGCCACGATTTTGGCAAAAGAATAAGAATACTGATACCATGATCGATACACACATGTCTAAACCAGTATTCACCTTGACGCCAACCACTACAAACAAACAACACAATGATTTTAATGTCAAACAAAGTATTGATCAAGGAAATAATCAAAATAGTGGAGAAACAAAAACCCAATCATTCCAACGACCATCCAATAAATGAAAATTCATGCCATTAGGACAATCATTGGAATCAATCCTCAAAGAACTCTTAGATGAAAAACTTATTCAAGTACAAGAGGCTAGAAACTGGGACCCTCAAGTCAAACCATCATGGTGGAATGACTTGCATTACTGTCACTACCATCAAAATAAAGGCCACATGACTAAAAATTGTTGGCAGTTAAAACATGCGGTACAAGACCTCATAGATCAAAAGAAAGTATTTGTAGAGGGGCATCAAACAAACAAAGATCATACAACATTCAAAAATCCTCTACCCAATTATCAGAAGGGAGAATCCTCTTCTGCAAACACCAAAGGTAAGAATGTCGGTTATGTTTATGACACAACAATCCTTTGTTTTTCTGCCACCAAGGAGGATGAGGAGTTATGCAATCAAATCAATCAGAACAATGACATTACATCTACTAATTTGGTACAACATATGGACAAATCTAAAAACCAAATTAACGTAATCACACTCAAAGGGAAACAAGAGTACCAACTGGTTAATGCCACAACAAGGGCACAATCCAAAGTTATATTGAAAGGAGCATCATTATCATCCCCATCTGTGGATCCTCCCTCTAATCAATATAATCTCATCGATCAATTACAGAAAATACCGGCACAAATATCCATCTTGGAACTTTTAAAGATTTCCCCATCACACAAAGAGGTTCTTGAGCAAGCTCTTGTATCAACCACGGTACCTAACAATTTGGATGTATGTCAATTCCAAGCTATGGTGGGACATCTATCTGCACCTCATTGCCTTTCATTTTCTGAACATGATGATGTATCACTCACCCATCCACATAATTCCGCCCTTCACATTGAAGTCCTCATCCATAAACACCGTGTAAAGCGTGTCCTGATAGATGGAGGGGCTGGTTTAAATATTTGTACCTTAAAGATGATTCGTGCACTAGGATACTCAGATGAAGCCATTGATACAAGACGAAAAATCACAATCAAAGCATATGATGAAGAAGAAAGGTCCTCTAAAGGGTTGATCATATTACCCATTCAAGTGGGACCTATTGTCCAAAAAGTGGTTTGCCAGGTCTTAGATAGAGAACTGACATACAACATACTGTTGGGATGCCCTTGGATCCATGATATGCAAGCAGTACCTTCTACCTATCATCAATGCCTGAAATTTCCCGTCAATGGACAGGAGGTAACAATCACAGCAGACTATAATGACACCCAAGCTTGTCATACATTGAAAACATCTCAGGATACATTCATACCTCACAATAGAGAAGTTAGGGTATCAGGACATAATAACCTGGCCAAAATAACCCTGGACAAAATAACCCGGCCAAAATAACCCAAGGACAAAATAACCCAGGGTCATAATAACCCATGGACAAAATAACCCGTGGTCAAAATAACCCATGGACAGAATAACCCATGGTCAGGTTAGATCAAGCTAGTAAACTAGAAATGACATAAAATAAATTATAAATATGATTGTGAGGCACCATAGAGGCTATTTAGGTCATTTTTAGACAATATATCCATTATATACCCCTAAAATAGCCTTAAAACACCTTTAATATGCTTAAATAACCTATAAAATGGTAAATAATTATAAAAATAAAGGCAATTTCGTGGGAATAAGTTGATTAAGAGTTATTATGAAAAGATATAAATGAAAAAGCATTAAGAAGATATATAAGGTGGTAGAATTAAGAGAAGTAAAGAAAGGAAGAAGGGGAGAAGAAGTAAAATGACCATGGGTTACAGTGCCAATGAAGTATTTGCATATGAGATCAAGAAACTTGTTGCATTATCTTTCATGCCTCAAATAGACATAATTGATGCATTTGAAACACTTCAGCAATCTCCTTATTATACAGAACATGAGGAGACCCTGCAACCCATAATTGATTATTTTGAAGACACATGGATTGGCAGAGTAACCAAAAGAGGCAACAAACAATCACCCAAGTTTCCAATCACAATGTGGAATTTCTATTCAGCTACTCAAGATGATCTTCCCATAACCAATAATACTATTGAGGGATGACACAAAGGATTTGGTGAATTGCTTCAAGCATCACACAACTCAGTCTGGAAATTCATCAAAGTAGTGAAAAAAGAACAAAGTCTCCAAGAGAACATAATAGAGAAATATATGGCTGGATACACTAGGCAACCAAGCAAGAAAAAATACTGTGAACTCAAAGAAAGACTAAAAAGATTGGTTGATGGTTATGACAACCATAACATTTTAGATTATATAAGAGGCATCACTCATAATTTGACACTTTAATTGAAATTTTGAATAATAAAGTTTTTTTAGCAACATACATATAATTTATAAAAAAAAATTCCTTTCTGTATATTCTTATGGGGATATTTTGTCCATGAGTTATTTTGACCACGGGTTATTTTGGCTTGGGTTATTATGACCTTGGGTTATTTTGTCCTTGGGTTATTGTGACCGGGTTATTCTGTCCAGGGTTATTTTGGCCGGGTTATTATGTCTCGTAACCAGAAGTTAGCACATCAGATGGTGAGCAACAACAGAAATTCATATCAAAGTGGCTTCCAAAACAACAAAAATCACAAGAGATAAAGGTGGCACAATCTAACCCTTCAAGTGTTGAAGAACAATTGGCTCCACTCTCACATCAATTCACCAAGGAATTACGGATAAGTGACGAAGGAATAAGTGAATATGGTGTTGGACACTCATTTCATCTATCACAGATGTTACCTTCCTTACAAACATATGGACAGCCGTCTACGACTACCCAAAAATCAACACAATCTACAACGACATTAGATGGCAGATTTGTAAAAGCTGGGAACTTAGATGAAGAATCAGAAGATAAGGCTATTCTCAATTGGCTTTATAAGGATGAGGAAGCTTCCACTTCCACGAGTAATATCATAGAGACAAATCAATATGGAAAGGGAAAAACTATTCTGGAGAAGATGGGATATTCAGGACAGGGACCTCTTGGGTTAAGGAAACAAGGCATAACATAACCAATCCAGCCACTCACGCTCCAACATAAGGATAAAACTGGACTAGGATATGCAGCAGAACAAGGATCTCTTAACCGAGGGAAACAAAGTGTAACGGAACCGATCCAAGTTCTCACAATTCAGCAAAATGGCAGAACTAGACTGGGATACACAGAAGAAGCAAGAACAGAAATCACCAATAAAACTATGGAACGTATTCTTCAAATGAGAGATAACTCTGAAACAGATTCAAATGAATATGAGTGGGATAACTTATCAGATGTTTCCTATGAGGATATTCAGATCGACGTCATCAAAAAGTATACCCCCAAACGTGAGGAGGGTCAAAGCTCGAGTTTTAATCCCATTGTCTTTGAAACACAAAAATCTGATGACTCAAGTGAAGATGAATGGACATCGATTGAGATAAATGATGTGGAAGAAAATACCTTCATAGGCCTCGACATAACCATTAACAACCTGGATGACATTTCCGTCTGAGCTTTCACCATCGTTGACCTCAACCCATCTAATGATTCATTGCCTTTACTACATCCCGAGCTTATCAAATGGGAACCCCAACACCCTATCAATCTCCTTGTTTTGGACAATGACTCCGCTATTATTAACTACCTTTGCTGTGAGGAATCTGATACTTGTTCTACCAATGCTTCTTTTAACGATGCTTTCAGGCAGGAGGATGCCAAGCCTTCCAGTTGCAAAAATATGGAAATAAAAAATGGATCTAATGGTGAAGACCATTCTATGGCAGTATTTGATCCTAAAATAGTAAAAACAAAGAACGCATCCAATGGTGAAAACCTCATTGAGGCACCAAAGGATGGAAGGTTTGACATCCTCCCACAACACTACCATGAAAGATCATCAGTGTTAATAGAACCCACATAGTCTATAGATATTGGCACATCAGAGAAAGCAAGAATACTACACCTGGCAGCATCCATGACAGATACAGAAAAGCCATATTTTATCAAATTCTTTGAAGAACGATGCATCAATTTTGCTTGGTCATACTCTGACATGCTAGGATTAGACACAGATCGCATTATGCATCACTTATCCTTACCAACTGGCACTAAACCAGTAAAACAAAAATTGAGAAAAATGCATCCACATTTTGCATTATTGGTAAAAAATTATTTGAAGAAACTACTAGATGCTGAATTTATCAGATCTATTGATTATGCTGAATGGATATCCAACATTGTACCTGTTTCAAAACCAGATCACACCATCAGAATATGTATCGATTTCTGAGATTTAAATAAAGCATGTCCAAAGGATGATTTTCCTTTGCCAAACATAGACATGATTGTAGATTTAACAGCTGACCATCAAATGCTATCACTCATGGATGGATTTTCAGGATACAATCAAATCAAAATAGCTCCTGAAGACCAAGAAAAGACAACATTTACATGTCCATGGGCACCTTTTGCTAGAACATCATTCCTTTTGGGTTAAAGAATGCAGGAGCTACATACCAGCGAGCTATGACAACAATCTTCCATGATATGATGCACACCTTCATGGAGGACTATGTGGACGACATCTTAGCCAAATCTTACACCAGAGAAGGACATCTTGAGATACTGGGAAAAATATTTGACAGGTTGGAGAAATTTAAAGTCAGATTAAATCCCAAGAAATGTGCCTTTGGAGTAACATCAGCAAAACTCCTTGGATACATAGTTTCTACAAAGGGAATTGAAGTAGATCCAACAAAAGTTAAGGCCATTATGGAAATTCCACCTCCTAAGAATATCAGTACATTAAGATCTCTACAAGGCCGACTACAGTCCATCAGAAGATTCATCTCTCAACTAGCAGATCGGTGTCATCCATTCAACCATCTTTTGCATAAAAATGTGTCTTTTAAATGGGATGATAAGTGTGAGAGTACTTTCAATCAAATCAAACATTATTTGATGACACCACCAATCTTGGTGCCACCCAGTGAAGACAATCCATTGTTGCTATATATCGCAACAACAGATATCTCTTTGGGAGCCTTGCTAGCACAAGAGGACAGAGAAGGAAAGGAACAGGCAATATACTATATCAGCAGGACACTCAATGGACATGAAGTAAACTACACCTTCATTGAAAAATCATGCTTAGCAGTAGTATTTGCAACACAAAAATTGTGACACTATATGCTCACTCACACTGTCAAGCTCGTTGCAAAAATTGATCCCCTCAAGTATTTACTGAGCAAAGCAGCTTTAACAGGAAGGTTGGAAAAGTGGGTCATGCTCCTCAGTGAGTTTGACATTCAGTATGTTGAAAGGCGAGCTATCAAAGGACAAGTCATCGCCGACCAATTAGCAGAAGCTCCATTGTCAGACTGTCATCCTATGACCATGGAATTTCCTGATGTGGATATCCTCAACGTTACAACACAACCATGGCAACTCTACTTTGATGGATCCTACACACAACATGGATCAGGGGCAGGAATTTTATTTGTCACACCTCTTGGGCACACAATTCCACGATCTTACAGGCTTACCTTCCATTGCACTAACAATGTTGTAGAATATGAAGCTTTAATCCTTGGAATTAAAGTGGCTATTGACTGGAAAATCACAGAACTACAGGTATATGGAGACTCTCAGTTAATCATCTATCAAGTCAACAATGATTACCAAACCAAGGATGACACGCTAATTTTATACAAGAGACTGGTAGATGATCTAAAGAAATACTTCATAGATATCCAATTTGAGCAGATACCAAGATCAGAGAATAAAGCAGCAGATGCCATGGCCACAATAGCATCTCTTCTACAAATTCCTGAAACACAAGAATGTTATCGATTTATTGTGGAACAAGTATCAAATCCTGCATACGCAAATCCCAAATCCCAAACCATAAGCCTTTTGGGTAGTGCTCAAACTTCCATTTATGGAGACATTTATACTTATCTAAAAGATAATATCTTACCGCCAGATCTTTCTCGCAACCAAAAGCGCAACTTCATACGCCAATCCGCCAAACATACCATTATTACCGACACCCTTTACCGTCGAGGCCTAGATGGTACTCTTTTGCGTTGTTTAGAACATAACGAATCTGCTTCTGCTTTACATGAGGTCCATGAAGGAATTTGTGGTACACATTCAAGTGGATTATCTTTAGCCAAGAAACTCCTTCGTTTGGGGTATTACTAGCCACACATGGAGCAAGAATCTTATAAATTTGTTAAGAAATATCAAAAATGTCAAATTCATGGCAATCTTATACATGCACCAGCACAGGAGCTCCATCCATTCACAACTACATGGCCTTTCTGTCAGTGGGGGTTGGACTTGGTAGGGAAAATTAACCCATCTTCATCTAATGGACATAAGTTCATTATTACCGCAACAGAATATTTTACAAAATGGGTGGAAGCGGTTCCCTTAACCACAATCACTGGGAAGCAAATATCATCTTTCATACTTAATTATCTCATTTGTAGATATGGGATACCCCAGTCAATCATCACAGATAATGGCAGGCCTTTCAAGAACCAAGATGTCCAAGAGCTGTGTGAAAAGTTCCACATCCAACATCGCTTTTCAACCCCTTATTACCCTCAAGGTAATGGACAGGCAGAAGCTTCCAACAAAACAATCCTAAAGATCCTCAAGAAGACTGTGAATGAGGTAGGGCATGATTGGCACGTTCAGCTTAACCCCGCTCTTTGGGCTTACATGACTAGCATCAAAACACCAACAGGAGCTACGCCATATGCTCTTGTTTATGGATCAGAAGCAATATTACCTATCGAGGTAGAAATTCCATCCCTTCGAGTTTCGCTAAAAGAACTCATTCTAGATGAGGATTATAGGATCTCTAGACTTCAAGAACTAGAGCTACTTGATGAACGTTGACAACAAGCTATCAATCACTTGATAGCCTATCAACAGAGGATGTCTAGGAACTATAATCAGAGGGTTAAGCCTAGAGTCTTCCAGATCGGAGACTTGGTCCTACAGGAAAACCCTAGAAATCAAGCAGACAGAGAAAAGAAGGGAAAGTTTGAACCTAACTAGATAGGGCCTTATGTCATCATATCGGTCTATGGATCAGGAGCATACCGGCTATCTACACCAGAAGGAGACATGTTGGAGGAACCCATGAACAACATTCATCTCAGGCGATTCTACACTTGAGGATACCTAGTGCACGGTCAATAAAGTTGTCTTGATGAAAACCTGGCAAACATGCGTCATGATGACGGAAAAACAGGAAAACAAAAAAATACAAAAATACAAAATACAAAAATACAAAAGAAAAATAAAAAGGACACAATAAAAACAAGTGATGAAAACCTAGCAAACAGGCGCTACTTGTGATTTTTACCAACTCTTCCATCTATTAGGTACAGTTTTGTTACGACTGTTTCCTTTCATATCATTTCCATCTATCATTTGAGATAATCACTATCACTATCCATATCATAGCAAGGATGTCATGTTTTACCCTGGCTTGGGGGCAACATCCTAGTGTTATTTGGTACAATGGACTTTCAGCTTAAATGGAAAGGAAGTCAAACATGAGAACACTAAGTGATGATACTTGAAAAAATCCAAAAACATTAGAAAATCAAAATCCAAAAACATCAGAAAATCAAAATCCAAAAACATTAGAAAATCAAAATCCAAAACTCCATGCAAAAACATTCATAAAATTAGAAAATAAAAATAGAGTCTACATCAATTGAATGTGGAGTCTGTGTTAGTCGAACTACGTGGTCTCTGTGTGTATAACGTAGGCAAGACTAATCTTTGATCAGTCCCCGAGGCCCCTAGGATAGGTCTTTAGGTTACATCATTTGGTCAAACATCTGAGAATATCATGCAAACATTAGCACACACATTTCAACATGGATGATCTAATCTGAATAATGATTTGAAAATACTTTGAGTAGATTTTGAATTATTGTGCTTTTTATTTTTATCATTTGCTTATCATTTCTTTAGAGTTACTCGATGATGTATTGAACTAGAGAAGCAAGGAAGGAGAATGATACTTTTCTTTGTTTGTTGTTTGTGAGTTAGTCATTATTATTTTGTGAATTGTCACGGGAAGTGCTCTACCAAGTATCATGGATGACATTCCAATTCACTTAAGAAAATGGTTAATTCTTGTCTGTTTACGCAAGAAATGCTCAGGTCATCTTGGTTTAATTATACCTTGATGCTTGTGTTCACTTGAAATATCAAAAATCATGAAAGAAGTACTCAGGTCATCATTGGTCTATCTCATATCATTGATGCTTGTATTTTCTTTCAACATTTTAAAAACTCAGTGATGATACAAAGCAAAATAAAAAGATTGTTGAAATGACACTTAGATTTGCATGGTAAAATAGATTTGCATGATAAAATAGATTGCATCCATATTAGTCTTGCATATGCATTTATAGATTTGTTTTAAAGCTACCAATTTCAATCTCAAAAGCTACATGTATGCCCTCTCATCATCATATCACTATCTCTTCAATAATTCTTAGGATAATATATAATTGTTTTCCTAATCACCTCTTTTTGAATCATTTTCTTTCATTTCAATCATCTCAAATTCCATCCAATCTTAATCTATTATGTCTAGCACAAATCATTTAATTGCATCCTTGGTTTTGTTCCCAACCTTGTTACAAGCCTTGATCCAATCATCATCATCATCGAGATGTATCTTTCCCTATCCTTTTGTGTTGTTTTGGGATGTATCCTTCCCTCATCAACAACACTCTTATCATCATCATCATCAATCAATCTTGGCTTACAACTTGACTGGGGCAACATCACGTTTATCCTTGAATTCATTTGTTCTTACTTTTCATCTTCTCCTTCCATTATCTCTTCCTCATCTCATCTCCTAGCCTATTCATCATTTTGCATCATCAAGTCTCAGTACATTAATCACTCGTATACTAAGGAATATCATATCAATCAAAGAAGTCAAACCACATTGCCTAATCAAATCTGAATCAGCTCTGATGAGACTTTGATCAAATCTTGTGAGCATCTATCATTGATCCTCACCTATCATGAGGTCAATTATCAATCAATCATTGATCCTCTCCTATCATGAGGTCAATCATCAATCAATCATTGAATCTCACCTATCATGAGATCAATAATCTTCTAAGCTACCAGGATCATCAATCATCATCATAATCAACTGGAGGAATCAGTATTTCTTTATCGGGAGATAAATTGTTTCATCATTGTTTGATCATCAAATCATCATCAAATCATCAAATCATCATAAAAATTCAAAAAAATCATAAAAAATTCAAAATTCATCAATTTATCTCCGTGGGGGCATATATCGCTATCATTTCAAAATTCAATATCTGGGGCAAGTCTGGAGCATATTTCAAACTTTTCGTCAATACTGGTAGCTAAGGCAAAATCATTCTTCGAAGCAATGCGTAAACACATCACTTCAAAGAGGGGCAAAATGTAGACACCTAAAATGGTCTGGAGAATCTAATTAATTAAATACGACTTATTTGATTAATTAATCTTAAATTCATCTACTTAATAAATAAATAGAAATATTTATTTATATTAAGTTCATTATTAATTCTTCTATTTTATCATATTATTTCTCTCTTAATTAAATAAACAAAATTAAATACTTTGTTTTATTTAATTATTATCATTATTATTTCTTCTATACTTTATCCATTAATTCCATCTTAAATTAAATACACAGCTTCAATAATTTGTGTTATTTAATTACCTCATCACATTTCTTCTTAATTAAATAAAGATATCTTAAAATCTTTTATTTAATTATCATTTTCCTTTTATTTTAATTTAATAAACAAATCCTATGGTTTGATTTATTAAATTATTTAATCTTCTTTTGCTAAATTTAAATAAATCAAAAATATTTAAATTAATGCAAAAATCATTTAACACTATTCACTCACCAATAAAATTAGATTTTTAAAATCTAATTAATTCTACTGTCATTCACGGGAAGAGCTTTGGGGACAAACCTGCAGGAAGTCCTCTCAATCTTCTTCCTCCAATCTTCCCTCTCATCTTGCCTGGTGTTTTCATGGGGAGGAACAATCCTCCATGATCAGCTCCATCTTCTCATCCCATGCCATTCAATTCTCCAGATTGAATCCCAGCCTTTTATCCTGTATTCCTGTGCAAATGTGCTGCCGTGAAAGCTATAAATACAACTCTTTGGCTACAGGAAATGGATCCCAACTTATGCAATCTTACTCTGCAGGTTTTCCAAGCATCCAAGCATCCAAGCAATCAAGCATTCAAGCATTCATCCAGCATCCATCAAGCATTCATCAAGCATCCAGCATTTGCAGTCATGGCTGCCATCACAGTAGTTTTAATCATTTAATCATATAGGAAATAGAATAGTTCAATTCTCATTCTCTAAGTGTCATTTCAATAGTTTAATTAGCTTCTAAATCTGAGAGCAAAGTAGATTAGAGAGATCATTAGAGTTAGAGAGCAATAGGATAGATTTCTGAAGATTTTTAGTTTAAATTAGCTTAATTTTCTTGAATCTTAGATGCAATGTCCTATTTAGAGGTGTAGATGCATTGTTAGTTTGTTTTCCTCATTCCTACGCTTACAAACACCTTGACAGTTTCCTCCTTAGCTCTTTTAACATTATCCTTCTCTGCTCGCACTTCCTACTTTAAACTTTGAATTCTTAATGATAGGGTCTCCCTATCTTGTGCAAAAAAAATAGAAGAAGTTGTGGGAGAAGGAAAAGCTTTTTTGTGCTGAGCTAGTAGCAATAGAAAGCACCCTATTATGCTCATCCATCAACTTATTCTATTTATCCAATAGCTTATCATATCTATCTTGTGTAATCTAGGTTGTATCAACACTTATCATAGCAACATGCATAGTTAATTGTGCAACTACAGTAGCAGACATCTCAATAGCTCTTTTATAACCACAACACCAATTTATTGCTCCACAAATTTGATCACCTTAGGTTTCCCAGTGTTTGGTGCCATGGACCAAATAGCAAGAGTGTGCAACTTTGGGCTAAAACCTGAACCAAACACCTTATTATCAAAATTCTCCTCAGAAATAGAAGCATTGGAATAATTTCTTATTGCATTCAATGCAATAGCAGAGGAAATATCTCACCCAGGAAACAATAAAAATCAACTTCCTTTAACCAAATACCTTGCTTCTTGGGGTGATATAGCAGAAATTTATTTCATTATCTTATCCTCCTCCTTTTCAACTTATTCTTGCAATGAAGGATCAACATTTTATTTTTCTTCTTCTATCCTCTTCTTGATGTCTTGGCTTCTTAATTGGATGACAAAGTCCCTGAATTTCTTGGTTTGGAAAAAGGTGTCATCACTCATGAAATCCCTACAAGCCTTAATTCTGACATCATCATCTTGATCTTCATCATATTCCCATTTTACAATCCTGCTAGCAGGAACAACATTTAAAGCATCTGCCTTGTCAAGGGATGGGAATCTCTGATCAACTTCTTGTTCCATGGGAACATTCTCTATAGATTCTTCTGGTGCATACTCCTCACCACCATGCTCATTTGTTGAATAAGTCACCAATGGGGTGACTGCAAGTTTCTTTCATGTCTCCTGCGTTTTCTCTTGAATGCCTTGAACTATGGAGTGAGCCAGTTGGCTCCTCACTTGTGCATCATGACATTCCTTAGCAACTTTTTCTTTTATTTTATCTCCCTTAACCTTATCAAAGAAGATTTATCCTTAGAATCCACCAACATCACTTTAGCTTGCATATATTGGTCCTTTATCTTAGAATAAGGACTCACATAAAATGGGTTCTCTTTCAAAATCCTTTCTTCAATGGTACATATATTTTCTCCATTCATTCTTCCTCTTTGCAACCTCCACATCAAAAGATAAATTTCTGATTACATCTTCTGTATATAGGAATTGATGTTGCTTGCTAGACAATCCTCTTGCTCTTCTCTTTGCATCAATAACTCCCTCAGGATCACAATATCTTATAATATCCCGTTTCATCCTATAGTTATTCAAAAGGGAACCAAACCTCTCAATACCCTCCTTTGATAATCATACAAAATATGTGAATCCACACTTCGGGTTTATCAATGATGCCTTCTTTGAATTTCTAAAGTTTTCTTTGTCCATGGAATCTAATTGCCACATTATTTCCATAATTTTTTTCCTGTTAGATACATATATAGGTAGCTGGTGGGGTGGCATTGGAGATCCATAGATCCTAATAGTAGTGTGACCGGTATGCAAATACCAGTCCCCCCAATTGAACTTTTGTGTTATGTTTTGTTCAAATTCTATAGGCCTTAAAATTTCTTTCACCTCTTGATATCTTGTACATGGGCTTTAAGCCCAATTGCTCCATCACACCAAATTTGAAGTCATTGCAAAATGGAGCATAATTAGAATCTGGACAGTGTACATTCCAAACATGTGTCCACATTTGTACTGGAAATTCATTATCCTGACTATCCCTCTCTCTCAATGTCATGAAATTTCTCCATACTTTTCTATCTTTTCACAATAATATGTGCATTAACAAAGAATAATGTTTGTAAGACAATGGAGGCTATGTATCCTTCAATTTTATTAAATCCTCATGAAGTTGATCATCTATATAGGAAGCATAATCAAAATTCCTATTCTGATAGTTGTTTTGTATATCAATGTCCATCACCATTAGAGCAATATCCATCTTGATATCAAATTTCTTGTGTAAAACTTGACACAATGCATAATCTATATTCTTGAAGTAATCCTCAAAATCATCACAATAAAAAGGCTCGAACTCCGTATTCCCAAATGATACACCACTCTTGTTCAGGTCACACCTTCTATGCCTTAACAAAACATTTTTTTATAACCAAATTTATTCTGCTCATATTCATTATACAAGGAACAAAATTTGATTGACTTAGTAGCAGAAGGATTCAAGTTGAAAACCTCAACAATTTGGCTCCTTGTAATATCAAGCATGGGAGCTCCATTTGGAAATCTCTTAATTACCCTATCATTAAGTTCATAGCATCTAGCTAATTCCAAAATCAAATCCACCTCCACAAAAACATTTGGGCAAACCAGCTTGCCAATATCACAAGTCTAGAGATGACATGTGGGGTGACTAGCAAATCTTTTGTTGAAAGCATAGAGAAATAAATTCCAACCACTCTGAGGTAGCACAAAATCACCAACCCTAGAATCCAAGTCTTGAAAATGGCTTGTCAGTACACCTTCACTAGTTTTTCTTTTCCCAACTGGTTTAATCTCTATAGCTGGATCCTTAACAACCTCCTCCATAAACCTAGAATAATCTCTCTTCATAGTTCTCTTCTTTGCAGATGTTTCATGAGCTTTTGGGTTGGGTTTTTCATCCTAGGGTTTTGGTCTTTTAACTCTTTTCTGCTTAGGTTTCCTTTCAGGTTTGGTGGTAGACTCACTAGGCTCACTCATTTTTCATAGTATAATATAACTATGGTTTCAAAACAACTAGGAATTACAACTTTAATTCTCAAACTCACATGGTTCAAAATTAATTTCAACAAATTATATCCTATTCCACAAACCCTATGTGAAACAATTGCAATTCCCCTTTTGAACAAAGAGATAATAACCCTAACCACAAACCCTAGAAATTCACCCAATTCTCAGACTACCCAATGCTATTAAATTACTCGTAGGGCATATAAAATTGACTTACTCGAGATAACCAGTAGTTTGCTCTTCGAATTATCTTCACCTGAAGCTCGCCTTATCCTTTTTCTAAACTTGACCAATTCTTCTACTCTCGAATGATTACAATTGTGAAAGAAAAGGACCAACTACCTTCTTTAAAACTCAAAAAATGGAGCGTCTTCACCATTAATGCTTGAAAGAAAGATCGTGCGAGTGAACTGACAATGATCCATTCAAGTTTGAATTAAATTTGTGTATCTTTTTTATTTAAAATATCATCAATGACTCTCCTTGACCATTGCTTTTTTTCTTTCCACAAGTGTGCTTTAAAACAATGATGATAGCCTAGGAAGTTGCCACATAGCCGCTCCACATGCCTCATTAGTCATTTTGAACTCCATCACTCATCACTATAATTCTATCACTTGATCAAATGGAAAAGTGATGCAAAGAGTAGCCTCATTCCAATGCTCATCATTGTAGTTGATTTGGAAATAAATAGGCTTTTAGCGATTGGCGATATGGGTGATGGCACCAGATGCTGACAAGTGGAATAATCATAGCCCACAGTTACTTACCTTTCATCACTCATCACTCAAATGAATTGAGAGGAAAATAATTTTCTACGATGTGAATGACCCACATGATGTAAAGAGAATACAAAGGTCATCGCTCATCATTGCAAAGGTTTATTGAACACAAAGAATTTAGTGACACAAAGGAAAGCAGTGATGCAAAGGAACAATACATTCCATCGCGTGTCACTGAAGTGGAATAAAAAGGCCAAGAGATTTCGGCGATGTGTGATGTGAAGGTAATACAAGCCATCACTCATCATGGAAATGAAACCAATGAGCCAAAAGGATTCAGTGATGAGTGATACAAAACTTTAAGTGGCGAGATTTGAGCATGTGCTTATAAGTTGTTCTTAAAAAGGCGCCACCTAGGCAAGACAAGAGATAAGGACATAAAAGGACTTAAAACCATTTTTGACAAAGGATGTGAAGGCCAAACATGCCCAATTTTTAACTTTATAAAATATTAACCCAAACCCAAAAATGAGAAGGAAATACTACGCAATGGGTAGACGAGGGATCCTAGGAATAAATGGTCTATAACCAAATGAATTCAAAGTCTCAAGATGTAACTCATACAACTGGGAATCAATCATAGAAATTCAACAGAAAATTAAACCAAAGAACAAGGATTATGAAAGAGAGAAGATATGCTAAGTAAAACTCACAAATATCATAAAAACCCTAAACCCTTGTAACATTTCAGACTAAGAAGCCATCCAAGTGAAGACATTTAGACCAGTGGAACATGAAAAATTGAGGGTTCCACTAGATCCTTTGATTAGTCTTCAATCATTTTGGTTGAATGTATGATTTTGTTTTTGCATTAATTAAAAGAATTAATTAAATTGCTTTGATGAAATCATAGATTTGTGTGACCAGGTAGAAGGATTTAATAATTTCATATTTTAATTGTCTTAAACATATACTCAGTGATTCATCACTCAACTCAATGCTTAATAACATATTAATAATAATAGCATATACAACAATGAACATCAACAATCATTTAATGTGTATCTAGTAGTTGAAACCATAATTTTTCTTCAAATGAAAAAATAAATAATATAGATAATTGAACATCAACACATTACTGAATTTGAGTTTTTTTATTGATTTTCACATGAAGGAATACATAGAGGCATTAACAATGCAAAATCTTGCTCAAAGAAAACTCTGCACAAAGCTAAGTTAGAACTTGGAAACTCATATTATCAAATATCAAATCATTGTATCACCTTTTCTAGCAACTTCCACTATTAAGGTGGTGGAATTGTCATTTGTTCTAACTAATATTGTTTGACTTGAAGATTTGTTAATTAATGATTGAAATTGGAACCTATCTTAAATTATTTAGTCAAAATTTCATTCAAGGTTATCACTGGTTTGATGGAATCCAAATAGTTTGCCACATCTGGGTTGTGAGAAAACTGGTCCAAATCAATCTTCCTTGCACCCTTCATCTTATTTCTAAAATCATCCTTTCCAATGAATCACTCCTTTATGTCAAAAGCCTCTGGAAAAAAAAGCACTGTGAAGTTCCTTACCTTTTCATCCAACTCATTCATCTTGGTTGCAGCCAGATGCACAAATTCCTTTGTTTCATGCATTCTCAAACACTTTTGAATGATAGATGACAACATCATTGAGGCAACAAGCCAATTATTAATCCCTTTTTATTTCAAATCATTGCCACTAGCTTTGTAGACTGTTTGTTGAACTTGATTTGTAGATTTCTCTAATGCCAACAAATTTTTGTTGTCCACTAAGTGTTTGTTGAGCTTCTTATAACGTAGTCTGATAGCATCAATCAATTGAAACACTTCACACAAATGATCAATCCTCTGCATTATTTCATCCCAGATATTTTGTTTCATATGCCTCATTGTTTCTCTACAAAATGCAGTTAACTTATTTTGACAAGAGTTAATTTCATTTTTTTCTTCCATCAACTCTGCGTCCAATCTTTCATTTCTTTTTCTCTCTTTCTCCAATTTTTGTTCCCACTGTTCATTTCCTTTCTCAATGCTTTGTCTTAATTTTTATGAAATGGATTTTTCCTCATCATATTTTTTTCTCTCATCTAACCTTTTCTTTATTTAATTCACTTCTCTCTCATTTTGTTTATCCTCTTTGCTTGTTGATGTAGAGGCAGATTTTTTTTATTCCTTTTTTCTAATTCATTGCTCTTGCTATCTGCTGCTTTCCTCTTTGCTTTCTCATTTGCTAGGTATGCTTGTAACTTTTTCTATTTGAGTCTGCAACCTTTGTTTCTCTCTCTCTCTCTTTCTTTAGTAATGATGTGTACACCAATTCATTGTTCCTCTTTGATACATTAATTTTGTCAGTATTTTTGAGTCCAGAAAAATCCAATTGTAAACTGCTCAACTAAAATTCAGATCGATCCATCTGATTTGTTGGTTTATTTTGAATTATGGGAACGACTATTTTGTACTCCATGATTTCCATATTTTTTTCAAATGTGGGTAATACCATGGTTGTTGCAAGCTCTGAAGTTACAACAAACACACTCTCCATCAGTTGCTTCTTTCATTTTTTTTATAAATTTTTTATTTCTTTTTAAACTCTTCAATGTAATCAAAACCTAGGGACCCAAGAACAATGGAATGCTTGAATGGAAAAGGAATAGGAGTACTTGCAGTTGCTAATGTTGTTGCAGCCACACTAACTGTGGGACTTCGAGTGCCAGGAAATCACTCCTTTGTGGTGGAAATGGTAGTTGTTGGACTTGGACCAGTTAAAATCCTTTGCCCCTTTTGTGTGCCTTGATCACTTGGTATTTGTGTGGTATCTTGTATTGTTGTCCTCTTGTGTGTAATTTTTTGTTGTAACACATGTTGACCACTACTAGTACTGCTACCCATATCATCACCACCAGTGGTAGTGGCAGTTGCATTACATTCTCCACCATGCCCATGTCTAAGTTGTGAGTGTATCTGATTGTGAGGATTAGGATTTGAAGCTCTAACAAAATGAATTGTTTCAACTGTACTTGTTTCCCTTGGTCTACTTTATTAGCTCCAAGGCCTTGCTTATCAACATGTTTTCTATGGTCTACATCTATCACCGTACAAATTCCTTGTCTTTGGGACCCCAAACCACCACCTTCATAACCCATATTTTTGGCTATGGCTGCTCCTAAAGTATATGCTTCTTTTGTATCCTCACTTAAACAAGGTTTGACATAGCTTTGTTCTTCCCTATCATCATTAGATTCATCATCAGTTTCTTGATATTCACCATCATTGGGATGCTCTATATTCCACAATTTGCTAAACTCATTATCTTCTTCATTATCTCTAAAGTTTGCAAGAGTTTTTGGTTCACCTAGCTCCTTCCTCATAGACCAAAAGGAAATAATTTTTTATCATGACCAATTTTTATCTATAAATTCCTTATCTAGATAATCTATCATTTTTACTCTACTAGATGGTTTATCACTTTTTTCATAAAAATTGTTGTACCTCTTGATTGTCTTTCGGTGCAATGCCATAATTTCTGCTGAAAATTGTTCAAAAGAAATACCTTTCTCAGCAACACTTTTCTCCATTCCTATTTTGACCTCATCCCAAGAATCCTTGTTTCTCAAGTTTTAGAGCAAGGGTTTACATTGCTGTTGAATTCTACTTGCAACATTCCTATTGGCCAAAATCATCGATTTAATGGTGTCACATGGAGCATACTGCCAGTGGCATTCAACATCAAAATTAGAAACTTCAAAAGATTATGTGCCACACTAAATGATTTTCTCTCAAATGTGAACCCTCCACATGAAATAGGTAAAGAAGGAAATAAGGTCTTCTTTTGTTGATCAACAAAGTGTAATTCATTATTACTCTACATTTTCCTTACATATTCCAATGAAAAAACCCCTTTTTGTCACATGTATTGGAAGTTTGTATGGCTCTACTCTTGATCCATAAAATCTTAGCACAACATATTCTTCCATTAAGTACCAATCAGCCAATTGTATTTCTTTCCCTAGTTGAATGCAATTTCTACATGACATAGACAATCTAGGCATTAGAGTATTTGTAATTGCTTGATGCAATGGAGACAAAAAGTAGTCTACAAAATGATTGTAGTTCTTTTGAGAATCATGTATCCCTATCTTAGTGGTCCAATCATATACTAGAGCCATTTTATTTTCCTTAGCATTACTATAGGGCTGAATCTGAAGCTTGTTGGTCTAAAACATTCCACTAAATTTGAATAGAAAAAAATAGCACAAGTAGGTTGTGAACCTAAATGTCTTAGTAGAATTTGAGTGTGCACCTCCTTTAATCATTAAAAATTGTTCATGCATGGATTCTACAATGTGCTCAATAAAGTTATATTTGACAGGTTGAGATGGAAAAGCAAAATAGATATTATAAACCATTTCAAGGAGGGTTGTACCCACTTCCCAATTTCTATCCAATCTGAGGAAAAATGCTAGCATGGAAATAGTATCTTGAACCCATGTGTGAGATGGGGTTCTTAATTTCTAGCCTAGAATAGTGATAGCTAACACCTCTAGACCAATAAACCACATCGACAAGAGAATACAAAATAATGGAGAGAATTAGAAAAATAAAACATAAAGCAAACTACTCCCCATCATGGTTGATTCACTTCCCTTTCTCTCCTTCTTATCCTTATGCAAATTTTCCCTTAGATTTATTGTTGAAGTCATGTAAAACCTGCAAATAGTAAGCAAGAAAGTTGGAGAAAGTTAGTTGTTAAGGCCAAAGTGGAGGGGGAAGGCTACTTTTATAGACAACCTTTTGAATAGACGACTGAGATTAATCCTCTAGAAGGATTCCAAGATCAATGGATGAGAATGCATGAGAGGGAGGTTACAGAATGAATGGTTGAGATTGAGTCTTGAAAAAGATGCCAAGATCAATGATCCAAAATTGATGCACCAAAAATATGCTATTCTTGGAGGAATCATGGCAGGTATGATGCCTGACGGCTATGACACCTAACGGCTATGACAAAAATGAAGGCTATGATAGAAATGAATGTCAGGGCATCTTTGACTGGAGAAGGGCACATAAATAATTTATTCAAAAATGGAGGAAAATGACAAGTGTGTTGTGTAGTTTTGCACACACGCCCCACTGAAAGTAGGGACCCTCTTTTTGCTCTGGCTTTTGGCCCCTTAATTTTATTGATTTGGTTGCCTTTGGAGGTCCTTAGATGTTCATCTTGCTTGCCCAGGTGATTTCCCCAAGTTGCACTTTGAAAAAACTAAGTTTTAGGCAAAATCCGGGTTTTTACCCAAATCCGGGATTTTCCGGTCTGTCCGGATTTTCCCGGAGTCTGCTCAAAGTCCGGCTCTATGCAAAAATCCGGGTTTTTGGTCCAGTTCGGGATTTTCCGCCCGACCCGGATTTCTTCAGTTTTTCGAATTTTTGCCTAGCGTCCGGGATTTTCCGCCCAACCCGGATTTTCCCGGATTTCTTCAGTTTTCCGGAATGTGCCAAAAGTCCGAAATTTTATGCTATCCGCGGAAATCCGGTCCACCCGGATTTTTTCGGATTTTCTGCCTAGCTTTGTGCAAATTGAAATGCTGGATTAAATTGATGAATTTGATGATAAATGCTCAACACCCCATGCTTAATTTGATATATTACACAATGTTTCGCGCATTCTTGGTTCGTTTTGATGATCTATTGTTGAAATTTTTGCCTTATTCGGTAGAATCCTGTCCGGCTGGTTTTTTCCGGATTCTGGTCTGGAGTCCGCCTGACCTGGATTTTGGATTTTCCCCTTGGTCTGGTTTCCCGAAATGGAAATTTTTCCGAAAATGATTTTTTTTCCAAAAATGGAAATTTTTTAAAAATGATCCTGAAAATGAAAATTTCTTGAGATAAAAAATTGAAAATAAAAAGTTCCAAAAATGGAAAAAATTCTGAAAATGAAAAGTTTCCTTATAAAAATGTAAGTTTTTTAGAAAAGGTCAAAATTTTATTCAAATTTAATTTGAACATGTGGGCTATTAATGATGATATCTATTTTTCAGGACTAAACAAATTTTCAAAGTGGGCCCTGCCTAAGAATCCGTGCCAAAACTGTCTACAGCTGGAGGACTTTCTGAAGAAACGTGAATTTGATCTTGCTGGAGATCGTGGGCCGACATGGATAATATTCATGCATTTAATGCAGATCTTGTCCTATTTTGAAATTCTCCTGGCCGACCTGTTTGAGGCTAGTTATTATTGTAAAATCTAATTGGGCCGACATGTTTGAGGTTCTCTATAAATGGCATTTGTGCCTCATTTGTAAGGGGAGATTTTTAGGAGTTTGATTAGGCCAGAATTTTGCTAAGTTAGAAGGCCAGAATTGGCAAGTAGTTTTCAGAATTAGCTGTAGGAGATGAGAGACTTGAAATTGTTATGTAATGCTGGATAATTAATGCAATTGGATTGTTGATTTGGCAAACTTTGTATTTATTTTCAACAGCTTTTATGGTTTCTTGTTCTTGATTCTCAGTTATTAGATGTTAGATGTTAGATTTCAGCTCTTTTACAATGATGGTGAAATGTTAATGATGTTGATCGATTTCCGGTCCATACTTTTAGCAATTTGCTGATTGTAGATTGCTGTGTAAAGTTAGTCTGGGCCTCACTTCTGTGCTAAGTTCAACTGTGAATGCTTGTTTACATTGCGCCAGCAGTTGGGTATGTGAATGAATGTTCAAAGTCTGAAAATCTTTAGATTTCCCCAGAAGATCGCACCATTTCTGTGTAGTTGCAGGTTTGTCCTTGATCAAGCAGAGATAGTTTTATTGGGGATCTGTCCATTTGCAGCTTTCATCATTATTGTGATTGATCCTAGGAGTTAGAATAGAATAGAATCTCTCTAAACCCTTATCTCTTTTGCTATTTATTTTGAATCTGGGTTAGTTTTAGGATTGAAAGCATCACCATATTGTTGCATCGATGAAAATTCACTTCCATCATTGTTCATTTGTAAGGCCCCTTGTGATTACCAGCATTTTCACATATTATCTGAGTTGTTTATGCATTGTCATGACCTGACACCCGAGAGACCTTGGGGTAATTTTCAGTAATTTATTGTTGAGAATAACCTTTCAAGAGAGATAGAATATTGCATTCTGTCTGAGTTGTTGCTGTGCAGAAAACACCATCAACAAAGTGGAGAATAAATAATTCATTCGAATTATTTATTTGGAGAAAATGAAAATGAGCATTTAATTAAAATGATTATTCAACCATTTTAATTAAATAAGGGGAAAATGGAAATAAAGACATTAAATAATTAACTTAGATTAATTATTTAATAGGGAAAGATGACAAGGGAAAGTTAAATAATTTTGATAACTATTTAACTATAGAAGAATGAATAGTTAAATAATTAATGGTAATTATTTATCTATAGATGAAAGGTGATAAAATAATTAAATAAATAATAATTTATTTAACTATTGAAGAAGAGGGAGAAATTAGTGACGTGATTAATTTATTTAATCGACCAGGATAGAATAAAGATTAGAAAGTGAATTAATTAAATAATTAAAAATTATCTAATTAATAGAGGAATATGATCAAACATAATTGAATAATTAAAATTATTCAATTATCGAATGACGAAGACCAAAAAAAATGACGCTCATAGACTTAGGAAAATTTTCAGTGTCTACATTTTTCCCCTCTTTGACATAATGTAGTTTATCACGTTGTGTCAAATAAATTCAATCAAAAGACATAATTAATGATCGAGGTCAAAGACGAGGTCAAATTCGAGGTCCAGGGTGTCAAAGAGTGCGTCCAGAAGACAAGGCAGGTCAAAAATCCTAAAGTTGGACCTATAAATGACAAGTTTAAGTTGAAAAGGGAATTTTCACATTCCATGTTTAGAAATTTTTAGAGCTCAAAGTGATTAGATAGCAAAGATGTCTCTCATTCCAAAGGATTCCCAACACGCATACAAGATTTGTACCTATCATTGACCTGAGGGAGCACCTGACTCGGTATGTTCGACAAATCCATACTTTAATTTTTTCATTTTGCGTGCATTTAGGTTAGGAAATAGCTTAGGAAACGAATGTGTCACTTGACATGAGATGCATTTGATGTCGTGTTCGACACAATTATGAAGTAGTTCACCAAAATTGACTCGGTGTGACGTAATTGCCTAGGGATAGGGTAGGAACGTTTGTGGAGCAACACATAAATTTATGTGACACAAGTGCATTTTCAAGTCGCAAGTGTGATCGGGAATGACACAAACGACATAGTGTGACGCATACACGGGTCCAAGTGACACATGTGTTGGGTGTGTGATGCATTTGCAGGTGTGGGTCGATTATATTTCATGTGACACATTAGCTAAAAAGTGCAACACAATCACCTGATTAAAATTTTTCCACAGATTAGGAAGGTTTGACTTGGTCAATTTAGATTCAATAAGTCAAATGAGGGTTTTGGATTAACATTATTGTTTTCTTGATGTTTTCAAGTGTTGCTTCCCCCCCCATTTACACACTAGAGTCGAGGCCAGACGTGTTTCAGTTACGGGGCCAGTTGGAAGATGAGGAGAGGTGTGTGTTGTTAGAGCTAGGTTTATTTTATGTGACGTATATGCCCGTGATCAGGGAAAACAAGGGTATGCTGACAACATTAGCAAAGAAGTGGCACTTAGAGATGAGTAGCTTCCATCTTCCTACAAGGGAGGTGACAGTCACCCTAGAGGATGTGTACAGGATCCTTAGGCTACCCATTCATGGTGAGTGTCTTCGTTATGATCCGACTCAAGGACTTCAGGCATTGTATGACTATTATGGGACTAAGAAGGGTGCAGAGCTTGGGATCAAGGACTATGAGATCCGATGGGAAGTGTTGGTAGAGATATATGATCTATTTAATTGTGTCTTGTGTGCATTGATAGCAAGAGTGATGATCCCTGATCGTATTGTCATGGCTTCCCAGTTGGTTTGGGGGAGATGTTGGGGTTGATGATTCAACACAGGACAATTCATGCATGGGGGACATGTCTATTGTCCATGTTATATTTCCAGCTACATGATATTTTTTACAAAGAGGGGAAGATCTTGAGTTGTGGTGTGACCTTGCTTACAGTTTCAGCATGGGAGCACATAGTAGTGTTTCAACCATTATTGGTTCATCAGGCAATGGGCACAACACCATACTCCTATTTATATCAGGGGGCTCTAACTCAGACCCACGTCGAGAATGTAGGATATTGCAGACACAACATTGACACCTTGGTCATCTTTTTCTGGAGACCATATAGAGCATGCCCTGTGTGGATAGATAATGACAACCACCTACCTTGGTGTAGGCAGCCTAGATATCTGATTGGGTGTAAATTTTAGAGCCAGTACATTGTGGAGATGTATCTACCAGAGAGGGTCCACTAACAGTTTGGGGAGAGGCAGGGAGTTCCAGTGGGCAGGGCAGAGTATGGACGATCATATTGTGAGGTGCATCCCTAGGGCCCACAGATTGTAGTCACCATGGCAGAGCATGAGATTGATGCATTACAAGCCTTGGATTGGGAGTGACGGGGAGGAGATGCGGATGCAGGCACTACACCAGAGTATGATGACTGGTGGCGGATTCATAGGCCCATTCCATTGATAGATCCACAACAGCCAGTGCCAGTAGAGCACAAAGTGATGGGTGTGAGGGGTCGATGGGGAGGCGGAGGTGGGAGGGGTAGAGGTGATGGAGGACAAGGAGGTGGAGGTGGACAAGGGGGTGATGGGGGTGATGGAGGATGAGGAGGACGAGGAGGAGGTGATAGACAGCCGAGGAGGAGAGACAGAGGGTGAAAAGAGGGTAGGTAGCTGCCACCCATCCGAGAGGAGGTAGAGATGGAGGAGGATCGTCCAGAGGTATTGATACAAGATGAATAAAAACATGTGGAGGTCCTTGCAGTTGAGGTGGCACAACTAGAGGCTATGGAGGTTGAGGGAGGTGGGGGTGGAGGACAGGTAGGAGGACAGGAGGATGCAAATATGGAAAAGGCAGAGCAAATCCTCCATGAGAGGATCATCATGGGCAAGGAGGAGGTTCTAGAGGAGGCGGAGACTGGGGAGGGAGAGGGGTCAGTGGAGTAGAGGATAGCCACTCTACAAGTTCAGGTGCAAGATCTGGAGGCACAGTTGAGGATGGTAACTACTAAGAGGGACAACCTTAAGGCCGAGAGAGATGTTTTTCAGGTAGAGAAGGACCTGGCAGTCATTGGGCAGCAACTAGTAGAGCAGCGGATCACTGATTTTATAGCCACCTGTAGTGGATCAATGGTTGATGTTGCATGAGAGCTAGCGAGCCAAGGTGAAGCCACCCAGTATTATAGAGGCCTATATGAGAAGGTTGTGCCACCAAAGAGGAGGGAGCCTAGCTTTTCACAGGTGGAGACTAGTAGATCACATGGAAAAGCACACAGCCGACGGTCACACAACAAGTTAGAGGGTGAGACTTCTAATGCCAGGTGGGCCACCCCATATGACAGACCTCCCACAACAGAGCACAGGATCACAGGGGCCAGAGATGAGGGCAGTTCTAGATAGACTATCTTTTAGTATTTATCATGTTATTATATAGACACTGATACATTTGATTATTGAGCCTGTGAGCTCCACTTTATTTATGCACCATGACATTGTACCTATGACATATGATTTTGAGTGATATATATGATATAGTTTTGGCGGCGGTTGATGATATGCATTATGACATGTTTATGCATTTATGATTACATACTATGTGATGGATGCTTATATGTTTATTTATGTGATATGATGCATGTGATTATGATGTGTGATGATGCATTCTATATGATGATTATGTGCTTATGACTATGTGATAAATGCATATGCTTTTATAATATGCGATGTAGATGACCTAATATTTATTGAATGCAGGGGATATGATGATGATTTATATGATTACGCTATGAGTATAGTGAAATGTAATGCAAATTAAATGGGTTGTATGATTTATATATATGATTTATATGATTTATGATGATGATTTATATGATTTATATGTTATGAACATTTTGTTTATGTTATGTGTAATGGAAATGTGTTAATGCAATTTTTGATGGAATGTATTAATGTAATGTTTGTATGATAATGCAAAATTTTTGAAAGAAAAATGTGACACTTAATGTAATATGAATATATATGATATGAAAAATGTGATGTTATATGAAATGCAATGTAAATGGGTTGTAATGCAACGTGTTATGGAATGCAATACTATGTGATATGGGATGTAATGTTGTAATGAAAGGCTTAATACAAATGACACTAATATGATGATGAAATATGAATGTTGTATGGATGTAGTTTATGTTTTTGTATTTTCTTATGCAAATATATGTGACCTAATATGAAGATGATGTGTATGATGATGGAGTTTTCTATGATGCAAGCTAACATAATTATGGATGCAAGATGTTTGTGTGTCACAAGACTCTGCCAGGATACAGACGAAATAAATGTTAGTGCGGAGAAGGTGGAGATGAATGCTAGCATGGAAAAGATAATGGAGATGGAGACAGAAGGTTAGATCAAGAATGATAAGGAATCTAAATTTCATGCTTACATTTTTATTTTTATCATTATTGGGTGTCAAAAATGTCATAAATGGTTCACAAAAACTGTGGTATGACATAGACCAAGGTGTGCAAGGTGACCATTTGGGAGAGACAAGCAGTCAAAAAGACAAGGAATGCCCCAGCTCATACTAAGGACCCAATTGTCCAATATTTTTTCCAAGACAAACTATAGACAACAAAAAAATAAAAGAGATCATGATCCAGCATTGTCCCTCTAAATCCGTTGATAGGACATCCTCGAGAAGACTAGTAACATGACCCAAAATGAATCAAGATGATAAGCCAATTCCAGCCAAAAGTGTTTGCCAAGATAGACAATGCTTTCCAATAGTTTTGATGAGATTATTTGTTTGACCAAGATGACTGACTTGATTGATAAGTTGACCAAGATTGATTGATAATTGAAAAAAGTTGAAAAATTGATTTGATCGATAGGTTGACAAAGATTGGTTGATAAGTTGAAAAAAGTTGACAAATTGATTTGATACAGGTTATTACCTAGTTTTAGGAAGGACATATCCTAATTAAGGCAAGATTGGTTGATTTGATAAAAATTGATTGATAAAGTTGACAAGGTTGATTTGATTGACTGTGCCTAGTTTCAGGAAGGACACATCTTGATCAAGGCAAGATTGATTGACAAGGTTGAAAAGATTGATTGCGATGAAGATTGATCCTTTGTTTGACAAATATTGATGAATATGACCAAGCAATGTGATGATACCTAACTATAGGAAAGACACATCCTTTTTAAGGAAAATGACACATCTGATAACATTGACCAAATGACAAGTGTTGACAAGGAACCTAACAAAAAGAAAGGCATGTCCCTAATCATGGCCAAAAATTCATTGACATCTAGATTTGTGGGAACGAAGGCTTCTTGTGGGGATTTTTCAAGGATTGCTTTGTGTTGTGGCGAAATGAGAAGGAGTTCCAGGATAGAAATTTTCACTAGAGTTTTCCCTAGCTGCTCTAAGAGTTTATATTGTCCCTTTGGCTGAGGACTTGCGGATGGACCAAGAATAGTTATCCTACTTTTGTGGGTGGCGACAACACAATCCGACTTTGGCTTGTTTATGGTGATAGTGACAATGTGATCATCAAAGGGTGTCACATTAAGAAAGATGGTGTTGTAATCATGCTTGATAGTTGCATAGTTTGCATTATTTTTATTATTCCCTGAAGTAGAGGCTTTTCCTTTATCACGGTCTTGAAAAGGGGTCTTGAATATTGTATGATCAACATTGGTTTTTCCTTGCGAATTATCAATTGAAATGGTTTCATCCTCAATAAGGTCTTGAATGATGTTCTTGAGTGTCCAACATCTAGATGTTTTGTGTCCTTTTGTGCAATGGTATTCACAATATTTGTCATCTTTCGACCAATTTGGTTTGATCAAGGAAGGTTCATAATTCTTGGTGTCTAGCAGTGTAATGAAATTAGATTGCAAAAGTTGTTTGAGGACTGATTCGATAGGTTCACCCAATGGGGTGTATGTTCTCTTGGCATGGGGAAGACCTCTTCTTTGTTGGTTGCTTTGGATAGCGTTCAGTGTTTGGTTTTGACCATGTGCTTGGGTAATTGGTGTACTGGATGTGTTTGATGAAGAAGGGCCTTTAAGTTGAATGATTGGTCCTTTGGTTATCAATTGGCATCAACAACTCTATCGTTTATGACATTTTTGTTTCGAGACCAATATTTGCATTTGTCATTGTTGGGTTTTGGACTGTCTTTTTTTATCTTGACCAATCCTCTTGCAATAAGACCTTTCTCAATAAGGACACATTTCTCAATAATATCCTCAAAGGTTGTGCAACATTGGATTTGAATTCGACTCATCAATTCTTCGTTAAGGTTTTCTACAAACATGTTGACAAGTTGTTTTTTCTAGAATATGACAAGGGAATTTGCTAACCAAGCCTTGCCATCTTTGGTAGAATGAGGTAAGTGATTACCCTTCTTCTTGTTTGGTTGTGCTTAATGTTGCAAGGGTGACATCATTTTTGATGTTGAAGGAAAAATGATTGATAAATTTGTCGGCTAGTTCACCCCATGTTCTGATTCCTTGTGGAAGATGTGACAACCAATCTAATGCTGCCCCTATGAGACTTTGTGGGAGTAAGTGGGGTCATATACAACTTCCATGCATGACCTATTGAATTCACGAATGTGTTCTACTGGATTTCCTATCCCCTTGTATTTAGGTAGTGGTGGTGTAATGAAATGCGGGGGGAAGGGTGGAATGTATAGATTTCAATCAAATGGAAAAGGGCACAACTCTTCCACGAAGTATGTCTTCTTGTTGGTTCCCAATTGCATGTTGCTCATTCATTGTTCAAGTGTCTACATATATTGGATTAAATAGTCTACAAGGGTTGATGTCGCACTTTTTTGATGAGATGTCGTGATGTTGGCATTAGGTTTGTGGATTGTTTTGATTTGGAATGCAGTTGGTGTTTAGGTTGGTTCTGAAGGTCACATTTGCATTTGGTATGGTATTTTGGAGTTGAGGTATAGACCCTTGATTCATGTTTTGATTTTGAGAATTGAATCCTTGATTTGTGAATGCAGCAGTTCAGTTTTGTAACATATACTCTGGCAGTAAGTCATCTCTCAGCTGCAATAGCTAGTTTTTGTATCTTGGGTAGTGAGCCCACTGGTAGTGAGCCTTACCTATAGTGAGCATTTTGGTAGTGATCCTTTGTAAAATAACCTTAACTAGTGTCACCTTAATCGGTGTTCTATAATTGAGAATTAGCATTCTTCGTGGTTTTTCCCATCTTGGGTTTCCACGTAAATTCTGGTGTTATTGTGCATGGTATTGTTATGTGTTTTCATGTTCATATCTGTTTTAATTATTATATGATTGATTTAAAATTTCTCTAGATTAATTAAAGTCAAGAAAATTTCTTTAGGATAACTAATTCATCCCTCCTCTCAGTTTTCTAGACTATTCAACAATTGGTATCAAATCTTGGTCCCTTGCAGATAGAGCTTAACCACTTGAGGGAGATCTTGGCCGTTTGAACATATGGTAGGAGATTATTACTTTGATGAAGAACTGAGGAAAATTTTAGATGATATGGAAAGCACGAAATATAAAAATTAAGAATTAAAAGAAAACATCAGGGAGGAAAATGCTTGTATCTCAAAGCTAAGGGAGAAAATTCATAAATTCAAAGCAAGACACAGAGAGGTCCGCAAGGAATTAAAGGAGTCAAAGGAAAGTGTTGTGAATCTAAAGCTACGGTTGGATGAATGCAAGAATAATGAAGAAAATCTCAAAGATACCATCAAATAGAAAATGGAAGAATGGAAGAAGACTAAAGAAAATCTCAAAGATACCATCAAACAAAAATTAGAAGAAAATGAGAAGTTAGACCAAGAGTTAAGAAGGTTGAAATTAGAAGCAAGAGTATGTGAAAGTAGCATAATTTTGGATCAACTCTTGTCCATATAGAAATGTCACAAGGATAAGGAAGGACTTGGCTTCTCAGGTGAAAGCTCAAATCAAAATACTAAGGGTAAAGACAAAGTAGTTGAAGGTGAAGTGAGATCTGTTGTAACAAGCAAGGTCTGGAACCTAGAACACCTACAAAAAGACCTCCGGTCAGGAAACCAAATGCTCAAAGGTACTTATTGTTTAATGGTCATTGTTTTCTATGAATTTTTTTTTGACATAAGGCTATAGAGTGTAGAAGCAAGAAGGAACCGAGTACTCAATGCTTTAACAATCACAAGTTTGGTTACAAAGCAAGTCATTGCAAAAGTCAATTATATAATCTGACTACAAGGAATGGAATGAATAATCTCTTTCATGGTTATTGCTATGTATGTCATGGTTATGGTCACAAAGCTAATCAGTGCAGATCTAGGGTTCACTCAGTTAAGTTAGGACATAGATGTTACAAGTGCAGTCAATCCAGACATTATGCTAACACATGCAAACATGTTTCTCTGGAAAAGTCTGAATATAAAAAGAAGGCTATAGAATCAGATGAATCTAAGAAGAAGATCGTCATGGTTTGGAAGAAAAAGGAAACGAGTGTGGGGAGCTCTTTTGCAGTACCAGATCTTGGTACAAGATCTTTTGGAATCTGAGCCAAATGCCTTGGCTCAGCAAGAGTTTTGCAATACACATCCTGTCAGTTCCCCCTCTTTGAAGTGATATTGATGTGTTTTCGGCGTGACTAAGTTTGATCCGGTTGGTGATGTATGATGAAGCTTAATTCGGTTGATTGAAAAGTGAAGTACAATTGATGGTTTCATCGATGTAATTTTTTAGCGGAAAAATCATCATGAGCAATTAAGGATAAAAGGTGGAGTTTCAAATCATTTCTCACAATTTGTAAAGAAGGAAAATAAGTTTTGTTGAGCGATAAAAGGATTGAAGAAGCTAAGCATGACGATGGAATCCATGTTGGTTGATAGTGAATCTAGTGGTAGTATTCTGTTGAGGTTGAAGGGAGTAGAGTTGGATGAATTTAATCATCGAAAGATGAAGAAAATGGAACTAGGGTTAAAGACTGGTGAATTGCAAAATGTAAGTACCCTGGGTATGGATTTATGGGGAGAACTCCCTTGGATTGATGAAAAAGAGTCTATCTTGTTCTTGTTGAGTCGATTCAAGGATGACAACATCATTTTGGATGAACCCTATCTGATCACTAAGGAATCCATTGAAGCTATTATTGGACTATGCAGTGTTGGTGACCTCCTTGGGAAGAAGATAGTGAAATACAAAGATGTGGAGAAACTTATTGGTATTGAAAAAGTCCCCCAAGCTCTACTGATAAATACCATTATCAATCCTGTAGTAACAAAATATTAAGTGGAAGTCTGACATCCCTATTGGAAATCAAGTTTATAGATATTTAGAATGTATGAAAGATAAAGCAAATGCTTGCAAAGTTTATTTCTCATCCTTATAGATGGATTTGTGCTCTGGTGTGATAGTGTCTAGTGTTATGCCTATCAGTTAGTTTGAGGAGGGTTCCTCCTCTAATAAGAAGGATTTAGAGGTTGTCATTGGTGGTTCCCCTCTGGAACCTAAAAGGAGGAAAATTAACACAAAGGTTGTCATCTCTATCTCAAAAGAGAAGGAGAAGGAAGAAGAGTCTCTTCCTGGATCCGACTCTTTCGATCTAGATGAAGTTCGTTCGATGTTGATGAGGGTGATATCAAAAATACTGGTGAAATGTGGTATACCCACTCTTTGATCAGTAGGCCTAGAATTGAAGATTCCTTAGTTGATTATCTGCTAAAAAATGGTACTATTGTTTCTGACTCGTTACTGGATGATCCGGTAGAAGTTGTTGCGAAAAGGATCTGAAGGACATAAGATCCAAGTTATGATTGAAAGAAGGTGTTTCAAATCCAAACAAAATTTATCCAATCACATTGGTGAGACAAGAGAATACATTAAGGAGATGTATGACATCTATAGGTACTGTCTCTGGTGGCCTGCTACTATTGACAACTTTAGAAGTAGAATTGAAGCTATTGAATCTGAATTGAATGATATTGGGAAGTGTTTTGACTTTTTCAAAGATAAAGATGGAAAAAAAGAATAAGATTTGGTGAGTTGCAAGATGAGTTATTGTATACTCAGAAATAGAGGGAAGATTTGGTTAAAACTTTCTAGTTGCTCAAAGAAATTGTTGAGGTTCGGTTGGATCATCTCTCTGGGATACTTTCTAATGCAAAGGATTATGAACTTTAGTGCCTATCTCTAGACTGGTCATCATCATTTGAGTTGTTGGATCTACTGGACAATATGTGTGCCAAAATGGTTTCTACAGTGCAAGCCTGGAAGAAGATTCTTCCAACTATGAGAGAAAGGTACAAGAAAATTTTTCATTGAAAAGTTTTATTTATACTTGATTTCCTGAGTGTTCTTATTTGGCCCTTTGCCTTTCATGGAAAAAAGGGGTTGAAAATGAAGAGAAAAACAAAAACAAAAGAGGAATTGAATTTCTTGACAAAGGGGGGGTGCTTGGAGTCTTTTTTTTGCACTTTTTGTGTTTTTGTTGTTTTGCCATCAATGCCAAAGGGGGGATTGTTAAGAAGTTATTGAGAAGATTTGGAATTGTTGCCATTGATGTCAAAACCTGCAATCCAATAGGTTGTGCTTCGAATGATATATAGAAATTATCTATCTTGTCGTGTGCTACGATGTTATGTAGTATGGATGTTATCCTTGATTTGAATATTGTAGTACTCCCTTTTGGGACATCCGTGAAAGTCAGTTAATGTAGAATAATGAAGAATAATCTTTTGATGTTGGTTGTTGTGCTCAAAGCTTATTCTAGGAATCCTTGCTATCTAGACTTTCATGTAGCATGCTACAAGTTTTGGTATGTCTAACTGCATTCCTCCAGTTGATACTAAAATTGATGGAGATCAAGACTTGGTCTTGGTTGTGGCATTCCCATCGGCTTTGGAATATATCTCATGTAATTCAAAGTTCGCTATCTTTTGATAATTATGTTATGTGATGAACTTATCTTATGCATGACCTATTTATGGGTCCAGTGGTAACATGGTAAGGAGATCTTTATGTGTGACCTATCCTTTGGGTCCAATGCTAGCATTCCAAGCCTTATTAAATATTTCAAGGTTGTTCTTCAAGTTGACATTTTTTGCTGGGCTAACTTATTTTTTTCTATGGTTACATATATATTGAGCATCTCTTTGGTTTTGAACAAGAAGTGTGGTGTGTGAAACAGAGAAAAGGGTGTGAAGTATTATGTGACAAGAAATAGAGAAGGAAGCGGAAGGAAAGTATCAAGAAGTAATCAGTAGTGCAAAAGTTGTGCAAGGAAGGTGGGTAGAAGATTCTTGACTGGATCTGTTGCAAACAAATATTGTGCTTCAGTTAGAACTGTATTCATGCATATGCAAACACAATTATAGCAGTTTAGTTTTGTAACATATACTTTGGCAGTAAGTCGTCTCTCAGCTTCAATAGCCAGTTTTTGTATCTTGGGCAGTGAGCCCACCGATAGTGAGCATTTTGGAAGTGATCCTTTGTAAAAATCACCTTAACTAATGTCACCTTAACCAATGTTCTATAATTGAGAATTAGCATTCTTTGTGGTTTTTCCCATCTTGGGTTTCCACGTAAACTTTGGTGTTCATTGTGCATGGTGTTGTTATGTGCTTTCATATTCATATCTGTTTTAATTATTATTTGATTGATTTAAGATTGCTCCGGGTTAATTAAAGTCAAGAAAATTGCTTTAGCATAACTGATTCACCCCCCCTCTCAATTATCTGGACTGTTCAACAATCCAGACATACCTCAATTCCTGTCATGTTGTCAATAGATGCATTCTACATGATATAGTTAGTGAGACTGATTTCCCTTTTAAAATGTGGGAGCAGACCTCCCAACTCATCCTTCCAAACATCAAAATCCTTTAGTTATCCTTCATCGTTTAATATCTTTGGCATGCCATGCACCTCCAAGTCTAAACATTTTCAAATTATTTTGTAACTGCATACCCAACTTACCATGAAATGTTGTAATTTCACTTAACAAATCAACTTCCTTTATCAAATCAAGAATATTAGTTGGAGCCTCAAGGTCCTCTTGCATGTTAGACATCATCTCTTTGAGTGCTCCAACCTTGGTACTCCACTTGCTCCAATCATTCTGAAATGCACTTTGAACCTGCACATATTTCTTATTGTCCTCATGAATGTTTTTGTAGACATCCCACACATTATCAAACTTGCACAATAATTTTGTAACCTTGTTCTTTAAGATGTCATAAAAAATATTATCAACCACCTTGGTAGTTTTCTCCTTATCTCTTTTAGCATTATCCTTCTCTACTTGCACTTCCTGCTTTAAATTTTCAATTCTTAATGATAGGGTCTCCCTATCTTGTGCAGATAAATTAAGAGAAGTTGTGGGAGAAGGAAAATATTTTTCTGTTGAGCTAGTAGTAGTAGCAAGCACCCTATTATGCTCATCCATCAACTTATTGTATTTATCCAATAACTTATCATATTTGTCTTGTGTAATTTGGGTTGTACCAACATGTAGCATAGCAACATGCATAGTTAATTGTGTACCTGCTATAGCAATCATCTCAATAGCTCTTTTTATAACCACAACACCAATTTCTTGCTCCACATATTTGATCACCTTAGGTTTCCCAGTGTTTGGTTTCATGAACCAAATAGCAAGAGTGTGCAACTTTGGGCTAAAACCTTAGCCAAACACCTTATTATCAAAATTCTCCTCTGAAATAGAAGCATTTGTATCCTTTCTTATTACATACAATGCAATAGCAAAGGAAAGCTCCCACCTAGGAAAAAATGGAAATCCACTTCCTTTAACCAAATCCCTTGCCTCTTGGGGTGATATAGCAGCAATTTCTTTCAGTATCTTATCCTCCTACTCCTTTTCAACTTCTTCTTGCAATGAAGGATCAACATTTTCTTTTGCTGCTTCTATCCTCTTCTTGATGTCTTGGCTTCTTAATTGGATGAAAAATTCCATAAATTCCTTGGTTTGGACAAAGGTTTCATCACTCATGAAATCCCTACAAGCCTTAATTCTAGCATCATCATCTTGATCTTCATCATATTCCCATTTTACAATCTTGCTAGCAGGAACAACATTTAAAGCATCCTCCTTCTCAAGGGATGGGAATCTTTGATCAATTTCTTGTTCCATGGGAACATGCTCTGTAGATTCTTCTAGTGCATAGTCCTCACCACCCTGCTCAATTGTTGAATAAGTCACCAATGGGGTGACTGCATGTTTCTTTCATGTCTCCTTTGTTTTCTCTTGAATGCCTTGAACTATGGAGTGAGTTGGTTGGCTCCTCACTTATGCATCATGACATTCCTTAGCAACTTCTCTTTTATTTTAGCTCCTCTAACCTTATCAAAGAAGCTTTTATCCTTAAAATCCCCCAGCGTCACTTTATCTTGCATATATTGGTCCTTTCTCTCATAATAAGGACTCACATAAAAGGGGTTCTCTTTCAAAATCCTTTCTTCAATGGCACATGATGAGCCCAATTAATGGCTCAATTTTGATAGGGTTTATTATCTATTTGTTGTTGCTATCATAGACTTTCACACTTGGTTGTTGACATTTTCCATGTTATTTCCTTAAAACCATAGACCTTGGGCATAAGTTTATCCTTGTGACTTTTAATGACATTATCATGCTATGTGAATTATCTATGTTGATTTTACAAGTGGTTGAATGAATGTTACTAAGGTAACTATAAATATGAAATTATTTGTGCATGTTAATATTATTGTGCAGGTTTACACTAAGATGTTGATGTCAATGAAGCCTGCCAAGTGGAAGAAACTCTTGCCAGCTAGTTGGTTTCCAATAAAGTCAAGAAGATGATCATTAAGAGGTCAAAGGAGGGAAAAATATCATGGAGGGAAATTCCTAATTCGAATAAAAGAATGTAACTACCTTTTTAATGGTCATATTTGTTTGTTGAGCAAATATAGGGAGTGTGTTGTGCTAGATTCCCATTGGAGCAAGTCTGCTTTGACCAATTTGGCGCATGCATAACTTCCTCCATCTTTTTCTATGATTTCAATAAGTCACATCCTCCTATTTTGATGGAGTCAACTGCCTAGGTAGTTAGGGTTAATCAGTAGTTTTTCTCTCTATAAATAATGGTCAGATGCCCCTTTTGATAAGGTTGGATGTTTTGAGTTTGTACTTGCACTTTCCAATTTTAGTAATACAGTCATATCATTGAGATGTTGTAATCATGTTTTCAAGAAATAATATGATATTTTGAGTTGCTAAATTTGAGTTAGTTTAAGGGAGACTCACCCAAGGGGGGCCACTTGGTGATAATTCCACCTATTTAGTTTAAATTTTTTTTTTTTTCAATATTTAGTTTCAATTTCAGTAACTGTCTGTTCCTGCAGCCACTAAAATTTTGTTCTATGACTATTCCTACAGCCAAGGTAGACGAAGTAGTTTCCTGTCTGTTTGTTGAGATTTCCATTTCTATCTTTTATTTCCAGTCCAGTTGTTAATGCTTAGTGTATATGTTGATTTATGCTCAATGTTTAAGTTGATTTCTTTCTAGCATTTCATTTCCAACATTGTTTCTTTCCTAGTTTATGGATGACTGCAGTAGAGTCCTAGTTCACATACAGTGCTGACCCATTTCAAGTTTACGTCCCTGGGCTGAAAAATAAAATGCACCTTCATGATGAGTGAGATAGTTACTTAGTGTAGGTGTCCAATCTCTAAGTCACAGCTCTAAGGGCTTAGTTATTAAACCATTAAAGGAGGCCAAATTTTTTGGTGTCATTGTCAGGGATGGTGTCAAACTAGGAAGTTCCTTGGAGTCATTGATAGTTTCTTTCTTGTTGTAGTATTTTTGAAGTTTGTTCTTAGCATTACCCTTCATTTAGGAAAGTAATGACCTGCTATTCTTTCACCAATTATTTGTGTGATTTGGCTAATACTGAGTTGATACCGCATGCATAGAGGAAGGAGGAGAGATGATCATGGGAGATTCCTTCCTAATGACCCTAATCCATTCCAGCTAGTTGAGCATCAAAATATACCAAAGAAGAAGAAGAGGCACACCCTTTTGTTGATGCATTTCCCAATCTGACCAATTCTGAAACTTCCTTTGAAGACAAAACTCTAATTGAGAATCCCTTTGCTTTGGAACTCCATCAAGCAGCAATGGCTAATGCAAACAGAAACAGACCCAAACAACCATCTTTTCCATTTCCTATCACTCATTAGAATGAAGTTGACAACCTCATAAACATCCCTACTTCAGTCCTTCCTAAGTTCTATGGGCTTGTCATAGAAGACCCTGACACTTTCCTGTTTGAGTTTGATATCCTCTGCAGAAGCTGTGACTATACCACTAATGCTCATAGGCTTAATTTTTTCCCTACCACCTTGAAAGAAGCTGCATTAAGATGGTTTATGAGCTTAGGTAGGAATACTATAGAGACTTGGGAGGATATGAAAACAAAGTTTCTTAAGAAGTATAGAGAATATTGTAAGGGTAGTGATATGAGAGGAGATGACATCTTTAGGATGTAGTAGAAGGAAGATGAGAGTTTGGAGGATTAAATTTCAAGGTTTTTGTTTTTCCTACAGAAATATCCACATCATACACTCAATGAAGAGTCTCAAAAGTTTCTCTTCCTTAGAGGGATCAATGATAGTTGCATTGATGCTTTGGACTTGATGGGAGGAGGAGATATCACCCAAGTTCCTTGGGATGATATTAAGAAGATCTATCAGAACTATTCTAGAGCACCTTCAAAGAAAGGAAGGGGTTACCAATCCTCTATGGGTAAATCATCCACCAACGGAGTTTCATGGATGGAGATTACTCATTTGTTGGCAGATTTCAAGCAAGACATCATAAAAAATCTGGCTACTTAATTGGATACACTTCAAGCAAAGAAGAAACATGAGGAGGTAGAGGCAATGTTGGTAGAATATTTCCCTCATTGAAGACAAAAGAAGGATTGCAGGTACAAAATGGTAGCTAACATTGACAACAAGTAGATTCCACCCGAGTTCAATCCAATCTAGGGTGATGATGATCAAGTCTACTACATTGCACAAAGGAAACCATGGGCTCCAAGACACGGTATGCCACTAGATCCATTATCTTTTGTTGGGCCTTATTTCAATTCTTATGCATCTGGTAACCAATGACAACCCCCATATCCATCCAACTATGGAGGATATCCACCCCAGTCTTGGAATAACCCTCCAAATACTTGGCCCAATCACCAAAAATCTCCACCCCAGTAGCAACAATCTCAAGGGAATTGGTAGCAGTTCCAAGGGAACTAGCAACCACCTCCAAGAAATTGGTAGCAAACATCCCAATGGAGGGGAGGACAAAAATGGAAAAACAAGACAACAAGCTACATGCAGCCACCTCCACAGCCTCAATAGCTTGCCATGATTCCTCCTCCTACTAGCTCAAGTTCAAGTACACCTAGACCTACTCAGTTACCAACTCAACCCACACCTAACCCAAATAACAAACCACAACATTAGCCAATCTACTCTGTAGATCCTAATCAATTCCCTGCATATGCTGTGAGTGTGAGTGACATCCATCTACGTTCAGGAACCACTTTTCCAGCTCCTTCCACTCCTATCATCACTGATCTTCCTATGGAAGAAGAGGAGCCTCTGAATGTCCCTATTCAACTTAGTGTGCCTAAAAATCCTGAACTAGTTCAACAGACTAATCAAGATCCACCATTTCCTCAAAGGTTAGAAGTTGTTAAACAAAAGGAAGAGAAGGAGGAAACAACCTTTGATATTTTGGATCAGTTGAAACACATGTGTTAAGATACCTTTGTTTCAAGCCATAAAAGATGTCCCTATATATGGAAAAGCAATCAAGGTAGCATGCCTCAAAAATCTTGGGAGGAAAAAGAAAGACCCCACTACCATTCATGTGGTGGGACAGTTAGTGTTTGAAATATGTGCCTAAATCATCACAGGCTATAACCTCTATTGGAGCCAAGTTGGTGTGATATTGTTAATGTCTGGCCGACTAGCAGCTTTGACACATTGTGATTTGTACAGGTCACTGTGACCCTGCTTCTGTCTCATTGAAAAAGCCTATCACTGTGACAAGAAGCATTCAGTGTGACCTCTCACCGCCCGTTGAGATCTCTGGCTGATAGGCCATTCTATCGTATATTAGAGAGACTTGGCCGAAAGGTTTAAGGTTTCGGTATGAGGTCTTACCGATATGAATGTCTCGCCCATAGAATTCACTTGGTGTCTTTGAGGTAACTCAGAGGTTTCACTATAAACTCCTGGCGATAGTTGCTTTGTCTCACCTGACAGTATACATCGGTATAACATGAGATGGCTCGGTAAGAAGTCTTACCGATATGGATGTCTTGCCGACAGTGTTTAATATGAAGTCTTCGGGAAAGTCTTGGAGTTCGGTATGACTTATATCGATAAGGAATGTCTCACCGACGGTGTACACTCGGGGTAGCACAAAAGATCTCACTGTGAGGTCTTAACGATGGAAAGAAGTCTTGCCGACTGTTCGGTATGACTTGAGGCTTTGAAGTAACATAAAGAACTTGATAAGATGTCTCAGCGAAAGACGATTGTCTTGCCGATGTGAATACTCATGTCTATGTGACTTATGGACCTCAGTATGAGGTCTTGGCGAGAGTGAAATGTTTTTCTGACGGTATGACATTTCGATGTGACTTTGAATATCAGTATGTGGTCTCACCGAAGAGCAATAGTCTTGTCGAAAGGAAAACTGAAGTCGATGCAACTTGTGAGCTCGGTAAAACGTCTTGCCGATAGAATGAACTCTTGGCGATATCAAATGCTGACTGTGTTGGCATCAGGGAGACACGGTCAGTGTCTCACCGATATTCCAACATAGCTTGAGTGCCTTTTGACCGTTTGACCATCCTATGTGGAGTCTCGTGGACCAATCAAAGAAGTCGAATGGGAACCATTGGAAGACAGTCCGTTGAGGCATTCTATGAGGAATTTCGACAGACAGGGAATGACATGAATATAGTTTGAAGTTGCAGATGCTCGATGGTTCGATTGGTTCAAAGAACAGTTGTGTGAATAGTTCGAATTGTATCAGAGTGATTTCTATTCTGTAAAGATTGTAACTTGAAGGTTCCTATACAAGATTGATCATTGTGAAAGCTGTTGTAATCTAGCATCAGAAAGATAAGTCAGAACTCTGTATGTAATTATTTGTTACTATAATACAAAGTGACTTCTCTTGGTGTGGTGGGTTTTTCTCCCATAAGGGTTTTCCCACATAAATCTGGTGTTCATCTGTGTTTGTCTAATTCTTTGTTTCTGCTATTTATTTCAAAGTGCATCTTAATTGAACTGTAATTGTAAAATTTAAAAGTGTCTCTGCATTCTTCCCTGAGGTTTTGATGTTAGGAGAGTTGTTTTCGCATCTAACTTTCCTTACAGTTAGTAGATATCATGCTTGGGAAAGTTATTGTTCCTAAGTACACTGACCCTGGTAGTCCTGTGGTAGGAGTTATTATAAATGGAATCCAAATAAAGAATGCTCTAATTGACTTGGAAGCAACAATAAATGTGATGACTAAGGATATCCTGCAACAACTAAATGTTGCAAACATGAGACCTACTCCTACTATCTTGCAGCTTGCAGATAGTTCCATTGTCAAACCTGATGCCATAGTAGAAGGCCTTGTGGTAACTCTAGACTCTTCGGAGTATCTAGTAGATTTCATGATCCTTTCTCCTAAGGCCACACTCGGCGGGTATCCCATTATTCTAGGAAGGCCATGGCTGGCCATAGAAGATGCTTACATTGGATGTTGGTCAAGGTACATGACTACTTATGATGGGAAAAGCACCAAAAATCTCATTCTCTACCCTCCTGCTCAACCATCCCATGATATAGATAACCCCATATGGCCACATGTTGGAGAAGAGGCTGAGGAAGTCAATTTAGTGGCACAAATCATGATGTTAGGTAGAAGTTCTTTCATGTAGCTTTAGGAAGAAGATGAGGTGTTGTCCCACATAATTCAGAACCATTGTGAGATCCATGAAGAACCATCTCCTCGTGAATCTGGTTCTGCAGTTCCAATGAAGACACTTCTACCCACTCTTCCTGCAACTGAACTTCCTGCAGTAACTAATATGCTTCATACATTTCTGCCACATGAACTAAAAATGCCTACTATTAGTGAAACAACTATGATTGAGTTAACCACACAAGTGCAGGTGTTAGAAGGAAAACATCTTAATATTAACAGCAAGTTGAGTCAAGAGCAGCAATTGTCCCTAACAAACCTGTTGAAGACCCATCAGCATGCATTTTCATGGGACTACCATGACATGAAAGGATTAGATCCCAAGATTTGCACTCATAGGGTATATATCAGAGATGACTACACACCAGTAAGGCAGCCACAAAGGAGAATCAGCCCTGCATTGAGGGAGATTGTAAAAGGGGAACTACAAAAATTATTGGATGCAGGATTTATCTACTCCATCTCAGATAGCCAATGGGTGTCCCCATTGTTAATTATGCCTAAAAAGGGAGGTAAATGGAGAGTTTGTGTTGATTATAGAGAATTAAACTCTTCCACCAAAAAGGATCATTTTCCCTTCCTTTCATAGACCAATTACTGGACTCACTTACAGGAAAGCAATATTTTTCTTTTCTAGATGGATTTAATGGCTATAATCAGATACAAATTGCACTTGAGGATCAAGAAAAGACAACCTTTACCTATCCATGGGGGACTTATGCCTACTCAGTGCCTCCATTTGGTTTGTGTAATGCACCTGCAACTTTTCAAAGGGTAGTCATTAGTATATTTTCAGATATCTCACATGATTGCATGGAGATATATATGGATGATTTTACTATCTATGGTGGTGATTTTGCAAAAGCACTAGAGAATATAAGGAAGATTTTACAAAGATGTGAAGACCATAATATTTCCTTCAACAGTGAAAAATGCTTCATGATGATGTAGGAAGGAGTAGTCCTTGGACACTACATCTCTCAAAAAGGAATTCAAGTAGACCCTACCAAGATTGAGGTGATTACCAATTTTCCTATTCTTGCAAAGCAAAACGATGTCAGAATTTTCTTCGGACATGCAAGGTACTATAGGTGTTTCATCAAATATTTCATTAAAATGGCAGCACCATTGTACAATATTCTAACTAAAGATGTTGAATTCTAGTGGACAGAGGACTGTGACAAGGCATTCTCTAATTTGAAAGCAACTTTAACCCATGCTCTTGTACACAAAGGCCCTAATTGGGAGATTCCTTCTAACATTCATACAGATGCATCAGACTATGCTATAGGAGTTGTCTTGGGATAGAAAGAAGGAACAATTGAGAATGCAATCTACTTTGTCAGCAAAAACCTACAGGGGACTAAATTTAATTACACAGTGACAAAAAAGGAAATGTTGGCAGTCATGTATGCCCTTAACAAGTCCAGACATTACATAATAGGCTACCAGATCTTTATTCATACAAACCATGCAACAATAAGATACCTCATGAATAAGCCCTTGATTTTAGGGAGGCTAGCAAGGTGGTTGTTTCTGATGCAAGAATTTGACATCACCATTGTTGACAAACCAGGAAAGGAAAATGTTGTAGCAAACTCTCTTTCCAAATTGACTATATCAAAGGACACTCAAGGAATTGATGACTCTTTCCCTGATGAACATTTGTTTTCCATCAGTGTGCATACACCTTGGTTTGTTGACATAGCCAATTACTTGGTTACAGGGAGAGTTCCTCCTCACTTCTCTCCAAAAGAGAGAAGGGTGCTCATTGAGAAAACCTTTCCTTTTTCATGGATTGCAGGATGCTTATTCTACACTAGATCAAATCATGTCATGAGGAGATGTGTAAGGGAAGATGAGACATATGATGTACTGCATGCATGTCACAATGAACCCTATGGAGGGAATTTTGCATCCAAGAGGACAGCAATGAAAATTCTTAATATAGGATACTACTAGCCCACACTTCATAAGGATGCAGAAAAACATACTAGGAAGTGTGATAGATGTCAAAGGATGGGCCGACCAACTAAATTTGATGAGATGATGCCTCTTTACCCCCAGGTAGTCATCACTCCATTTGAAAAATGGGGACTTGATTTTTTAGGCCTCATTGATCCTCCATCGAATGGAAAATCCTACATCTTGGTTTGCACTAACTATGTAACCAAGTGGGTGGAGGTTAAAGCTATGAAGCATGCTAGAGATAATAAGGTTGCAAAATTTCTTTATGAGGAAATATTCACTCATTATGGGGTCCCAAGGGAGATAATGACTGATCAACCCTTATCTCAGCACTGGTCAATGAATATAATGTGAGGCACAGGAAGTCTACCCCCTATCACCCTCAGACCAATGGCCATTCTGAGGTGACCAATAGGGAAATTGAGGCAATTCTGACCAAAATAGTGGCTATTCACAGGAAAGACTAGCAAATAGGCTGCCAGAAGTTGTCTGGGCCTATAGGACCACCTAGAAAACAACCACAGGTTTCACTCCTTTTGAATTATTGTATGGGAAGAAAGCTATGATGCCCATTGAATTTGAGCATAAGAATCTTAGGATTGCACTAGATCTTGGGATGGACATATCTGAGGCACAAAAGGATAGAATCATGCAGCTAAATGCTTTGGATGAGATGAGAAAGACAACCCTACATCATACTGAGGTAGTGAAAAATCAAAGGGTCAAATGGCATGACAAGTACATAAAGGAAAAGAAGTTCCAGCCAGATGACTAGGCACTCCTTTATGACTCCAGGTATCAAGACAATGCAGGAAAATTGCAGACAAGGTGGTTGAGACCATATGAAGTTGTAGAAGTCTTTCCCAATGGTTTTGTACAATTCACAACCATTGACCCTGTCAGATTCAAACTATTGGTCAATGGTCACCGTTTAAGGTTGTATCATAAACCAACGTCCAAGGAAGAATTCATGCAGCAGTTTATTCAGCACCCAACCTCTGAACTTCCTATAGCTGAATGAAGCAGACCTAGTGTCCCTCCTTCTGACTAATTCATGTACACATGCAATCACTTCATAATAAATATTTCCACTTTTGTGGGAATCTACTTCTTCACCAAAAAATTCATCTACCCATCCATCTCCATCTTCTCTCTCTTCCATAACTCCACCATCACTTCACTTCACCATCACTTCATCCCATCACCACTGCATTAATTGCTCATCCATACTTTTCAAAGGTAACTAGTACTTTCTCCACATTCTTTGCAAAGATACTCCATGTTTTCAGGTACGAATGTGACAATTTTTTATAGCTTAATTACCTTTAGTGCATTTCTTTAATTATTGTAATTTAATGTGGATATTTCACATGGCATAAAATTGTACTCCTCCCTGTCAAACCATAATTACCACCTAGCTTGTGTAGACACATGCTCTAATTTAGGTTGGGGGGAGTGTCAACTCACAATTCCATGTGTCATCCATGTCAGCAAATTTGAAATAAGCCAATTTGAATGATAAATTGAAATGACGGCTTGCATGTGTGAAATTTCACTGAACCGCCGTCATTTTTCTTGATGATACCCTTCATTTATGAATCTTTATTGCCTTATTCATAATTTTAAACATCACCCAAAAAGGTAAATTGGAGAGCTACATGACATTGGCTTAGCACTACAAAATAATTGTAGGAAGAAGAAATTGGGGTTTTCAGAGAGAGATTGTAGGAAAAGGAAGTTTAGAAGAAGTGCTTGTTTGATTGCGGGCAGTTGAAACAATGGGAGATCAACTAATTAAGAATGAACCCATGGTTCATGATGTGGTAATGCAAGATGCACCTTCTATAGCAAAGTTCAGGAATTGTGGATGGCTGGATTATTTCTTGAAACTTGACAGCTACAATGAGGACATTGCGCTAGAATTTCATAGACACTCTCTAAGGGGAAGGCAATGGTAAAAGGGTTAGAGGTGATCGCTACTGAGGAGAGAATTGCAGAGATCACAGGTTTACCTACCGATGGGGAGCCATACCTTGCTACCAGAGATGCAAGGTCAGCCAGGGCTGAATTTACTAAACCCAGTGATCCTCCATTGGTTGTAGATAAGCAAGGTACGAAGAGAACTTCTCTACCAAAGCCATGGAAACAAGTAGTCGTCCACATTGTCAAGTACATTACTTGTGAGGGCTTCCAGTCATGCCTCCATTCTGTACACTTCAAGCTCCTGAACCATAGGAGACATGGAAAAAGAATGAATGTGCCCAATGTGCTATATCACCTCCTTGCCATCATGTCGGCTAAAACGAAAAAAGGTAGGGATAATTCTATTGCTCACATTGTTTAATAAAATTGTTAATAGAGAAATCTCTACAATAGGTGTTTGATATGACATGGGAGGAATTTGTAAACATTGATCAATTTAGACTAGAAAATGTACGTCCTAGAGGTCAGCCTCAACCTCGTAGGGTTAGTAGGGAAGAGAGGGTTGTTGAAATCACTCCTGGAGCATCAACCTCTAGTGCAAACCCTAGTTCAAACCCTCTTGTAGCCGAGCAAGCTATAGAAATTGGTTCTTTTGAGTCAGAATATTCAGATGAGGAAAGTTAATCCTCAGACTCTAATGTTAATCCTCTTCCCAAAACCCCAATTCAAACTAGGGCTGCCATTAGAAGAGAGGAGGCACAAATGAAAGAGGCATAAATAAGAAAGGGGAAGGTGAAGAAGTAGATGATGGAAAAAGCAACACCAAGCCCTAGGAAACGAAAGGCTGATAACACTGTTCTTCTTGCATCCAAAGAAAAAGATAAAAACCCTCCTAAGAAATAAAAACCAGCTAGGCCAACTGTTGGTGTACCTCCAAAGAGAAGCCCTAGGCTTAGAAAAAAATATAGGGAGGAAATAGAAGCCCCAATGGGGTAGGTAAATGTTGAAGAAAAAGATATTTTTGAAGAACAAGCAAATATAAGATTAGCAGAGCTTGCTACTATTGCAGAACAGGTTGAGAATCAAGAACAAGATGAGAATCAAGAGCAGTATGAGAATCAAGAACTCCTGCAGCTAGAGCAGGATGAACAACTAGAATCACTGCAACTAGTGTTATTTGAATAGCAAGAATCAGTCCAAAGGAAGATTTTGGTAGGAACACATAAACCTCCTTCCTTTTCATGGAATAATGCAGTACTAAACCTATGGAGTGAGATGCAAAGAAAAGTGGAGGAATGGAAAAAGGAAAAATGCAAGCTACATGATGAGATTAAAAAGAAAAATACAGAGATTGAAGAAAATAATGCAGAGATTGTTGCCTTGAAAGAAAAGGTGGACAATGTGGTAGCTTTAGTACCTCGAATGTTAGCATGTAGAACTCCTCCTAGAGTGTATGCCCTGCATTTGAAGGAGCGAAATATTTCCTTTCAACTTTCAAGGATTATTTCAGGTTTGAGCCCTTCTCTTGACACTCCACATGATTTTTTCCAGGCTTATCAGTTTGCCCCTCTTGAAGTTAAAAATATGTTGTGTGAACTATACCTGCATAATTATGTTGTGATTGATGATCATGATTGGAATCCCTTACTGTATATTGGAGATCTCCATTTAAGGGAATTTATGTCCTAGATTCAAAATGAAATTATTTGGGGACAGTAGTATAGAACTTACAGGGATTGGGAATTTCATACTCCCTTGCCTCTTAGGGTTGAATCTAGTAACCCTGCAGACATTTTCCAAACATGGCATAGAATTATTTATCGCCCAAGCTACAAGAATAGGATCATGCCTGTTAGAGAAGAAGCCTACAAAAATATGAGAAGGTAGCTGAAACTAGAGGAAAATCGTTAATGGGGTACTTAGAACAAAGGTGGAATAGTTTAACAGATGAATTGAAACAATTTGAACCCCACTCTTTGCAAAACTATGTTGCAGCATGCAAACGAGTTGATAGATACATACAGATTGGAAGGTTGAGGAAGCATTTTTTGCTTCCATTAATATTTTAGCCACTTACAATATTGTGGCTTGTGCCAGATTACAAGTTTTATCGGTATGACATAGCTACAAAGAGGGAAAGATGGAATATATTGGAGAGAAAGCAAGGATTCTACTGGAATCCCAATTCAGAAACTATAGAGACCGATGTGGGATAGTTGGTAGTTGGTGACTTTAGGGCATGGACTAGGCAAAAGAATAGTGCTCCTTCTACTGGAGGACCAGCAAAACATTAGGTTGGGGGGAATGATGAGCCCAATTAATGGCTCAATTTTGATAGGGTTTATTACCTATTTTTTGTTGCTATCATAGACTTTCACACTTGGTTGTTGACATTTTCCATGTTATTTCCTTAAAACCATAGACCTTGGGCATAAGTTTATCCTTGTGACTTTTAATGAAATTATCATGCTATGTGAATTATCTATGTTGATTTTACAAGTGGTTGAATGAATGTTACTAAGGTAATTATAAATATGCATTTTTTTGTGTGTGCTAATGTTATTATGCAGGTTTACACTAAGATGTTGATGTCAACGAAGCCTGCCAAGTGGAAGAAACTCTTGCCAGCTAGTCGGTTGCCAAGAAAGTCAAGAAGATGATCATTAAGAGGTCAAAGGAGGGAAAACTCTCATGGAGGGAAATTCCTAATTCAAATAAAAGAATGTAACTACCTTTTTAATGCTCATGTTTGTTTGTTGAGAAAATCTAGGGAGTGTGTTGTGCTAGATTCCCATTGGAGCAAGTCTGCTTTGACCAATTTGGTGCATGCATAACTTCCTCCATATTTTTTTAGGCTTTCAATAAGTGGCATCCTCCTATTTTGATGGAGTCGACTGACTAGGTAGTTAGGGTTAATCAGTAGTTTTTATCTCTATAAATAATGGTCAGATGCCCCTTTTGATAAGGTTGGATGTTCTGAGTTTGTACTTACACTTTCCAGTTTTAGTAATACAATCATATTGATGAGATGTTGTAATCATGTTTTCAAGAAATAATATGATATTTTGAGTTGTTGCATTTGAGTTAGTTTAAGGGAGACTCACCCAAGGGGGCCCACTTGGTGAGAATTCCACCTATTTAGTTTAAAAGTTATTTTTTGTTCAGTATTTAGTTTCAATTTCAGCAATTGTTTGTTCCTGTAGCCACTAAAATTTTGTTCTGACTATTCCTGCAACCAAGGCAGACATATTAGTTTCTTGTCTATTTGTTGAGATTTATATTTCTATCTTTCATTTCCAATCCAATTGTTAATGCTTAGTGCAGATGTTGATTTGTGCTCAGTGTTTAAGTTGATTTCTTTCCAGCATTGTTTCTTTCCTAGTTTATGGATGACTACAGTAGAGTCCTAGTGCATATACAATGCTGACGCATTTCAAGTTTACGTCCCTAGGTTGACAAATGAAATGAACCTTCATGATGAGTGAGATAGCTACTTAGTGTAGATGTCCAATCTCTAAGTCACAACTCTAAGGGCTTAGTTATTAAACCATTAAAGGAGGCCAACAACACATATCTTTTCTCCATTCATTATTCCTCTCTACAACCTCTGCATCAGAAGACAAATTTTTGATTACATCTTCTATATATAGGAATTCATGTTGCTTGCCAGACAATCCTCTTTCTCTTCTCTTTGCATCAATAACTTCCTCAAGATCACAATATCTTATAATATCATGTTTCATCGTGTAGTTATTCAAAACATAACCAAACCTCTCAATACCTTCCTTTCATAAGCATACAAAATATGCAAATCCACACTTAGGGTTTATCAATGATGTCATCTTTGAATTTCTAAAGTGCTCTTTGTCCATGGCATCTAACTCTCACATTATTTCCATAAATGTCTTCCTGTTAGATACATTTATAGGTAGTCGATGGGGTAGCACTAGAGATCAATAGATCATAATAGTAGTGTAACCGGTATGCAAATACCAGTCCCGCCCAATTGAAATTTTGTGTTTTGTTTTGTTCAAACACCACAGCCCTCAAAATTTCTTTTACATCTCTTGATATCCTGTACATGGGCTTTAAGCTTAATTGCTCCATCACACCAAATTTGAATCCATTACAAAATGCAGCATAATTAGAATCTGGATAGTGTATATCCCAGACAGTGTATATCCCAAACATGTGTCCACATTTGTACTCGCAATTCATTATCCTAACTATCCCTCTCTCTCAACCTCATAAAATTTCTCCATACTTTTCTTCCTTTCCACAATAACATGTGCATTAACAAAGAATAATTTCTGCAAGATAATGGAGGCTATGTATCCTTCAATTTTATTGAATCCTCATGAAGTTGATCAACTATATAGGAAGCACAATCAAAAATCATGTTCTAATATCCATTTTATATATCAATAGCCATCACCATTAGAGCAATTTCCATCTTGATATCATTTTTTTTCTATAAAACTTAACACAATGCATAATCTGTATTCTTGAAGCAATCCTCAAAATCATCACAATCAAAAGGCTCAAACTCCCTATGCCCAAAAGGTACACCACTCTTGTTCATGTCATGCCTTTTATGCCTTGGAAAAAATAAATTCTATAACCAAATTTATTCTGCTCATATTCATTATACAAGACACAAAATTAGATTGACTCATTAGTAGAAGGATTCAAGTTGAAAACCTCAACATTTTGGCTCCTTGTAATATCTGTATCAATGGGTAAAATTCAGGATTAAGGTTAGCAATGATTAGATCAATAATAAAACCCAAAGAAGTTATGAAGCACAAAGAAAGCAAATAACAAGAACAATTATACCATATATTTTTTGAAGCTTCCATGATTCACCTCCATAACACCTCCTAGCTTGCAGCTATGATTGATGCCCTCAGATCGAGTGTGTGAGCAATTTGACTATGACATTGTCATATGCAAGTTTTGAAGGATTTAAGTAAAATTATGCCTATGCCAATGATAAATGACTATAACAATTGATAAATGACTATAATGCCTATAATCATGAAGTGGTCCCTAAATTATGAGCAAAATTGACATTTTATAGAAAACATAATTTTGAATGGACGGACGAGATCGACTCTTGACAGAAACCTAAAATCAGAGGACAAGATTTAATTTGATAATCCCTAATCAGGGTTAGGGAAAAATCCTTAAGTGAGTGGTCAAGATGTTATCTGAAAAAATCAGATCGGCGGTGAAGAAAAGATGAGATAATTAATTTCAAAAATAAAGATTTTCAAAATTAAGAAGATAAAGATAGCCTGCTTTGTGAGATTCCAAAAATCAAAAAGATAAAAGGTGGACTGAAAAGCAGCTTTGAAAAAACAAGAATTTGCTTGCTTTATTTGATTTTTGGAAGAAAGCTACCAATTTGAATTAAATCAACTCAAAATATGGATTTTGTGAGATAATAAATAATCTTTTTCAGATTATTTACTAAAATGGACTGATAGTGAAGAAAGTGAAATCATTTTAAATTTACTTAAAATGATGAATATGTTAAATTGAGTAATTAAATAATTAAAGTTAATTATTTAATTTTAGAGGATTATGACTGATAATTAAATAAATTCATAAATTCATTTAATTATAGAAATTAGTGACATATTGAATAAATAAATAAAATTTATTTATTTAATAATCAGGAAGAATAAATGGATAAAGGTAATTAAACAAATTAACAAATTTATTTAATTAAAGGAAGACTTTAGACAATTAAAGACGTATTGAATAAATAAATTAAAATTTATTTATTTAATAATCATGAAGAATAAAAGGACATGAATTAATTAAATAATTATGAATTATTTAATTAATAGTCGAATGTGGACCAAGGACATAATTAAATGTCATAATTATGCTAGGATGAAAGTGGTTAAAATAGAGCTTGCAGGCCTAGGTCATTTTTAAGTGTCTACATTTTGCCCCTCTTTGTCACAATATAGCATGTCGCATTGTGACAAAGAAAATAAGTCAAAAATATGCCCTAGTGAAAAATAAGATGAGGAAGAATGATGAGGAGGGTTACGGTATGCCCCCTCGAGAGGACAGATAGGTTCCAAGAACATGGGTGTGCTCTCGACATTAATGAGAAGACTAGAATATGAAGAGACAAAGAAATGTTAGTGCAAAAGATATGGATGATGAAGATGCAAACTAGATGAAAGAATCCTTCAAAACTTTCCAAAGAACTAATAAACATTGCTCGAATCATCATTGGGCAGTAAAAATGACACAAATGGACAACAAACACCATGATATGATGTAGACCAAGGTGTGCAAGGTCATCCACTTGAAAAAAAGATAGTCACAGACAAGGAATGTCCTAACTCATACTAAGGGCGAAGTTGCCCCAAGTATTTTTATCAAGACAATCCACAGACAGCAGTCAAAGAAAATAAAATAGGCCAGGAGACATCATCACACCTCTAAATCCTTCATGGGACATCCTCGAGGTAGCTAGTAACATGACCAAAAAGACAAGACAGTAAAAATATAAACAAAATAGCCAAGATAGTCAAAAGATAAGACAAGATAGACCAGAAAGATTAACAACCATTTTATTTTGTTTGTCAATGTTTGTTTTCCAAAGATTGATTTCTTGTCGGTTTGACATTTTGACAGTTTAAGAGTTTTTCCAATTTGACGGTGTTGACAGTTTGACGGGGCCTATTGTCAAGGACACATCCTGAAAAAGGAAAAGGACATTTTGACGAGGTCCAAATCCGAGGACACATCTTGAAGAGGACCAAAGAGTGACGAGACTGACATTGTTTTGACTAATATGTTTTGGCAAGTTGACTGATGTTGACTGTATGATTGATTGGACTGTGCTGTCTGATTTTGACCAATTTTGACATTGATGTTTCGAATGACTGTCTTGTGTCTGAGTTTGATGATGTCTGACTTATTTGACTGATGTGACGATTGTGAAAAATGCCATGATTTTATTTGGACCAACCTAAAAGGATTGACCTAATGTATCGGGGACTCATCGACTGATGGCCTTGCCTACATAGCAAATGCACAGAGACAACGTAGTTCGACAATCACATGGACTGGCTGACATGACTGACTTTGACTCCATTTTTAGGATTTTGACATTGATTTGGATGTTTTTATGTTTTTCTTTAGGACGTTTTTCAATTTTTAGGTCTTTCTTCAAGACATTTTATGATGTTTTTGGTCTCTCTTTAGGACATTTTATGATGTTTTTGTCTCTTTGTCGTTTTATGATTTTTTTTGGATTTTGATGTTTAAGAGGATCATGACAAATGCATGTGACTGATTCCTACACATGAGAATCCAAGGACAAACATGATTGTGCCCCTAGTCAAGTTGAATACCAATTGACAGGTGATGACAACGTTGTTTGACGTGGGAAGGACGCATCCCAAAACAACGTGAGGATGATGATGATAATGACGAAAGTATGGAGGTCTACAGCCGGGCCAAGAATGCAGTCAAGTAAAATTTTGGATAATGTGCTTGTATGGATTAGACTCGTTGCATTTGGAATGACTTGGTTAGGACTAGATGGGATGATGATTATCCTTAGACCGTTTGACAAGGGAAAGCCAAGATAGGTGACAGGTGTGAAAGGATAGGGGGTGGCCTTGGTAAAAGACAGGAGACATGAGAGTAATGGAATTGTCATATGATTTTCAAGGACTATGTCGTATAAGGAAAATAAGACTATGACGGTCAATGACATGATGTTTTGTGAATCGTGTATGACCGAAGGATAGATATGTCAAGAGTTTTCCCAAAGCATGATTTATGTGTGCCAGTTTCATGTCAAGACCAAGGTAGGTGGGAAAAATGCGTGGAAATGATAGGGCTTAGATGGACGTCAATGTCATGAGGAAGGCATGGGAAAATGAGACGACTTGCCCCCAAGTGTAAAAGTCCACATAGATGATTTATTTTACACATGACACCTATTTTCTAGGTTTTCATCATGGTACTTATCCAGGGCGCCTGTTTGCCAAGTTTTCACCATTGGATGAAAATTTTCTCTTTACTATTTTTTTGACTTTTTAATTTTTTTGGTGTCACCAAGATGCCTGTTTGCCAGGTTTTCATTAGGGTGACGATTTTTTATCATTTATCATTTTTTTTTGTATTTTTGATATTTGCAAATAGCCTAGATGCTTTAGATGACCACTGACTGTTCTGAATCCACTGATAGTGCCGATGTAGAGACTGGTGCCATGATATGCCAATAATGACCTTGCTAAAGGAGTTGTCTTGTCAAGATCATAGCGCTTGCATACAACTGATCGATGTCATTGTGATCCTTTCTGATACTAGAGTTGGCCTTATCAAAATACGCACATCGCAATAGAGTGCCATGAGAGTCTTTGTGGTAAAGAGTTGCTGCCATGATGTGACGGACTTGTGACGTGGGATTTTTGGACTTTAGGTGAGATGTAGGATTACAACAGATGATGGTAGATGTGGAAAGGTTGTTTGGACGTTTGGATGAATCACCTTTTATTCTCCAAACTTGGTATCGTGTATGACAGATTTTGGAGGGATGGTGTTTGGAACCAACACTCTTAGATGCCTTGCTTGATGAACATTTTGAAGGAGGTGGACATGTGTTATATGTGGGAGTCCTCTTGTCTTGTGACTCCACATTGTGATTGACTTTTTTATTTGACTTGGTGTCTTTGTTTGATCCATCTTTCTTTGGGGTCCATTTTAATTTCATTCGTCCACTTTTCCTTTTGTTTGATTCAATGGCCTTTGACATTTGATTTTGATCTTTTGACTTGTAAGAATTTTGTTTTTGTTGGTTCCAAAGGGAAGGTTTATTTATGATGGAATGATGGTTCATGGTGTGGGTGGAGGGGGTGTTGGCAGCAATCTTATGACAAGGATTTCTCATGGACTCCATTTTGACGTTTGTGTCTGAAAAAGTTGCCCCCAATATCAAGGAGGTACCACTAACATCGTTTGATTTACTAACTGAGGAATAGCCAAGACCTTGATGTCTATAATTTTCCTAAAGTTGTATTGGTTCTAGAATGCCTTCCTCGTGTATGCCTAGTCCTTTGCCTTGATATTGCATGCTTTGAGAGATTCTATTTGTGATGGGGTATTTGTTGTTTTGAAAGAAAGATGCTAACCCATCATTAGGTATGTGGATACTGTCACTTGTAATATTTTCGTCTGCAAGAAAGCCTACTTTGACAAAGATAGATGACCTTAGTCGATAAAGTATCTTAGCTTCATTGTCATGTTGGACATATTCCTGACTAATATCTTTGGTCTGATCATGTGACATGTCAAGTTCAGATGATTATGTTGGTGCTTCCAAGGCAATATCGAAGCCATCATTATGTTTAGTGTCATAGAGTCCAATGATTTTAGCTATAACTTGATCATATGCAAGCATGTCCTTAGTGGAAGATTCTTGTTCTGGAGGAATATCGTCTATGTGTCCCATTAAGGCAAGTGTCTCATCATGGGAAGTGTCAATAGTCGAGGCCTTTATAAGGTCAGAAAGTGTTTGATCATGAATGGCGTAAAGGTCAAGGAGTGGATCGTTTTGGACTTCTTGGTCAATGGTAGGGTCTTGATCAAAGATGGGGTTGTCATGGATTTGGACTTCTTGGTCAATGATGGGGTCTTGGTCAAAGATGGGTTTATCATGGATGATACAGTCAGAAATAGAGTTGTTGTCAAGGAGAGGTGTGTTTTGGACGTGATGATTTTCTTGAAGGACTTCATGGATGGACTGAAAGATAAGTTCATGGGATGAACTACCTTGTTCTTGACATGAGGGTGACATTATAAGGTCATGCTTTGGGCTTTCATTTTGACATGTATCCTCAAGTTTATTAAATGGGATTTGACTTTGAGTAATGACATAATTTTCATGACTAGATGTGGCTTGTGAGGGGGTGATTTGAAAAGGATTAGGAGAAGACGTGGGGACTTGGATGAGACTAGTATGTGAAGGGCTAAGATAGGACATGGGTACTTGGACTGGATTGGTATGGGAAGAACTGGGGACTTGGACTGGACTAGTTGGTGACGACATAGGATATGACATGAAGACTTTGACTGTATTAGTTGGTAATGACATAGGATATGACATAGGGACCTGGACTGGATTGGAGTAAGGTTGACTAAAATGGGATGTGGAGACTTGGGCCGGATCAATATGGTATGATGTGGGGACGTGACATGAGTTGGTAGATAGTTGATAAGGCATGTAGACTTGGATGGGATTGATAGGTGAAGGACTAGCATATGACGTGGAGACTTGGTATGGACTAGTGGATAGTTGGTTTCCCTTGTCAAAGTTAGGATAAGGGTGATAACTGGACATGTGTTGTGAATTAATGGCACGATTTGTGTTAAGTGACTGTGGATAGTGGGGGTAGATGGATGGAGGACTTGGACTGATGGATTGCTGGTACAAAGGGTATTGATTTTTAGTTTCAGTAAATTGTCTTCTAAAGTCTAAGACTTCTTGGTATTGACCTCTACAGAGCAATTCGTATTCAACTTTACTAGCAAGCCTATCAATATTTTGTTGAAGGGAAGACAAAGTGGTGGATGTCATGATGTCGTCTAAATGCAAAAGTGATTGTTGACCAAGGGAAATGACCAATGCCAAGTCTAGATGCCAAATGAGGACTATGATGGACAATATTGTTTCTGACAGAGATGTTTGAAAAAGATATTTGATGAAAATGTTTGTATTCAGATTCTTGTCTGTGACAGAGTTTAAATTTCAGTTAAGCAAATGCGTCATTTCAAGTGGAAAATGTGTTGCAGTGTGCAGATGCGTCGTTTCAAGGATCAATTGCATGTCGGTAATGCACATGCGTTGCAGAAGCAGACAATGTTTGGGCACTGGTTTTGACAAATTTTATTGACAGACAGATGTGTCGCAAGATGTGGCAAATGCGTTTCAAAATGTCGATTGCATCATAGGATAGCATATGCATCGTTTTAGGCAGTGAATGCGACTCAATATTTTGTTTGTGTTACAAGATGCAGTGGATGCATTGGTGACTGTTTAAATGCGGCGCGACAAGTCAAATGCGGCTTTTAATCAAGTAAATGTGACTCAATATAGGCGAATGCGGTGTTTAGATAACAAATGCGGCGCGACAGGTCAGATGCGGCCTTTGAAATAGCAAATGCAGCGCGATAGGACAGATGTGTTGCATACGATAGCAGATGTGTTGTAGATAGAATGTATAGACTAGTTTTGACTGAATTCTTGAGGTTTGACTTGGTTGTTTCCAGATGTTTGAACGTTGTTTGGTTTGTTTCAGTATCCAAAAAACACTTGCAAGCACGATATTTTGACTGTAAGCAAGCACACATGAGACAAGTACAATCCTAAAAGGCCAATAGGCCAAGGGTTTGTATACTTGCTATAACCCACCTTTATACCCCGGATTGGTGATAAACACCTTTCCTTCTCGAGAGCGGATAGCTTAGAATTTTGGTGGCATTGGCTCCCCTCCACAGCTCATTAACGTCATTCAAGCACACCAAATTCAGATTCTTTGGGTAATAACTTCCCAAGAATTGCTATCTCTACTCAAGGGGATCAGTAGTGAGTGTCTTCGGGCATGATACTGTACCCTGCACTATATCAAGCAATGGCCAAAGAACGGTTGGACACTAAGACAAAAGGTTTTTAATACGGGCATTCCATTCGTAGGGCATGATCCATGCGGTGAGAGTCCCCTTTCAGATCCATCTCATCAGAACCACACACGTGATTCTTGGGTTTTCCCCAAGAATCCACTTTTATATACCGGTTGGAAGTCCCTCAGAGTCAGGGTGCTACCGGTCTGAGTCGTCCTGGGGTGAGTACTTTTTCCCACCAGAACAGGGCCAAGTTCTAGAGTTAGTAACTGTTTCTCTTACACCCAGGATCACCCGAAAGTGCAAGGGGAGAGGATACTTCGATTACTAAGTCGTGAGGGTGTATAACAGATAGAATGGGTCTGGTTTTCTGATCACCAAGTTTTCACAAGGTGAGAGCATAATCACCTACCATTTGCAAACACAATCAGACAAAATAGTAAAACATGTTCGTTTTATGTGCACCAAAATAAATGTGTACTAATCTAAAAAAGACAAGCACAATGTATAGTATTCATTCTTTGACACTCGAACCTGCAAACCACAAGTTAGGAGTTTCTTTGATTTTTAGTCTTCGACAAATGTATGTTTATGCAAACCCGGAAGTTTTTGCTTTCCAATCTGTTATATATAACTGATATTTTTGCTACTATAGCTCCTTATGATCACAAAAAATGAAGATCGGATTTTTTTGCATTGTATTTGACCTCCAAATTAAATCTGTAAAACAAAGATCCCCATTAGAATTTAAAGAGCTTTCCAAAAATGTAAAAAGTTCTGAAAAATTCGTCGATTTGCATCCAGAAAATCAATTTTATGAAAAAAAATAAAATCACAATAACTCCTACAAAAATGATGATAAACCATCAATTTTTTTACTGTAGCCTCTTGAGATGATGCACAAAATTTTGTAAAAATCTTGTAGAAAAATTTGCATTTTTGTAGAATATATGAAGAAATAGGTAAAACCTGAGGTTTTGTCAAAAAACTGACAGATCTCCAACAAAAAGTCAATAAAACCTGCAAAAGGCAAGCAAATATCAAAGGATTCACGTCAGGTTCACCAATGTATCAATGGGTAAATTTATAAGGTTTGAGGTTAGCAATGATTAGATCAATAATATAAACCCAAAGAAGTTATGAAGCACAAAGAAAGCAAATAACAAGAACAATTATACCAGATATTCGTTGAAGCTTCCATGATTCACCTCCATAACACCTCCTAGCTTGCAGCGTATGATTGATGCCCTCAGATCGAGTGTGTGAGCAATTTGACTATGACATTGTCATATGCAAGTTTTGAAGGATTTAAGTAAAATTATGCCTATGCCAATGATAAATGACTATAACAATTGATAAATGACTATAATGCCTATAATCATGAAGTGGTCCCTAAATTATGAGCAAAATTGACATTTTATAGAAAACGTAATTTTGAATGGATGGACGAGATCAACTCTTGACAGAAACCTAAAATCAGAGGACAAGATTTAATTTGATAATCCCTAATCAGGGTTAGGGAAAAATCCTTAAGTGAGTGGTCAAGATGTTATCTGAAAAAATTAGATCAGCGGTGGAGAAAAGATGAGATAATTAATTTCAAAAATAAAGATTTTCAAAATTAAGAAGATAAAGATAGCCTGCTTTGTGAGATTCCAAAAATCAAAAAGATAAAAGGTGGACTGAAAAGCAGCTTTGAAAAAACAAGAATCTGCTTGCTTTATTTGATTTTTGGAAGAAAGCTACCAATTTGAATTAAATCAACTCAAAATATGGATTTTGTGAGATAATAAATAATCTTTTCCAGATTATTTACTAAAATGGACTGACAGTGAAGAAAGTGAAATCATTTTAAATTTACTTGAAATGATGAATATGTTAAATTGAGTAATTAAATAATTAAAGTTAATTATTTAATTTAGAGGATTAAGACTGATAATTAAATAAATTCATAAATTCATTTAATTAGGAAATTAGTGACATATTGAATAAATAAATAAAATTTATTTATTTAATAATCAGGAAGAATAAATGGATAAAGGTAATTAAACAAATTAACAAATTTATTTAATTAAAGGAAAACTTTAGACAGTTAAATACGTATTGAATAAATAAATTAAAATTTATTTATTTAATAATCATGAAGAATAAAAGGACATGAATTAATTAAATAATTATGAATTATTTAATTAATAGTCGAATGTGGACCAAGGACATAATTAAATGTCATAATTATGCTAGGATGAAAGTGGTTAAAATAGAGCTTGCAGGCCTAGGTCATTTTTAAGTGTCTACAATATCAAGCACGAGAGCTCCATCTGGAAATCTCTTAGTTACCCTATCATTAGGGTAATAGCATCTAGCCAATTCCAGAATCAAATCCACCTCCACAAAAATATTTGGGCAAACCATCTTGCCAATATCACAAGTCTAGAGATGACATGTGGGGTGACTAGAAAATATTTTGTTGAAAGTGTAGAGAAACAAATCCCAACCACTCTAAGGTAGCGCAACATCACCAACCCCAAAAGCCAAGTCTTGAAAATGGCTTGTTAGTACACCTTCACCAGTTTTCCTTTTCCCAACTGGTTTAACCTCTATAGCTAGATCCTTAACAACCTTCTCCATAAACCTAGAATAATATATCTTCATAGTTCTCTTCTTTGTAGATATTCCAGGTGCTTCTAGGTTGGGTTTGTCATCCTATGGTTTTGGTCTTTTAACTCTTTTCTGCTTAGGTTTCCTTTCAATTTTTGCAGTAGACTCACTAAGTTCACTCATTTTATATAGTATAATGGAGCTAGGGTTTCAAAACAACTAGGAATTACAACTTTAATTCTCAAAATCATAGGGTTCAGACTTAATTTAAACAAAATTTATCCTATTCTACAAACCCTACGTGAAATAATTGCAATTCCCCTTTTGACCAAAGAAATAACAACCCTAACCACAAACCCTAGCAATTCACTCAATTCTTAGACTACCCAGTGCTATAAAATGACTCACTGGGCGTATAAAATTGACTTACCTGAGATAACCAGCAATTCGCTCTTTGAATTCTCTTCACCTAAAGCTCACCTTCTCCTTTTTCTAAACTTGGTCAATTCTTCTACTCTCGAACGATTGCAATTGTTAAAGAAAAGGATGAACTACCTTCTTTAAAACTCATAAATGGAGCGTCTTCACCATTAATTCCTGAAAGAAAGCTCACACAAGCGAATTGACAATTAGTCATTCGGGTTTGAATTTAGGCCATCGATCTTTCTGATTTAAAATATCATCAACAACTTTCCTTGAACATCACCTTTTTCTTTCCACAAGTGTTCTTTAAAACAATGATGATAGCGTAGGAAGTTGTCACATAGCTACTCCACGTGCCTCATTAGTCCTTTTGAACTCCATCACTCATCGCTATAATTCTATCACTTGATCAAATGGAAAAGTGATGTGAAGAGTAGCTCTGATGGAGGGAATATTCACTCATCACCCATCGCTTGTCACTGTAATGTTTCAAGATCACACCTATATTTCGGTGATGTGAAGTCCCCAAGCAATGCAAAGAACTTGCCTCAGTCCATCACTCATCGATGTAGTTGATTTGGAAATAAAGAGGCTTTAAACAATGAGCAATATGGGTGATGGCATCGGATTCTGACAAGTGCTAGAATCATAGCCCATAGTTACTTACCTTCCATCACTCATCACTCAAATGAATTGAGAAACAAAGAATTTTCTACGATGTAAACAACCCACGTGATGCAAAGGGAATACAAAGGCCATTGTGCATCGCTGTAAAGGTTTATTGAACACAAAGACTTCAGTGACACAAAGGGAAGTAGCAATGTAAAGGAATAATACCTACCATCACGCATCACTGAAGTGGAACAAAAGGGCCAAGATATTTCATCGATGTGCGATGTGAAGGTAATACAATCCATCGCTCATCACGAAAATGAAACCAATGAGCCAAAAACCTTCAATGATGAGTAATACAAAAGTTTAAGTGACGATATTTGAGCATGTCCTTATAAGTTGTTCTTAAAAAGGGGCTGCCTAGGCAAGAAAAGAGATAAGGACATAAAAGGACTTAAGACCATTTTTGACAATGGATGTAAAGGCCAAACATGCACAATTATTAATTTTATAAAATATTAACCCCAGACCCAAAAAAAGAAGGCAATACTACACAATGGTTAGATGGGGGAGCCTAGGTATAAAGGGTCGATAACCAAATGAATTTAAAGGCTCAAGACATAACTTAGACAACCAGGAACCGACCATAGCAAGTCAACATAAAATTAAACCAAAGAACAAGGATTATGAAAGAGAGAAAATATGCTAAGTAAAACTCACAAATAGAATAAAAACTCTAAGCCCTTGTAACATTTCAAACCAAGAAGCCATCCAAGTGAAGACATTTAGACTAGTGGAACATGAAAAATTGAGGGTTCCACCAGATCCTTTGATTAGTCTTCAATCGTTTTGGTTGAATGTATGATTTTGTTTCTGCTTTAATTCAAAGAATTAATTAAATTGCTTTGTGAAATCATAGATTCGTGTGACCAGGTAGAAGGATTTAATAATTTCATATTTTAATTGTGTTAAACATGTACTCAGTGATTCATCACTCAACTCAATGCTTAATACCATATTAACAATAGTAGCATATACAACAATGAACATCAACAATCGTTTAATGTGTATCTAGTAATTGAAACCAAACTTTTTTCAAATGATAAAATAAATAATACAGATAATTGAACATCAACACATTACTGAATTTGAGTTTTTTTATTGATTTTCACATGAAGGAATACACAGAGGTATTGGTAATGCAAAATCTTTCTCAAAGACAACTATGCACAAAACTGAGTTAGAACTTGGAAACTCAAATTATCAAATATCAAATCACTGTATCACAATTTCTAGCAATTTCCACTATTTGGGTGGTGGAATTATCATTTATTCTAACCGATGTCATTTGAATTGAAGATTTGTTAACAATTCATGATTGAAATTGGAACCTGTCTTGAATTCTTCAATCAAAATTGCATTCAAGGTTATCAGTGGTTTGATGGAATCCAAATAGTTTTCCACATTTGGGTTCTGAGGAAACTGGTCCAAATCAATCTTCCTTGCACCCTCCATCATATTTATGAAATTATTCTTTCCAATGAATTTCTCATTTGTGTCAAAATCCTCTGAAAAACCAAGCTCTATGAAGTTCCTTACCTTTTCATCTAGCTTCTTCATCTTGTTTGCAGCCATATGCACAAATTCCTTTGTTTCACACATTCTCAAACACTTTTGAATGACACAACATCATTGAGGCAGCAAGCCGATTACTAATCCCTTTTGATTTCAAATCATTGTCACTAGCTTTGTAGACTTTTTGTTGAACTTGATTTGCAAATTTCTCTAATGCCAGCTCATTTTTGTTGTCCACTAAATATTTGTTGAGCTTCTTTTAATGTCATCTGATAGCATCAATCAATTGAAACAATTTACATAAATGATCAATCCTCTGCATTATTTCATCCCAAATCTTTTGTTTCATGTGCCTCATTATTTCTCTACAAAATACAATTAACTTATTTTGACAAGATTTAATATCATTTTTTTCTTCTATCAGCTCTGCGGCCAATCTTTCATTTCTTTTTCTCTCTTTCTCCAATTTTTGTTCACAATTTTCATTTCCTTTCCCAATGCTTTATCTTAATTTTTCTGAAGTGGATTTTTCCTCATCATATTTCTTTTTTCTCCCATCTAATCTTTGCTTCAGTTCATTCACTTCTCTCTCATTTTGTTATCTTCTTTGCTTATTGATGTAGAGGCATATTTTTTTATTCTTTTTTTCTAATTCATTACTCTTGTTATCTGCTACTTTCCTCTTTGCTTTCTCATTTTCTAGGTCTTCCTGTAACTTTTATATTTGATTATGCAACCTTTTTTTCTATCTCTCTCTTGCTTTAGCAATGATGTGTACATCGATTCATTGTTCTTCTTTGATATATTAATTTTTTTAGTATTTTTTAGTCCAAAAAAATCCAATTATAAACTACTAACCTGAAATTCAGATCGATCCATCTAATTTGTTGGTTTATTTTGAATTGTGGGAACAAAAATTATGTACTCCATTACTTCTTTATTTCTTTTAAATGTAAGTAATACCATGGTTGTTGCAGGCTCTGAAGTTACAACAGATGCACTAACCATTAGTGGCTTCTTTTCTTTTTTTATACAATTATGATTTATTTTTAAACTCTTCAATGTAATCAAAACTTGGGGATGCAGGAACAATGGAATGCTTGAATGGCGAAGGAATAGGAGTACTTGTAGTTACTAATGTTGTTGTAGCCACACTAACTATGGGACTGGGAGTGTCTGGAAATAACTCCTTTGTGGTGGAAATAGTTGTTGTTGTTAGACTTGGACCTGTCAAAATCCTTTGCCTCTTTTGTGTGCCTTGATCACTTGGTGTTTGTGTGGTATCTTGTATTGTTATCCTCTTGTGTGTAATTTATGGTTGTAGCACATGTTGACCACTACTAGTACTACTACCCATACCATCACCACCAATGGTAGTGCCAGTTGCACTAGGTTCTCCACCATGGGAATGTCTACGTTGTGATTTTATCTAACCTTGAGGATTAGGATTTGAAGCTCTAAAAAAATGAATTGTTTTAGTTGTACTTCTATGCCCTTGGTCTACTTTATCAGCTTCAAGCCCTCGCTTATCTAAGGTTTTCTATGGTCTACATCTATTACCGTACCAATGCCTTGTGCTTGGGACCCCAAACCACCACCTTCATAACCCATTTTTTTGGCTATGGTTGCTCCTAAAGTATATGCTTCTTTTGTGGCCTCACTTAAACCAAGTTTGACATAGCTTTGTTCTTCCCTATCATCATTAGATTCATCATCAATTTCTTGATCTTCACCATCATTGGGATGCTCTATATTCCACAATTTTCTAAACTCATGATCTTCTTCGTTATCTCCAAAGTCTGTAAGAGTTCTTGGTTCACCTAGCTCCTTCCTCATAGACCAAAAGGAAGTAATTTTTTACCATGACCAATTTTTATATGTAACTTCCTTATCTAGAGAATCTAGCATTTTTACTCTACTAGATGGTTTATCACTTTTTTCATAAAAAATGTTGTACCTCCTGATTTTTTTCAATGCAATGCCATAATTTTTTCTGACAATTATTCAAAAGAAATACCTTTTTCAGCAGCACTTTTCTCCATTGCTATTTTGACCTCATCCCAAGAATCCTTGTTTCTCAATTTTTCAAGCAATGGTTTACTTTGATGTTGAATTCTACTTGCAGCATTCCTATTGGCCACAATCATTGATTTAATGTTGTCACATGGAGCATACTGTCAGTGACAGACATCAAAATTAAAAAATTTCAAAAGATCATGTGCCACACTAAAATCTTTTCTCTCGAATGTGAACCCTCCACATGAAAAAGGTAAAGAAGGAAATAAGGTCTTCTTTTGCTAACCAACAAAGTGTAGTTCATCAGTAGTCTACATCTTCCTTACATATTCCAATGCAAAAACCCTTTCTATCACATGTATTGGAAGTTTGTATGGCTCTACTCCTGATCCATAAAATCTTACCATAGTATATTCTTCTATTAAGTACCAATCAACCAATTGTATTTCTTTTCCTAGTTAAATGCAATTTCTACATGGCATAGGCAATCTAGGCATTGGAGTATTTGTAATTGCTTGATGTAATGGAGACAAAAAGTAGTCTACAAAATTATTGTAGTTCCTTCGAGAATCATGTATCCTTATCTCAGTGTTCCAATCATATACTAGATCCATTTTCTTTTCCTCAACATTACTATAGGGCCAAATCTGAAGCTTGTTGGTCTGAAACATTCCACTAAATTTGAATAGAAAAAAATAGCACAAGTAGGTTGTGAACCTAAATGTCTTAGTGGACTTTGAGTGTGCACCTCATTTAATCATTAAAAATTGTTCATGCATGGATTCTACAATGTGCTCAATAAATTTATATTTGACAGGTTGAGATGGAAAAGCAAAATGGATAGTATATACCATTTCAAGGAGGCTTACACCCACTTCCCAATTGCTATCCAATCTGAGGAAAAATTCTAGCATGGAAATAGTATCTTGAACCCATTTTCTAAAAATATAAAAATCATAAGGAGGCTTATGATTACCTTTCAATTTGTTTCTAACTTGTATGTTATCCTGAACTATTTTATTTATGAAAGAATTTTTCTCCCTTTCATCCACTGCTTCATAATCACTAGCAAGCTTTTCTAAGTCAATGTGGATGTTTCCAAAAATTTTGGTTGTAAACCCCAACACTTTTTGAAGTTCTTTTGCATTAATGGATACCAATTATTCTTTGCTATCTTTATTAGCAATTGATCTTTTTTTATCATCATAATTTTGGGCACAAACCATGATAAATTCCGGGCAAGGGAAAACCTCATGTAGCATCATGTGCCCTAATCCAGTTACCCACGATGCACTGTAACTGTATACACCTAAAAATGGTTTGGATAATCTAATTAATTAAATACGGTTTATTTGATTAACCTTAAATTCTTCTACTATTAAATAAATAGAAATATTTATTTATATAGTTCATCTTCTAAATTATTCAATCTTTATTCTTTTATTTCATCTTAATTAAATAAATGAATTTCATTTTGTTTTATTTAATTATTATTATCAAATTCCTCTACTATTAAATAAATAGAAATATTTATTTATATAGTTCACATTTAAATTCTTATTTAATTCTTCCAATTCTTCTATTATTTCATCTTAATTGAATAAACATGTTTGCATACTTTGTTTCATTTAATTATTCATTTTCTTCCATATTTAATTTAATAAATAGACTTCTATAGTTTGTTTTATTAAATTTAATATCTTATTTCTTCCTAAATTTGAATAAATCTAAATATTCAAATATATTCATATTTCTACAACTCATCATATTTTACCTACCAAATTAGATATGAAACATCTAATTAATTCAACTAGCATTCACAGGAAAGTTGTGGAGACAAATTGGAGACAAATTGGAAATCAATTTGTCAATCTCCTTCCTTTGATTCTTCCTATCCTCTGGCAAGATGTTTTTTTTCTGGGGAGGAACCATTCCCATGATTAGCTCAAGCTTCTTCATCCTTCACCATTCAATCCTCCAAATCAAATCTAGGCCTTTTTTGTGCTGCCCCTTCACAGAATGTTGTCGTGAATCTATATATACAGTCTCATTCTACAGGAAATAGATCCCAACTTTGTGCAAACTTACTATGCAGGAATATCAATCAAGCAATCAAGCATCTTAGCAATAGCAATAGCAATCATAATATATAATCAATATCATGGTTGCATCGTAGATTACTGTAGCTTCCTTTTATCATATTCATGTCAGTATAGATTACAGTAGCTTCATCATATCATCTAGAAATCACCATACATGATTAGATTATTGCATTTAGCAGCATCTCATTCTCTAGGTTGGAATTTGAACAGTCACAATGCTTACCAAATCTAAGAGCCTCGTGACTTAATAAATCTTTAGAGATAGGGAACAATATGATGCTTTTAGTAGATTCTTGCTTTAAATTAGTTTAAATATTGTTGAATCTTTGATATAATGTATTATTAAGAAATGTTTACTCATTACTTATTCCACACTTACATTTTGGCGCCCACTGTTTGGCCTCTAACCCCATGTTTTAACATTTTTTTCTAAAAAGTGTTCGTACAGGATTCTAGCGTGTTTCTTTTAGCGCGGCCGAAAGATTTTGTAGCGCATCCATCAAAAACTTTAGCGCTTCTGACGTCTATTTTAACACATCCGTCGAAAACTACAGCACTTCTGAAGACTATTTTAGCGCATCGACCAGAAGCTCCCAACACGGTTGACTGTACCATGTTCAACTCTATTTTAGCTCATTCGATAAATTCTATAGCGCATTTGACAAATTCCGTCGTGCATCCGATTGATCCTATAGCACATCTGACCAATTAAATGGCGCATCTGACCTCTGTTCTAGCGCTTTTGTAATCTGACTGATTTGTTGTCTGGATCTAACGTGACCATGGCTAGTAATTTCATTTGCTGCATTTGGACTAAAATGAACCAATCCTAAGGTAGTCATTTGGATTAAAATATATCAATCCTAGGGTAGTCATCACACATTGCTATCTCGGTTAAAATAAACACCATTTCTTTTGTGAAGCAATATCTTCATGTATATAGAAAATTGCCATTTGGGCTTTAATAATTGAACATTTGTCTACTGTAATTGTATGGTGATAGGCCTATGATCTCCCCTTAACTGGGTGATAAAAATGTCAGACTCATCCTTTAATTTCATGCAATTTATGCTTTATTAAATCCTTTAGAAGGCCTGTCGTAGTGGGAAAAATTACTCACCCTATGGGAATGACCTAAGTGGGAACAACTAAAGCCAGGTTTTCCAACCCACTATAAAATAAAAGTAAATCTGGGGAAACCCACATTTACTGGAAGTGTGCAAGATAACCATCCCCAAAGTATTTGTTCTAAAGATTGGGAGGTCTCCTGAGGGAGTTTATCATTTGCCGCTCCAAACGGATACCCTATCTACAAACCCTAGAGTAGTATCCAACTTGTCAGTTTCTAAACATTGTAGTACTCATGGTGCAATGGGAGGGAAGAATCTACCCCCACTCACCATATAATTTCTAAGGACCGTTTGCTCAAGGGATCAAGATATCTAACTTTGAGTACACGCCTGGAAAAGACAAAAACACAGGTGCCCTCTAGGGGGTGACACGGCTGTGTGAGTTGACACAATTTTAAGATGTGGGTTGTTGAGTATTATGATGACCTTTTTGACCTTAAGAGTGAGTCTACTTGAAGTGTATTATTTGTCAAAAACTTGTGAAAATCAAGAAGGAACATGTTTGATTCTTGAACATACACTTATTGTTTAGATTCTAGGACTTGAAAATAATTGTTTTACAATTGCTTGCTGTGTTTTTAAATCATTAAATCAGATGAAGATTGTCCAGACTATAAAAAAAAAAAGAAGCTTGACAAGTCAACCTATGAAAACTTATGATTAGGGATTGGAAATCCACAAACTTTGTCAAGAAATCCCTTGCAAAAAGAGTCAAGAAACAAAAGAAGCAACTTAGCTACAATTTTTTTTTGGAAAGAATAAGATTTTTATATCAAAGTAGGAAAGTCTTGCTTCAAAATAGAACGTTTATCCATAGGTTTCACGATTTTGCTAGAGGATATACTGATGATTTTTCCTTAGAGCCTTTATATTCACAAGCTTATTTCCAACAAAGAGCTCTTTCACAAAAGCATAATCATAGTCAACCCATTTGTCAGTCTTTTATCCCACAACCAGCAATAGAATATTCCAACAGGCCAAATCAATTCATACAATAGAGGAAACATTTGGAAACATTAGGATTGTCATCAAAATCAAAGATTTACCGACAAGGATACCCTATCAATATACCTCAAAATTCAAAAAATTACACCCAAAAATCAGCCCCTTTACTGAGAAGAAAACCAAACAACACTAAGAAGTCCTAAAATAGCACATCCACAGACTGTTTTAGTGCATCTGAAAAATCATATAGCGCATCTATAGTCTGTCATCAAAACCCATTAGTGTCATAAATTACCAGATATTTTGGTGCATCTACGGTTTGTTTTAGTGCATGCACCCTATCTTTTAGCGCATCCATAGTTCAAATAGCACTTACACAATTTGTTTTAGTGTGTCTGACATATTTTATAGTGCATCTTCCGACTATAACCAAAACTTGCCAGTGCTAGAAAATTACTAGTATTTTAGCGCATCCATAGTCTGTTTTAGCACATCTACCCTGCTTCACAACATTTTTACCATATCTTTTAGCGCATCCACAATCTGTTTTAGCACTTTTTCCCTCTGTAATAGCACATCCACAAAACAAGAAAATAGAGAGCTATTGGAAACATCTGTCAGACTGTTGACATTAGAAACTCAGGTTTTTATTAGGACATAAACATTTTCACAGGCCAGGCAATGTCTTAAACCTGAAACAAATAGGATCTTACAAGACAAAATTATTTTCAAGTTAAACCTAGATCTTGCAACTTTAAAGTGTCCCATTATCAAACACAAATCTTGGTTATTAGGTTAAGTTTCATCATCAGGATTTTTACATCCTACAATCACGAAACAAAACACAATAATCATATTTTTAACTCAGTCTCATCAATAGAATATATGATTCTATTTGACTGTGTTAAAATCCATTGACACTCATCCAAACACAAAAAGATCAAAAGTTTAGCAAAAATAGCAGATACTTGTATGCCAATTTTGACAAGGTTACAAGGATAGAAACTTAGGGAAAAGGAAATTGAAACATCAAATATCATGGATGAAGAAAATCCCTTTCACAGATTCCACCAAAATGATGGAAATGAAATAACCCAAGAGAATTTCCAAACAACACAACAAGATCCAAATTTCCACAAATTCATGGAAAAAGTTTTAGAACAGGATATGGAAAAATATCTTCTAATGATAGCTGAGCTAGGTGCCAAACTTCCAAAATATTTTGACGTCAATCGATTGAAAGAAACACCTAAAGTAGTTGAAACTGAACCACAAAATACACAAAACACAGATCAAGTGGTTGCCCTAACATCTCAAATGCAAAACTTGCAATAACAACTTCAAGATATGCAAAAGGGAACCACGAAGAGGTACTCATTACATGACATTTGTCTTTACCCTTTTCATCCAAGTGTAGACATGATACCATTTCCAAGACATTGTGAATTCCCCAAATACGACAAGTACAATAGAAAAACATATCCAATTGACCATGTGAGGGAATTCAGAACAGTGAGTTTAGAGTTTTCACAAGAGGACACTTATCTAATGAGGTTATTTCCAAGGAGCTTAGGAGGTCACTGTATGGAATGGTTCTCTAAATTACAACCAAGGATTTGATCCTTTGAAGAACTAGTCAATAGATTTATCTCACAATTCTCCTTCAATATTCAACATGAAGTAACCATAAAAGACCTTTACAACATGAAACAAAAGAAGGGTGAGACATTCCTATCATTTCTACAATGTTGGTAAAAAAAATTTGCTAGATATCCTCGTTCTATACCTGAAGAGGAAAATATGGAATTATTTATTGACAACTTAACTGATGACATGAGCTATAGGCTTGAACTGCAGTGTCCCCCGACATTTAAAAAAGTGATTGAGAATGGACTTAAAATTGAAGAATCCTTGGTTAAAAGAGGAGTGATTAAACATTACAATGAAGGATCAAACAATACTAATTCCTCAAATCACTATGGTAACAATGATAAACCTAAATTCTAGAAGAAAAATAGAAATACTGGAAACAATGATGCTACAACTGACACACAAAATGCAAAACCAATATTCAATTTAACAACAACAACTGTAAAGAATAATCAAAATGAAAACCAGAACATCAATCAAGGAACCACTCAAAACAAAAATCCAAACAATGGAGAATCTTGACAACCATCATATGAAAGACAATCCAATCAACGAAGATTCACACCATTGGGAAAAACATTGGAATCGGCAATGAGAGAGCTTGTTGCAAATAAACTTATTATCCTACCAGAAGTGAGAAATTGGGAGCCAAAAGTAAAACCATCTTGGTGGAATGATGCTGACTATTATAACTTTCATAAAAATAAAGGACATAAAATGAATAATTATATGCAATTAAAGCATCTGATACAAGATTTGATTGACAACAAGAAGGTATTTGTTGAAGGACATCAAACAAACAACGATCATAGTGCGTTTACAAATCCTTTACCCAATTATGAAAAGGGAGAGTCTTCTTCAAACAATAAAGGAAAAAGTGTAAACTACATTTTTGACAACACCATTCATTGCATTTCTAAGTTTGAGAAAAATAATTTCATTGATAATCAAATAGATAACAATAGCATCAATGACATTGTGTCCTTGAACGTGATCCCAAACATAAACATATCCGACAACCAAATCAATGTCATAAAAATTAGGGAAAGACAAGACTATCAACTAGTCAATGTAATGATGAGGGGGCAATCCAAAGTGATACTAAAAGGAGTTGCACCTAAAACCACTACCCCCCCTTCAAATCAATATAGCATAGTTGATCAACTACAGAAGATACCAGCACAGATATCCATACTGGAACTCCTTAGAATTTCACCATCACATGAGGAGGTTTTAAAACAGGCTCTTGTGGCCACAACGATACCCAATAATCTAGATGTCTATCAATTTCAAGCTATGGTAGGACATTTTACCATGCCTCATTGGTTGTCATTCTTCGAACAAGATGATGTGTCACTTAACCATCCACACAATGTGACCCTTCATAGAGAAGTTTTAATCCATAAACACCGTGTCAAATGTGTCTTAATAGATGGTGGGGCTGGTTTAAACATTTGTACTTTAAAACTGATTCGTGCACTAGGTTATTTTGAAAATGCTATTGTTGCAAGAAGAAAGATCACAATAAAATCCTATGATGAAGAAGAGAAATCTTCCAAGGGGTTGATTGTGTTACCAATTCAAGTGGGACCAATTGTCAAGAATATAGTTTGTCAAGTGTTGGACAAAGAGCTAACTTATAATATACTCTTAGGATGTCCATGGATTCATGAAATGCAAGCAGTGCCTTCGACCTATCATCAGTGTTTAAAGTTTCCAGTTAATGGACAGGAAGTCACTATATCAGCTGATTCCAATACTCCTCAAACTTGTAACATGCTTAAGACAACTCAAGACACTTTGGTACCCCATAATAGAGAAGAAAAAACTTCTAGTTCATCCAGTGTTGAAAAGCAACCAAATTTTATATCCAAATGGGTTGAGAAAAAGGACCAGTCAAAGGAAAAAACTGTTGCTAACCCCACTTCATCAAACAATGAAACTCAATTGGATTCTCTATCACAGCAATTCAGAAACAAGATCCAGTTAAAAGACAAGGGCATGGGAGAGTATTCCCTTGAGCAATCTTTATGTCTTTCACAATTGTTTCCATCTCCAAGAACATATGGACAACCATCAACATCGACACAACCATCATCAACACCTATCACAACTTTAAATGATATATTTGTAAAGGAATGTACTCTAGAAGAAGAATCTGAAGACAATACCATTCTCAATTGGCTCTACAAAGATGAGGAAGCCTCAACATCATCAAATATCAACATTAAAATAGATCAGTATGGAAAAGGAAAAGCAATATTAGAGAAAATGGGATATGAAGGACAAGGACCTATAGGAAAAAGGAAATAAGGCATTGTAGAACCCATCCAACCTCTCACACTTCATCCAAAAGACAAAATAGGACTAGGTTATACAGGGGAAACAAAAGAAGAAAACACTCACTGAGTTGTAGAAAGAATTCTTCAAATGCGGGATAGTTTTAAGACAGATTCTAATGAATATGATTGGGACTCTTTATCAGAAACATCATGCAGGGACATACAAATTGATGTTATAAAAGAGTGTGCACCTAAACGTGAGGAGGGACAAAGCTCACAGACTAGACCCCTTGTATTTGGATCACAAAATATCGATGACTCAAGTGAGGATGAACAGATATCGAGTGAGATAGATGACTTGGAGGAGAGTACTATCATAGACCTTGACATTACCACTAAATTTTTTGAAAACATTGCTATCAAAACCTTTACTGCCATTGACCTTAACCAATCCGACGACATCTTACCATTAAGGCATCCTGAACTTATCAACTGGGAACCAATTGAGCCTATCAGTATTCCTATCTTTGAGAACGATGATGCTATCATAAATTTCCTTTGTTGTGACAAACCTGACACAAGTACCAATCATAAATCTCATAACAACACTCCAGGTTAGGAGGGTGCCAAATCTTTCAGTTGCAAAATTGAAAACAAGAACAATAGATCTAATGATGAAAACCATTCAATGATAGCATTAGATCTTTAAAAAGTAAAAATAAAGAACGTATCTGATGGTGAAAACCTCTCTGAGGCACCGAAGGATGGAAGATTTGACACCCTTCCAAAAAAATTTCATGAAAGATCATCAGTGTTGGTGGAACCTACATAGTCAATCAATATTGGCACAATAGAAAAGGAAAAAAAATCTACATCTAGCAGCATCAATGACAGACAAAGAAAAGCTAGAATTCGTCAAGTTCTTTGAAGAGAGATATATCAACTTTGCTTGGCCTTACTCTGATATGCCAAGGCTAGATCTAGATCTTCTAATGCATCATCTATCTTTACCATCCGGAATCAAACCAATCAAACAAAAACTAAGGAAAATGCATCCCCACATCACATTAATGGTAAAAGTTGAGTTGAAAAAGTTGTTGAATGCAGGGTTCATCAGATCCATTGATTATGTTGAGCGGATTTCAAATATTGTAACTATATCTAAACTAGATAATAGTATCAAAATATGCACATATTTCAGAGATCTAAATAAGGCATGTCCAAAGGATGATTTTCCTTTACCAAACATTGACATTATTGTCGATTTAACAACAGGACATGCCATGTTGTCGATAATGGATGGCTTCTCAGGGTATAACCAAATCAAGATAGCACCTGAAGATTAGGAGATGACAATATTCACCTATCCTTGGGGCACATTCTGTTGGAATGGCATGCTCTTTGGGTTGAAAAATGTAGGTGCAACATATCAGCATGCAATGACCACTATTTTCCATGACATGATGCATACTTTTATGGAAGATTACGTTGATGATATATTAGCAAAATCATACACCAGGGAAGGACATCTAGAGATTCTGGGAAAAATCTTTACCAGGCTAGAAAAATTCAACGTCAGATTAAATCCAAAGAAGTGTGTGTTTGGGGTTACATCAGCAAAGCTCCTTGAATACATAGTTTCAGAAAAAGGAATACAAGTGGATCTGGCTAAAGTCAAAGCAATAATGGAAATGTTGCCACCAAAGAATATCAGTAAATTAAGATCTCTACAAGGAAAGTTACAATCAATCAGGAGATTTATCTCCCAATTAGCAGATAAAATTCATCCATTCAATCATCTACTACACAAGAATGTCTCTTTCAAGTGGGATGAAGGATGTGAAACAACTTTTAATCAAATAAAGCAATATTTGATGTTGCCTCCCATACTCATGCCACCTATGGAAGAAAAACCATTGTTATTATACATTACAACAAAAAACATTTATTTAGGAGCTTTGTTAGCACAATAAGATCCTGAAGGAAAGGAACAAGCTATATACTATATCAGCAGGACTCTGAATTGTTATGAAATAAATTACACTTTCATCGAGAAAGCATGTTTGGTGATGGTATTTTCTACCCAACAATTAAGGAATTACATGTTGACCCACACAGTTAAGCTCATTCCAAAGATTGATATGTTAAAGTACTTACTCAACAAGGTTGCTCTAACAGGGAGACTAGCCAAATGGGTCATAATCTTCAGTGAATTTGATATCCATTATGTGGATAGGAGAGCCATCAAAGGTCAAGTGATTCTCGATCAATTAGTTGAAGCTCCATTATCCGATGATCATCCAATGAACATTGATTTTCCTCATGTAGGAATTCTTACTGTGACAACACAACCATGGAGGCTTTATTTTGATGGGTCATACACACAACGTGGGTCTGGTGCGAGCATTCTGTTTGTCACACCTCAAGGACATACAATCCCAAGGTCCTATAGACTCATGTTTTCTTGCACAAATAATGTAGCTAAGTATGAGGCCTTGATTATTGGTATCGAAGTGGCAGTTGAATGGAATATCACAGAACTGCAAGTATATGGTGATTCACAACTAGTCATTTATCAGGTAAATGAAAAATATCAGACAAAGGATGAAAAGTTGATTCCATATAAGAAGATGATAGATGATCTCAAAAAGTGCTTTGTGGAAATAAAGTTTGAACAGATTCCAAAGGAAGAAAACAAAGTTGTGGATGCTATGGCGACAATTGCTTCTCTTTTACAGTTGCCAAAAAAGTGAGGTCATTATGATTTTATGGTAGAACAAGTGTCTAAACAAGCTTATGATGGTCCTAATTCTCAAACCATATTCCAATTAGTTTACATTGCATCCTCCATTTATGGAAAGACCTATGCTTACCTGAAAGATAATATCCTTCCTCCTGATCTTTTCAAAAACTAAAAACGCAACTTCATCCGCCAAACTGCATGACATACATTAATTGCCAATGTACTTTATCGTCGAGGTCTAGATGGTACTCTTCTTCGGTGTCTAGAACATGACAAGTCTAAGACAACTTTACATGAGGTTCATGAAGGTATTTATGGAACTCATTCAAGCAGACCAACCCTAGCAAAGAAAGTCCTTTGTTTGGGGTATTACTGGCCAAATATGGAGGAGTCTTATCAATTTGTTAAGAAATGTCAGAAATGTCAGATCCATGGTAACTTAATTCATGCACCAGCACAAGAATTGCATTCATTTACATCAACATGGCCCTTTTGTCAATGGGGACTGGACCTGGTAGGAGAGATAAATATGTCTTCATCCAATGGGCACAAATTTATAATCATAGCAACATAGTACTTTACAAAATCGATAGAAGTGGTTCCTTTAACAACAATCATTGGAAAGCAAATCTCATCTTTCATACTGAACTACCTCATTTGTAGATATGGAATTCCCCAATCCATTGTAACAGGCAATGGTATACCTTTTAAGAACCAGGATGTCCAGGAATTGTGTGAAAATTTTCATATCCAACATCGTTTCTCAACACCATACTACCCTCGAGGAAATGGCCAAGCAGAGGCCTCAAACAAAACAATTCTGAAAATTCTAAAGAAAATGGTTAACGATGTTGGATGTGATTGAGATGTTCAACTAAATCCTACATTATGGGCATATCAAACTAGCATCAAAACACCCACAGGAGCTACACCATATGCATTGGTATATGGATCAGAAGCTATACTACCCATTGAGGTTGAGATTCCATCATTTCGTGTATCACTGAAAGGTATCATTCCAAATGAGGATTATAGGGTCTCAAGACTTCAACAGTTGGAACTATTGGATGAACGTCATCAACAAGCTGTGAACCATTTAACAGAATATCAACAGAGGATGTCCAAAAGCTACAATCAAAGGGTAAAGCCTAGAGTCTTTCAGGTTGGGGACTTGGTCCTAAAATAGAACCCTAGAAATCAATAGGACAGAGAAAAGAAAGGAAAGTTTGAACCTAACTGGCTAGGTCCCTTTGTCATCATATCAATTTATGGATCTAGGGCCTATCAACTATCTACACCTGAAGGAGATATGTTCGATGAACCTATCAATAGTATTCATCTCAAAAATTTCTACACCTGAATCACCTAGTGCACAGTTCAAGTTCTGAAAATGGTTACCTTGATGAGAACCTAGCAAACAGGCATCTTGGTGACAAGAAAAATACAAAAAAAAAATCAGAAAAGAGAAAAATATAAAAAAAATCATAAAGACTGGAAAAGTACAATCAAAACATGTAGTGAAAACCTAGAAATAGGTGTTATTTGTGATTTAAACCAACTTTTCTATCTATTAGAGGCATGTCATGGTCATTCACTTTCACTATCATTTTCCATCCATTATCATATCATTACAGAATGGTCATGTCTCACCCTAGCTTGGGGGAAAAATCTAGACCAACCTGGGGGAAATAAACTTGAGCTTAATCAAACAGATGAACATCAGTGTGAAAAAATAAACAAAAACAATCATCAAAACACAACCCAACATTGAACATCAATCACCATTAGAAATGAATCAAACATCCATATCATATCAAAAATCCAAAAACAAGTCGAAAATCAGTCAAAAAATCAAAAACAGGGTCATCTAGCTGAACTATGTGGTCTCTGCATGTATAACGTAGGCAAGGCTAATCTTTGATCAGCCCCTAAGGCCCTTAGGATAGGTCTTTAGGTTGGTCTTTTTCATCAAAATCTCGAAAATCACAAAAACATCAGAAAATCAAAATCAAAATCAAATCAAAATGGATGATCTAATCTAAATAATGGTTAAAATACTTTAAGCAAAGGTTAGATGGTTGTAATTTCATCTTTTCTATCATTTCTTTGGAGCAACTCGATGATGTATTGAACTAGAGAAGCTAGGAAGGAGAATGGTATTTTCTTTGTCTATTGTCTGTGAGTTAATCATTATTATTATGTGAATTGTCGCGAGACGTGCTCTACAAAGTATCACTGATGACATTCGAAATTCACATAGGAAAGTGATTAATTCTTGTATGTTTACGCAAGAAATGCTCAGGTCATCTCGTTTTAATTATACCTAGACGCTTGTGTTCACTTGCAATATCAAAAATCATGAAAGAAGTACTCAGGTCATCATGGTCTAAATTATACCATCAATGCTTGTACTCACTTTCAACATTATCAAAAAAAATCTCTATGATGATACAAAGCACAATAAATAGACTGTTAAAATGTTGATGTTTGCATGTAGATTTGCATGATAAAATAGATTACATTCATGATAGTTTTACATCTGCAGAGTGTTTGTTACAAAAGCTAGTAAAGGATTCAAAAACGATGATATCTTTTCTCATAATAAATTGAGTATACTTGGCATTAACAAAAACATCATCATTATCATATAGTTGCATACATTAGAAAGCATTTAATTTATCATTTCATCATTCATATATTTGAATCAAATAAATTTCATTGATCATATCATATTTTTTATATCACACATCATAAAACTGCACGAGAAAAGAAAACTATCAAAAACATTCTCAATATCATGTGATTACATTTCCATATCGTATGTCCATTCATTATATCATACAATCAACGTACCATTATATTCATTGCATCATATATTTGCATTTAAAATATATCACATAAGTAAAGTGCACATATCCCATTTACATCATGTCATTTATCATTAAAACATCATATAGGTACATTATTATATAATTTAGAATTTCACATCATCATACAACTATTTCATCCATATAAATAACTGCATACATCAGACATACCTACATCATGATTATAAAAAAATCCATACATCATGCATCCATACATCATCATCATACACATCATAGATAGAACATCATAAATCATAAGCATATCATCATGATTGTAAATGGCATCCATAACATCATAATATAAGGATCATCATATAGCATATAGAACATAGAAAATAAATGCATCCATCATAGAATCATATAGAACACATATATATCGATAAAGTCCACTGTATATCATATAGATCTCAAAATCATAATGTCAAGTATACAATGATGTCTAAAATGAAGAGATATATTATCAAAAATGGTTGTGAATTAAAATAATCGGAGTGTACATCACATCTCAAAATATTAGAGAATCCAATCATGAGCTATGTACCACTAGCTCCCGATGGTTTTAGCATCGCTGGACCAGTACCTCCTCCACTAGATGTACCAGGATCTCTCGGGTCTCTTGGAAGAGGTTGTTTCACACCCACACTGACAGTCCTCGATTGGGACCTTCCAAAGCGAGACTACACATAACTCACCCTCTACTATGAAGGAATGACATCATAGTATTTACCTTTGTAATACTTTGCCTCCCAACCTAAATGAAAAAACTCTCTCATATGATCCGCCATAGATGTACCATCAACCAATCTCTGTAACCTCTTGGCTATCAACTATTCCTACTCTATGTCCCATCTAGCAGCATCCCTCTCGATTGTCAATGATGTAATATGTGTCTAGGCCATAGCCAACTGAGCCTGTACCTGAGCTAGAGCCTGAGCATGTGACTGGGCCTATGCTTGCATTTGAGCCTGTGTCTGCATCAATAGACCCTGAGCCTGAACCAACTGACCCTGTAAGGTCTGTACCTATACCTATAGGCTCACAATCTGGGTTTGTTGCTGCTGAGATGGTACACTGATCCGCACACACTGCTCTGTAGGATTTTCCATTGCTTGCCTCTTACAAGGCACTGTATACTCCTATACATCTATGGCTAAACCTGATCTACCTGCACCTAACCCACCTGAACCATCTCCACTATCATACCCCTACTCCTCTCCACTGATCTCATCATTGTTTCCCTCCTCATCACCACTACCCTCGACATCCTCCACCTCCTCCTCACCAACCTCCTCTCCTTCGTCGGTGAATGTGTGCAACAACAACCTCCTCCTTAATGGGTAGTGGTGTTGGCTCATCAGGAATGGTAATACATGGAAATGGATGAAGAAATAGATAATTTGCATAATCGACTGAAATAGGTGGCTCAATAATATCAGGTCAGATCTCCCAAACTAGAGGTGATAGAGCCTGGAACTCCTAAACAACGGCATCATATGAAAGGCTGGGGCCCCAGTCTGTAGAATCTACCTTTCAACGAGCATAATGGGAAACACCTTAGGGAATGCCCTGAACAATACCATACTGTCTAAGCACTCATCTGAGCAAAAATCTCTCCAACACCCAATGTGTCTACCCAATCAGAATCATCGACTAACATAGATAAGGTAACTGAATGTCATCGTCGTCCCAATGCTCACAATCTAAGTAGGGCTTCCATGTCACAATCTCTATGTCATCTAATACTCTCCTCCAGTGATCGAACTTACCCAGTCTAGGATGAATAAGTCAACCTGTGTATATATGTACATATGGTTACATGGTAGGTCATTGTCTAACCATCACTGGACGCGTAACAACAATATGCTCCCACGCCCACACCTGTAGTAGAGTGACTCCTGAAGACAATCTACAACCTCCAAGGTAAATAGCTAAATGCAAATCATAATACAGATGGGAAAGTATACACATGCCCCAAGCATATCTCGTCCCATGTAAATCATACTCTCCAACACATGACCCCAACCAATAGAAAGTCCCTTTGACCTGCGATCAGGAAAAAGGAACCCTCCAATGAAACTAGCAAGTACTATAGGCAAAGTGGCATAAGCATCCACCATCTCGTGCCACAGAATCCAATATCCAAAAATATGATCATCCAGAAATACTTTGCACAGAGCCTTGGTCCTGCTTTGCTCTGATGAATCATACACTACAATGTCACCAACAACGGGTATCCTCAGAATATGTCAGACATCCTTAGGGGCGACTGTCATCTCACCAGTAGGTAGGTGGAAATTATTATGCTCGCTATGCCACCTCTCTGCTAAGGCTGTCAAAAGACCCTGATTAATCCTAGTATGGGGCATATCTAATAAAGAGGACAAACCACAACGTGTAATAACTGTCGTCTCAGGCTGTGCTAGCTGGGGTATCAAATCGAATGTCTGGGGAAACCACTCTTGAATCTAAAGGTTCTTCAAAGCCTCCTATTATCACAAAATATTCAAAGTCAGTACTTTTTGTCAAAACCATCAAACATCAATTATCCTATCAAATCTAATCAGCTCTTGGTGAGAATTTTGATTAATTCTCATGAGTGAACATCATCAAACCTCGCCTATCATGAGGTCAATCATCAAACATCATTGAACCTTTCCTATTATAAGGTCAATTAATCAAATCAGCCTTGCTTATCATGAGGTATATCAAACAAACTATAATTATTCCTCGCCTATCATGAGGATAATTATCATCAATCAAACATCAGACATCGCCTATCATGAGGTTGAGCATCATCTACTTGATTAATATCATCAATCATATCAAATCAATGGCTGACACGATCGAAATCGACAAAATCAAGGATAAATTTGACAAACTACATCATTCTAACTTGGATGCGCTAAACAGTGTTTCGAGGCACCACAATATCAAAAGCGCCATTAAAACACCTAGAAGCACTAATACAGGCGCTCAAAGTGCTAATTCATCGTATGCACCATTTCAGGCAGTCAAAGCACTAAACTAGTCAAAGTGCTAAAACAGAAAATTGAAGTGCTAAAACATCTATCCTAAGTGTTGAACTGGTCAAAGCACTACAACAGAAAATCAAAGCGCTAAAATACATATCCTAAGCACTATAACTTTCAAAGCGCTAAACTAACCTATCAAAGCGCTACAAAAATTAACCTAAGCGCTACTTTATTCAAAGCGCTAAAACAGACAACGAAAGAGCCACATCATGCCTCAAAAGCACTAAAAGAAACCAAAAATCTAAAATCTAAAAAATGGCACAAAAAATGAGAAAACACGAATAACAAAGAGGTTCATGGGTACGTACCGGAGGTCCGTAGGTAGCCAGTGGTTGTGACGACGAACGCGCTAGAATCACTGAGTGTGGTAAGGGATGGACATTTTGCACCAAAGTTGCTCTCACTCCAAATCTTCAAACTCCAAATGCACAAATGAATTCAAATTTACCTCTTTTTAACTTTTTATAGGTTAATAAAGGGATTTTTATGGGGTTTATTTAAATTATTTACTGGAGGATTAATTCAAAACTCATCACAAAGGAAATTTCTACATTCTTTGTCGAGAGATAAATTATTTCATCATCAAATCCTTATCAAATCATCAAAAATCATCAGAAAATCAAGAAATTTTTTTGAAAATTTCCAAAAAACCAAAAAAATCAAAAATTCATCAATTTATCTCTTGAGGGGGCATATATCCATCATCGGCTAAAATCAATGTCTGAGGCAAGTCTGGGGCATATTGAAAAAAAATTCGTCGATACTAGCAGTAGCAGCAACAAAATTTTCTTTGAAGCAATGCGTAAACACATCACTTAAAAGAAGGGCAAAATGTATACACCTAAAAATGGTCTAGATAATCTAATTAATTAAATACGGTTTATTTGATTAATTAACCTTAAATTCTTCTACTATTAAATAAATAGAAATATTTATTTATATAGTTCATCTTCTAAATTATTTAATCTTTATTATTTTATTTCGTCTTAATTAAATACACGAATTTCATTTTGTTTTATTTAATTATTATTATCAAATTCCTCTACTATTAAATAAATAGAAATATTTATTTATATAGTTCACATTTAAATTCTTATTTAATTCTTCTAATTCTTCTATTATTTCATCTTAATTAAATAAACAAGTTCGCATACTTTGTTTCATTTAATTATTCATTTTCTTCCATATTTAATTTAATAAATAGACTTCTATAGTTTGTTTTATTAAATTTAATATCTTATTTCTTCCTAAATTTGAATAAATCTAAATATTCAAATATATTCATATTTCTACAGCTCATCATATTTTACCTACCAAATTAGATATGAAACATCTAATTAATTCAACTGGCATTCACGGGAAAGCTGTGGAGACAAATTGGAAACAAATTGGAAATCAATTTGTCAATCTCCTTCCTCTGATTCTTCCTATCCTCTGGCAATATGTTTTTTTGGGGAGGAACCATTCCCATGATCAGCTCAAGCTTCTTCACCCTTCAACATTCAATCCTCCAGATCAAATCCAGGCCTTTGTTGTGTTTCCCCTTCACAGAATGTTGTCGTGAATCTATATATACAACCTCATTCTACAGGAAATAGATCCCAACTTTGTGAAAACTTACTCTGCAGGAAGAGCAATCAAGCAGTCAAGCATCTTAGCAATAGCAATATCATTTAGCAATAGCAATCATAATATAGAATCAATATCATGGCTGCATCATAGATTACTGTAGCTTCCTTTTATCATATTCATGTCAGCATAGATTACAGTAGCTTCATCATATCATCTAGAAATCACCATACAGGATTAGATTATTGCATTTAGCAGCATCTCATTCTCTAGATTGGCATTTTAACAGTCACAATGCTTACCAAATTTGAGAGTGATGTGACTTAATAAATCTTTAGAGATAGTGAACAATATGACGCTTTCAGTAGATTCTTGCTTTAAATTAGTTTAAATATTGTTGAATCTTTGATATAATGTCTTAGTAAGAAGAGTTTACTCATTACTTATTCCACACTTACAATAACTATTAACTTGCATTTGCTTTGTAGCCTTATTCTCAGATGAAAATCTAAGTTCTGAGGTACACGTACCATAGATTCCAGGATCATAAATATCATGGTATTCATCTGTGAAACCTGTGGTTTTAAGCAATCCAACATAATGTATTTTTTATCCGATTTTTCTCTAGTGGTACTGGTGGTAGACATGCTTATACAATGTGAAATTGTGAATTCCCTCTTAGCCCTCCTTAATTTTTCTTAATTCTTAGTTTAAAAAAATAAGATTTTAAGAAATGGTGAGACCTAGCCATAGGAATTTTTTCTCACTTACCCGTATTTTGATTCTTGAAAAGATTAATACTGATAGGCGTGGAACCCAAAATCTCCTTGGTGCACTGCAATGAGTAATTTGAAATCTCCCTAAGTGTTGACCCTCTCACTTAAAAATAAAATCACTTAGCAGTAGAAAGTTTGATTTATTTTTTTGAACATTAAAGTGAATGAAACATCAACATGTTGCTTCCAGACTACACAATTAGTACATGGCTATCCTGCAATGATAGAAAATTCTATATAGTTGATCTTTATAAATTTAACGGTTATAGGGTGATTCTGAAGGTTTAAGTTCACAAGCCTAGCACTTTGTGCAGTTCATTCCAGAATGCAACTATAACCATCCATCAAATGTTCATCAAACGGTTGAGTAATTTATGATATAAACAATAAACATGCGTTTTAAAGTTGTTTTAAACTTTAGTGCACTAGGATTGACATCAAGGCCAAGGGGCCGGTAACATAACGTTGCAAAGGACTTAATAAAATGAATAATGATACTGAGAATTGAGGGAGAAGGTCAACAAAAAATTAGAAATCAATAACATTTCAGTAAACCCTAGCAAGAGTGACAACTCTTAGTGTTTATAATATTTGTTGTCAATTTGATGGCAACATTTTTTTTTCATTTTTATTGCTTTATGTTTTAAATTTGTATGCAAATATTTCATAAATAGATAATAATTAATTTCTTAAAGGAAAAAAAATTGATTTGAATACAATCATAGACACTGAACTCAAAAAATAATTCTTTACTATAAATGAATAACGAAGGATAACACAACCACTTAATTTATTACAACTGAATTACAATGTTACATTATTACATATCTTTTTAAAGATGAGTAGAGCATGCAAGCTCCTATTTTGTATAAATAACATATGCCACTTTGCATAGAAACAATTGATTCCAAGTTGTTGCTCGTGACAATGGATTACAAATTGATTCCAAGCTTTTGTTGGTGACAATGTAAAACAAATGCGGATCAAATGCAGATCTGAAAATAAATACATAGGGCTTGCCTGGTGAACCATGCTGGGGAAATGGGAGCTGTGAAGATACAAAATTTACTTATCCTCTTTGAGAACCAAAGTCATGCAAAATATGAGGGGTAGTAAATCTTCTCCCATCTTTTGCATGCAACTTCCATGCACTGGGATAGCACTTATCTCCATCAGAGCTCCTCATCCTCGTTCAAAACCTATTTGAGAAGTTAGGTGAACCAAATCACCTTCTTTCCTATTCCACCCATTCTAAACTTAAATGAAATTGGTCTTTTACTCTGTAACTACATAACTGGAGGCAAGAGAATTTAGAGTATCCCGAATAATACCACATCATCTTCTTCCTTTTTAACCTTACAAAATGAAAACCCTTATGACAATTCAAAACATTGCACTCAATAGTAAAGCTTTTAGCCTTCAAAAAATGATTTTAGTTGTGCTCACTATCCCTATTTATGGACCACCAGTGCCACTACCAGCCTAATCCATGTTTACTTGTCAGTCGTGTGAGGTTGGGTATAATGATAATCATGCAAACCAAAAAACCAACTTAACCAATCCATGTAAATTAAGCCTTACATTTACAATTAAAATATTTAATTTGATTGATGTCTAGCTACATGCAAACTGTACCTCAAGCTGACAAGCTATCAAACTCGCCACTCAAACGATATGAAATCATTACAAATCTTGTTTCAATTGATCACTAGATTAATGACATCATCATCTGCAATACGTCATGCAATTTTCAATATCAAGCTATCCAATCAATCACTTCGAATGTACATATGGCATTAATCTACAATACCGCAACCACACTTTCTTCAAAAAGATTGAGAATTAAATGAAAGGTAGAGTACTTCAAGGCATTGAAAAGAGAGAATTAAATGGCTTGTTTTACCTTAATCATTATCAATGTCCACTAATAAGTCACAATAAATTCTGCTCACTTATGATAAAAACTATATGTTGATAATACCTTAATCATTATCAATTTCCACTAATAAGTCACAATAAATTTTTCTCACTTATGATCAGAACTATATGTTGATAATTACTATTAGTTTTAAAAGCCACATTTTTATATTGAACAAAGTAAAAAGGATTTACAAGAATGGAGCCACAAAAAGTATTTTAATTTAAGTAGCTAAAGACTGAAGTACATACTACATAGCCAGCCTAGCCAAAAATCCACTAACTGTGACAAAAAAAAGGTCACAAAATACATATTACAAGAATTGTTACACTATACAATAAAATATAGACACAATTCATGACTAAATTTTTTTGTAACAATAGTTGAGGCCCTCAACCGGATGTTTGAGTAGAAGGTGAATCAAATTTAACAAAGTAATAGTAGAGAAGAAAATTGAATCACCCAAAACATTCCTCCAAAACTCCAGACGTTTTAATGATTCATTTTTCGTATCACATAGCAAACCACATCTCATATTAACTAGGGCAAGAGCTTGCACTGTAGAAGTATGCAATTCCACTTTCCAAAAGATTCCACCAATAGGTGCTAACCCACTTTCAAAATTGAAATTCTCCAATGACAACTCCAATGAAGAAATAGAGTAAATGAAAGGATGCAAATAACGTATTTCCAACATCTTCACCCAATATTTATCGAGAAAAATGTCCATGCAATTGGACAAGAAAATCAAAGCTACCTTAGAATATAGAGCATGGGGGTTGTTCTGAAGCCATTCCCTACCCTCAATTATTCTTATAGCATCCTCAACATACACACAAGGAATTGTAAAAACCGTACCCAACTTTCGTCTGTTGTATGCATTGTCACTTCTTTTCTCCCAAAAACATCTGGGTAGCATGACACACCATGAAGACTCCATATCACAGTTAAATTGACAATAGAGAAGAAAGAAATCAAAGCCATGTTGGTTGTTTTTTCAAGAACTAAACGGATCTTCAAAGAATCCTATGAACTTTTCCATTTCCAATTCTCAACAACCTGAAGGGATTGGCCAATGAATGAGTGAAAGCAACAATGCTTTCCTCTTGCACTTTGGGCTCTGCAAGACACAGGAGGGTGATCCTGCAATGTATTTAAAGACCTTTGCACCTAATGACGGAATACATTGGAAATAACAGATAAATTATCATATAATAGCTCAATAAATGGAATGTATCAAAGAAGTTGGCTACTCCTTAACAACACAACATTTAGAGCATGAAAATGAAAAACTCAACACAAAATAGTAACAATTGTAATCCATTTAAAAAAAAATTATAAGATTGATTTGTTGTTGAACGACCAACAAAATTTATCACGAATACACAATTCAGATTAGTGCCTTAACCTAGAAACAGAGTCAATCTCAACACGCATATAACTAGATAACAAATTAATACATAAAACCATGAAGCTTTGACAACACTGCATTACAATATTTCAACATTGTATCCTTGACCATAACTTCTTATGAAGATCCTAATACTCAATTTTCATGAACCTATAGCTTCATCCAAGCATTTTCATTAATTCTCTGAATCTAAAGCAAGAACGAAACTACAAATCCACTAGAAATCAACAAAGACAAATAAGATAACCATTGATTATATTATTCATAATCCATGAAACAAGTACAAGAGGAGAGAAATAGTCTTGAATTTGCACCATTCTGTATTCAATTTCTAGTATTGTTATCAAAGTTACATATGCATATTGAAAGACTCAAAACCTAAGAAAAAACTCTAAAATGCTCTATGTATTCTCTTTGCAAAATTCAGTGTGATCAAGTAACAAGCAACAAACTTGTACTTCTGGCCTTGGATTCCTTCTTATAGAAATGGAGCAAACAAGCTTTGGGCCAGAAAGTACACATTTCCTTTTTCTATTGGACTATTACAAAATATTCCCAATTGCAATTATATTTGCAATTCAAGTGGAGGAAAATATTACATGATACAAAGGCTATTTTCATTTTCCGTTGAAGATCAAGTCCCACCTTCCAAAAGGCATCTTTAAATTGATGTAGCCATATACCATGTGCTCCAAAATTGTGTCCATGTATGCCCAAAAAAAAGAGAAAAGCAATAAAGTGCAAGAAGAGAGAAGAGACAAAGGACCATCTAGGTCTGCATCCTTGTCATCAAATTCAAGTTTGGGAGAAAACAATATTTTGACATTACTTCATCAAAATCCTAATATGCATTGGTTCTAGGCTATGTATTATTTTCTCCCCCATCCATTATTCATCACTGTTGCAGACTCAACCAAAATTATGTTCACCATCTCATAGCTACAGCTAAATCTTCAAGGGCATCAAGGTACTTGTCCTTCCAAGCTTGAAATTCATCCTTTGTAGGCTAGTCAAAAGTGATGATATCATCAACTTTCTTTCTGTAAGGGGAATATTTAGTCACAACTTGATTAGCCTCCTTTTCAAACACTTCTAGAGCAACCCCACCCTGAGCAAGCATATCCATATTCTTCTTTAACATTCTCATATTATTTTCCTTACAAATCTTGGCCGCTTGATTTGATATCACCTCATTGACCTCTTATTTCCACTCCTGTAGGGACTTGATGTTACCAACATTCTCTAGTATATCAGGTAATAGGCCATGATTCATCTCATGAAAAATATTCACCAATTCCCTTATCTTAGCCTCTAAAGGCTCAATCTTTCCCTGGAACTCTTGGATTCCAATCATATTTCTAATGGTTGGTTTGATCTTCTCAGGTCCATTGACATCATGCTTAGCTCCCACAACCATTATACTCAATTCTTGCAGTCTAGGAATCCACCTTTCCATTAATGGGATGGAAACCTCCTTGTCAATATTAAAATTGTTTATTTCCCCCACCATTGAAGAATAATTAGCATGGATTCTAATTAACCTTTCATCCACTTCTCCATTCAAATGTTCTAAAACTACAATCACAATCTTCGGGTTGCTATCAAGAATGTCCTTATCATGTTGACTAACCTTTTCTTCATATTCTTTCAGCTTTTGGAGTAGTTCTTCTTTGCTAATGTCTTCTGCTTGTGATGTATCTAAAGTACTTGGTCCCTCCATAGCAATGGGCACATTCCCCATATTGTAGGGCACAATTTCCCATGAAGAACTTATAGGGGGTGTAGTGGCAACAATTGTATCCTTTTGAGAGGTAGAGGGAGAAGCAGTATTGGTTTCCCTTGGCTCACCTGACTACAAATTTGTAGTTTCTCCTTCAACAATGACAATCTAGTATGTAACTGCATTGTTTGTTGTTGGTTCTTTCCATAATCAACCAATAAATCATTATGCTTTTTTCTATAACTTTCTTTCTCAGCAATTACCAACTCCACAGTTGCTTTTGTGAATTGAACAGGATTGACTGACATTGTTGCAGCCTCAATTGCTGAAGTATCAAACAACCTCTTTATTATGAGACCTCCCCTGTAATCTACATCAGGCTCTGGAATATAAGGCTTCTTGGTATTGGGAGTTAAGGCCCAGATGGCCAATGTGTCCCACTACTCACTATATGTAGATCCTTGCAGTACAATAGTAGCCTCTTCTTCAGAATTATAGAAAGGCCTATCATATCTTTTTATTGTATCAAATGCAATGGAAAAAGATAAATCCCACTTTGGAAATAAAATAATTCAACTTTTTCTTACCAATTATTTTCCTTCATTATCAATTATCTTTTGATATTTCTCTTTCACTTCTTTTATTACCTGGGCTTGGATGACTACATCAAGTAGATCAGGATGGAGGCTCCTTTGTTCTGCAATTTTATTTAAAAATTCATCCCTCTTCGCTCTCCAAACAAATTTCATGAAGGCTTTGGACTTCACAAAAGAATCATCATCCATGAATTTGTGCATGCCTCTTCTCTAAGATCATTTTGGCTATTTAAGTCGATAAGGTCATCCTTGCTTAATCTCAGACCAAGCTATTGTGGAAAAATATCCCTGGGTGGAGAAGGCATTCCTTGTTACATTTCTTCCTTAGTGACCAAGATCTATTCCTCAAAATCATATTCATAATCCACCAGGCCACTGGATTTAACTCTTTGTCTTTTTGGGGGTGGCTGCCTAGGTGGTGATGCTTGTCTTAGTGGAGAGTCAATATCAATAAACTCAGTTCTAGTTGACCTAGGAGGAGATGGTGGTGGAATTTGTGGCACTGGTGAAGGAATCCTTTGTGTGTGGTCAAAAATAATATGCGTAAATGAATTGAAATAAAATACTATTTAAGCACACCGATAAGACATTGTATCAAAACAGAATGAAAGAAGTAAGTAAATGAAAACTTAGTATTCTGCTTCGATTGTCGTCCTATCGTCCTCTATCTTTAGTGTTTTTGTCGATTCCAGCTTTTGTTCTCATATTGTAGGCTAGGCTCAACAAACTGTCTTCCTAAAGAACGAGATTCAAAAGTGATGCATGATGCAAGATTTAAGCTATGATATGGAATAAGACTAATATGCCTGAAATAACCATAATGCTATGATAAATGAATACTAAATGAATTAAATGCATGAACTCTAATTAATTGCCTATTATCAATGCTTGGATTCACACAGGTATTTATAGAGTTTTTCGAATGTTTTGATTGGTTGTCTTGATTAACGGTTGTGATAATTCCTGGCAGATCGAATGGCTAAAGAAGGATGAAATTGAAGAGAAAATAGAAGAAACCTAAAAACAAGATTTTTCTATTTTTATGAAAGAGGAAAAGATAAGAAGATAAGAAATCATCTTTCTTTAAAAGAATAAAAGAAAGATTTAAAAGCTGATAAATAATGAATTAAAAATTCAATTATTTATTTGTGGATGAAATTTAGCTTTTTCTTAATTAAATGATATATTTAATTAAGCTTTTGAAGCAGAAGAAAGTTTGTGATAAGAATAAAGCTTTAATTAGGGTTTTTGAAGAAAGCAGAAGATCTCATAATTAAATAAAATATTTAATTATGATATGAGAAGAAAACATAAGATAATAAAATATCTAGTTGTGTTTTTAGAAAGAAAGCATAAGATCTTTAATTAAATAAGATTTATTTAATTAAATCACTTTTTTTGAATATTAATTAAATGAAACATTTAATTAATTAGAAGAAATTAAAATAGAAGAAAGAGAAATATTTAAACTTAATTAAATCAAAAGATTTAATTTAAATTCAAACAATGATAATTAATTTTAATAAATAAAATGCATTTATTTAATTAATTAAGTGGACATATGAAAAAATAATTAAATAAAATAAATTTATTTAATTACGAAAGAAGAATAAGATAAATGAACAATATAATTAAATTAATTAAATTTAATCATATGTAGAGGACTTTAGAAAACTAATTAAATAATAAATATTTAATTAATTGCCAGGATTATAGACATGACCATTTTTATGCGTATACACTTTGCTTCTCTGTTTGAGAAGAGGCGGAAATTGTATCCTTTCCCTTTGCTTTATTCTTCTTTCTTATGAAAAAAAAAACTTTCTTTTCCTTGGGGGGTTGGTGAGCTGGCCTTTCTTCCATTACAGGGGATTCCCCCTTATCTTTTTCTTCTATTGCAATGGCCTTCTCTTTTTCTTGGACCAACCTCTCACCTTCTAAATTCCCTACTACTATCTCAAAGTTTTGGAAAACATATTCTATTCTCTGCATCTCATTTGGAATCTTAGTAAGAGCAGTGATTTGTGGATCCTTCCTTTTCCCTTATTTCCTTTTGCAATTTATTAAAAGCAATCTACTTTTATTTTTTGTCCTAATTTTTAAAATAAAAAATGTTTCTAGTCACATCTTCAAGGAAATAGAAATTATGAATAAATTTTAAGCTTCTATTTCTCATTTTCAACCATGCCATGAATCCCTCAGGATCAAGGTTTCTTGTTGTTGCTCTTCTCATTCCTAGAGGCTTAAGTATGTCATTAATCTTGTCCCTTCCTCCTTTGATCATTAAAAAATCATAAAAGCAAGTGTATGAAGGGAAAAATGTTCCCTTTCCCTAATCCTTCAAGTGATTATTCTCCACATTTCCAAGTTGCCATATCACCTCTAGAAATCCAGTTCTCTCAGGCACATCCTTGGGCAGCATGTGGGGTGAAACAACTGTGCCATAAACTCTCAAAAATATATAAGTGGGGTAAGGGATAACATATCCCCAATTATGATCAAAATATAGATCTAGCCTCCTTTCCTTAAGCCTCAAAAAAATCATGCAAGGTTGTAGGAATCCTTGGCATGTTCATAATCAGCACTCTCCTCAACTTGGAGGCAAATAAGTTTTCAAACATGACATAATCAAATTTTATGTCATCCTTATCAAGGACCATGGTCCAACATTGAACAGGAAGCTCCAAGTTACCTTTCTTCTATTCTAATGTCATATCCTGACCAAAATATGTAGCACCTCTTAACAATAACATGTGCATAAACAATGAGTACCAAAAGAATCTGACTCCATCTTTGTATCCTTTTTCAATTCAACCAAGCCCTCATGAATCCTTTCTGCTAGGTACCCTCCATAATCATACAATGTACAATATGTGGGATGTTGGATATGTGCTACCATGTACATCCAAGCCATGGGCATGCCTATAACTAGGTCATAACCAATGATTTGGCATATAGAGTATAAATTCATTTGAAAGTAGGACACAAAATCGTTGATTGGGTATGGCTCCTTATCTGATGGGCCTAAGATAACCCTTCGGCCATCAATAGATGATAGATAGTTCAATAATATTGAGATTTTGAATGTGTGCCTAACCTTTTCATACTCTACCCTGAGAGTCTTCTCATTAGTTGACACCATGTCATCACTCCATCTACTGAGTTTAAAGATTTCAGCAATTTCATCTCTTGTTATCTTTACCATATCAATTCCACCAAATGTTATCATAGTCCTTGTGACTAGATCATAGTTTCTAGCCACTTCCTTTAGTAAGTACACATCCATGTAGACATTTGGGACTATCAATTTTCCCAAATCCAAGTTCCATGGGTTGCCCACAGGAATGTTACAATTTTTGTTTCCAAACTAGTAGTTGACCATTGCCCATCTAGTGTAGGGAAATGTGGCATCCTTGATAGTACTTTTCTTGTCAATTAGTCCCTCTATAATTTCCTTCCCTCGAAACAATAATTGACCTTTAGGTTTTTCAAAAGTCAAGGGTTTCAACTGATCAGTCAGGTTCTAAACTATAGTTTTGACACAAGGTTTTGAACCAAAGGCTTGCTCCTTCGACGAAGACGCTTTTAATTTTGGGGCCATGATTATAGGGTTTTTTCAAACTAGGATTCCTTTTAGCAAACTATAAATTACGGCTTAGGCGAGGTTTGACAGAAAATAACAGCAGGACTAAGCAAGGTAATTGCTTGGAAACAAACGTCAAACCTTAAAATAAATTCTTTAAACAAGAAACCCTACTGACAGAACAATGGAGCGATCACAATTTAAGCAATTTAGAAGCAGGATAGCAATTTAACTTACTGGTTTTGCAATGCTTGAAAACCCTAATTTTGTTGTCAAAAAAGCTTGAAAATCGTAGCATGAGCTCCTTGAATGCACAAAATGCTTTTAAACATCTTCAATTATGCTTTAAAGTTAGTTTTAATGGCTTTAAAACTCTCAAATTTGGTAGCTCTACATCTTTTCCACCATTATGGTTCGCTTGCGTGAACCAAAATGACTCATTCGCCCTCAAACTCAACTTTGAATACTGGTCATTGATTGCACAGTGAGATGGACCAATAGACAATCCAAATTAAGTCAAGGATATTTGAATAAGCTGACTGTAGGCATCAATCATCATCAACCAATCAAAAATAAGATGTGTGGAAAATTCTCCAAGTCATCCGCAAGCTCCACCATTTTCTTAAGCATTGAGCAAATCCACGTGTCAGCTTCCCCGCTCCCCCATTGGTCTTAACTTTTGTGCAACTTTCAGCAGTGAGGAGGCGAGGAAGGGATCAGATTCAATCTAGAGCCTTCAATATGTGTGCTCCTTACATCTCAATCCTTCGATAGTGTGCATAAACTTCAAACACAATGGATGGCTCAGATTATAACATCTCATCTACTTTTAAAACATGTGCCTTAAATATCCCTTTAGTAGCATAGGTTTTAATGCATTCAACCTTTCGTCAAAATATTTCATTAATATTTCCTCCTTCTCTATAGTTCTTTCAATTGCTCTAATTTCTCCATGTGGCACTCTCCCACTTCCCCATTGAGAGAAGGGAGATAGGGGTGGGTCCCCCGCGGGCTAGCAGGGGAGGGTTCAGATTCAACCACGCCACCCTATCTTGACCGTCAATCTCATCAGGTGGAGTACTCGCTACCTTTGAAACTCAATGGGTCTTGTTGACAAAGGGACACATGTCCTCCACCCGCTAGCCTGTGGTATTATTTTAACAAATTTATTAAAATAAGGGGGCTGCGGGGAATGGTCTAGATGCAACTACATTGCCTCATCACCATCGTCAATCCACTAGAACCTACCGTTGGTTAACTTCGAAAGCTTTAGGGCTCGCTATTGCATTAGACACGTGGTGCTCACCTTCCAACCTGCCTGAATATTTTAATGGGAAATAAAATCAAACGGGGGCATGGGGAGCAGTCAATATTTGAACATGTAGATCCAATGGTCCTCACAAAACTAGATATTTGCACGTGCACAGGTTAGTTCTTAAAAAGGGGACCAACTAGGAAAATGATGGGAAAGGACATAATACTTAAGGTTAAGACCTTAGGCTGATGATAAAATTATTAAAACTCTATCTTAGGACCATAAGGCAAATATTTTAGGATTATAAACCCGCATAACATAAATACAACATTTTTAATAAATCAATGGGTAACCATTCAGGAGTATTAGGATTAAGGGGCCAGTAAATAGATGAACTTAATGGTATAAGATTTGACTTGAATGACCTAGAACAGGCGATAGGAAATAAACAATGAACTATAATGCTTTACAAAGAGGATAAAAAATACTTAGGATTTCAGAGGGTTTAAGGTATACGATGATCCCACAATAGTGGTTTACAATTTTTGGCCAAACTGGACACTGATTTTATTTTTTTAACTAAATCTTCACATTCGAGAACCTATAGCGATTAAACCATGAGGAATTTGAAGATGATGCAAACTAGATTCTTGTCACATTTTGTCTATACATTCTAAAAATATTTTTTTCAAAATTTTTGGAATCAGATTGCACTTCTTTTTCCATCTCCCATGAAAATTGGTTTTTTTCAAAAAACAACATTTTTAAAAAGTGACGCACACCGTATAACGCATAACTTTTTTTCCTTGAAGGATAAAATTCTAATTCTCGAATTTAGATTTTTAACTCTGATATATAGTGCTTCCACTTGGTTAGATAGTTTTTTATTGAATATTTTTTTCTTTAATCAAGTTTCAAATTCAAATCAATTACAATTCAAACATAACGTAATCAGATAACACATAAATTTAATGATGTATCGAATTCTTTTTTGGTTGATCAAGGACTCCAATATCTAGTGCACTCATATTTTTCAAAAAAATGATAATCTTCATTTTTCACATGTGCATCAAAAGAGTTTTGTTTTCGAAAAAACCTATATTTAATAAAAACTTAAAACAAATAGATAATATAATCAAAACATATTAAAATTACATTTGTTGGATAGCTCGTTTTGAGGGCAACTTGATACTAGTTGGGTTTCTGAGATCTCCTCCATTTTCATTCTCAAATTGAGCTTCAAAGTGCAAAATTCTGAGCAATTTTGGTGCCTGAGAGAATGTGGGTGAAAATAAGGGGGTTCGGTCGAACATAAATTAAATGTTCGGTCGAATGGGGGTTCGACTGAACTAGTGTTCGACCGAACCCATTTAACATACAATTAAAAAATAGATTCAAATGGGGTTCGTTCGAATGTGCTAAACATGTTCGGTCGAACCCCCTCTATTAAAAATTAATATTTAATATTAATATAAATATAAATTATATTCTTTTTAAATTATAATAAATAATAAACTTATTATTGCAATATATTTTAATAATTATATTATTATTATAATATATAACTATTATTATAATATTAAAAGTATATAATTAAAAACTATATATATTATTATTATAATATTAAAAGTATATAGTTAAAAACTATATATTATTTTTTCTAATCATGGCTTTTCAAATCTTGGATTTTCAGGCTCAACACGAGTGTCATGAAAACACTCTCCTGAGGTAGGATAACGAGAAGCTTCGCTTGGAGAACATGGCAATTAAAGAAGCCATGAGAAATCCCATATGCACCAACTGCAGAGCACCTGTTGTTATTACAGAAGTCAGTCTTCAAGAGCAGCAACTGTGTATTGAGAATATTCGGTTGAAAGATGAGGTTTGTTTGCACAACCTTAATTTGATGATCTGCATATTCCAATTTTTTGTATTCTCAAAATGTAAACTGTGGTTAAAAGGATTATGAGTCACTCCTTTTTTAGTTGTTCCCATTCTAATTCTAATGTATTTACAACCCTACGAACCTCCTAGATTTTATTTTCTCTAGAAATCTTTTTAGTGCAGTGATTTTCCCACAATGATGAAATTGCTTCATATCATATATTGTATAAGATTTAGAGACCCAGAAGGTTATTTTATTCTGATGCTTTAAATCACCTGAGCAATGAAGTTGAAGATTTGTTAGCTTTGTGCTTAGGGGTATTCTTTAACTATTATGTTTTTTTTAATGGGCCTGCATGGATTTTTTCAGCTGGAGAGAATGGAAAATATGGCTGGAAAATTTTATGGAAGGCCCATATCATTGACTTGAGAGAGAGATATGGAGGGAGTGGGAGATAAAGGGAGCGTGGGGGTAGGAGGGAGAGACTTGAGAGAGAGAGAGGGGG